>SJYV01002355.1:1436195-1460417 GCA_006410875.1 Neotragus pygmaeus | reverse complement strand
TGACCAGTCTAGATAGCATATTAAAAAACAGAGACATTACTTTGCCGACTAAGGTCCGTCTAGTCAAGGCTATGGTTTTTCCTGTGGTCATGTTTGGATGTGAGAGCTGGACTGTGAAGAAGGCTGGGTGCTGAAGAATTGATGCTTTTGAACTGTGGTGTTGGAGAAGACTCTTGAGAGTCCCTTGGACTGCAAGGAGATCCAACCAGTCCATTCTGAAGGAGATCAACCCTGAGATTCCTTTGGAAGGAATGATGCTAAAGCTGAAACTCCAGTACTTTGGCCACCTCATGCGAAGAGTTGGCTCATTGGAAAAGACTCTGATGCTGGGAGGGATTGGGGGCAGGAGGAGAAGGGGATGACTGAGGATGAGATGGCTGGATAGCATCACTGACTCGGTGGACGTGAGTCTGAGTGAACTCCGGGAGTTGGTGATGGACAGGGAGGCTTGGCGTGCTGCGATTAATGGGGTTGCAAAGATTTGGACACGACTGAGCGACTGAACAGAACTGAGAAAAGTGTAGTGTATGAAATCTGGGTCAGATGAAGCAGTTGTATAGGTCTGAGAGCCATCAGCCTGCCTATCCAATATCACTCTCTGCCTTCTAGAGTTGCCTTTCAAAATATATGAAAGGAGACGGATAAAAATATTGTGCTCAAGATAGTTCTTCTAGAAAAATTATTTCACTATTGGAGAATTTTAACTCAGGTGTTTTTACTTTGAAAGCAGTTTCTACCCCATAAAATTAGTTTGAAGGTGATAGGTCATTTGCCATTTATAACTGAACGTGTATGTAAGTTTTCATATTTTTCTAGGGAAATTGGCTAAAAATTATAGCTAGGTTATTATATGGGTTCATAATACTACATTCTGTTATTTTTTAACTGTACTTGTAAATATTCTTATTAATATGTGAAGTAGGTTTTTAAAAATGAAGAAAGAATATTATTCAACTCTCGGCAAGTGTTTATTGAATATCTGCTCCATGCCAAGCACTGATCTTGTTGCAGGGTTTTTGCCTGCATAGAGCAGACATTCTGGTGGAGATTTATTTTCTCATTTTGGGTGGAGAGCATAGTGCATGGCTAACCCTAAGTATTATGATCTAGGGAACCCTAACGTTTCTTCTCCATCTCCCTGAACCTTCCTGAAGCACCAAGGCACCCCATTCACTCATGAGCTTTTAAATCTCTCACTGAAATTCTCACTTAGGATTGTCCTAACCCTACATATTTTCAGCTTTCTGGTAGCTGATGTGTGGGACTCATGAGACAATATACCCCACCTAATACACACTTACCCATGTCAAAATATCCAATTCCATTGCTATAGTTCTATTTTATGTTGATGTGTTAGCATGGATCAGCATTATCATCTGCATCATTTGGGTCAGAAAATACTAATTCCTGATTAATGTCAGAAGAATCTCCACATATTAACATATAAATCATCAGGAAAAACGAACAAAAATTAGGCTTAGGTAGCTTGAAAATCATGGTGAGAGGTGATAAAATTTAGAAAACGTGCTATGGAAAGCAATTTTATCCAATTCTAAAGATTCCCTTGTGACTCAGCTGTTGAAGAATCTGTCTGCAGTGCAGAAAACCTAGGTTCATTTCCTGGGTCAGGAAAATCCCTGGAAAAGGGAAAGGCTGCCCACTCCAGTATGCTGGCCTGGATAATTCCATGGACTGTATAGTCCATGGGGTCATGAAGAGTCAGACATGACTGAGCTATATTCACTTTCACTTTTAAAGATTCTCAGAGAAATCAACCTTATATCATCTTTCCTGAGGGTTAATAAATAGTTCTTTCTCTTTTCAAGGAAGTATATTAAGAATTAATCTAATTCTTTTTCATTATAGCTTTAGTGCATTTCTCTTTTGCTGTCAATGTGCTGTGCTTAGCCATTCAGTCATGTCCAACTCTTTGCCCCCATGAACTAGAGCCCACCAGGCTCCTCTGTCCATGGGGATTCTCCAGACAAGAATACTGGAGTGGGTTGCCATGCCCTCCTCTACAGGATCCTCCCAACCCAGGGACTGAACCCAGGTCTCCTGCACTGCAGGTGGATTTGTTGTCAATAGATGTTTGTTAAACCTTTATACATATATGTTCAAGGAATAAGGGATATAATATTCTTTATAATAATCCTTCTTCAAGATAAAGATAAACTGAAACACCAGGAGTAGCATTGAAATATATGATATATTTATTTGGCATAATTCATCTAAAATATACCAATTATATGAGTATGCTTAATTTCTGAACATTTTCTCATAGCAAATTAGAACTCTTTATGTCTACTGGATGATAATAAAGAGATTATGATATTTATTATCATACAGCTTGACGTGGTTGATATTATTGAGATCTTACAATGTGCTTGGTATTGGATTGATTCCCTTTTAGGTAGATTTTATCACATGCATTTTCTTCTTTAATTATTTTAACCATCTTGAAAAGTGTTGGGGCTTCCAAGGTGGTGCTTGTGGTAAAGAACCTTCCTGCCAACGCAGGAGACATAAGAGACATGGGTTTGATCCCTGGGTCAGAAAGAACCCACACCAGTATTCTTGCCTAGAGAATCCTGGAGAATCCTACGTCCAGAGGAGCCTGGTGGGCCTGGAAGGCTACAGTCCATGGGGTCACAAAGAGTTGAACACTACTGAGTGACTAAGCATGCTCGTAAAGTATTATCTCTCTATAAACAAGTCTTGGAGATGATACTCAGGGCGTCTGAAACCAGAAGTTGCACTTTTACTCACTCTGAAAAGTGAACGTTCATTAACAAATCCTATCAGGAAATTTATCAGCCATATTATTGGCTCAGTTACCATGGGTTTTGAAGAAATAACAGCTGTCTTGACCTGGTTAACTTTATAGCACTAGTCAGACACAGGCTTATTTATTCTGTTATACAAGTTCATTTTTATACGTGGATAAATGATTTAGAAACTGACAGTGTTGGCTTGCTGTGAAATTTCAAATGTCTTTGTAAAAATAATTAGATAGTTATCTGGACATAGATAAATAATTTATCTTTAAGTCAGTATCACTTACATCTTTTGGAAATGTAATTATCCATGGTATGGATTTTGTACAGAAAGGAGGTGAATCTCTCTTTATCCTTATGTCGAAATAGCTACCAATTTATTATGGTGATGTGATAGCAGCTGAATGATGTTGTGAGCCATTCCGGTGGATTTGTCCAAAGTGCTGTTTGCAGTCCCAGAAAAGCACTGGGACTATTAACAAACAATGAGAACTACCCCACCACTTTGGTGAAGTGCCTTTGGAAATGAGGGTATAAGGCAAACTTTGTTGCATATCAGTATACATTAAGAGTATTGGTTATATAGACTGAATGGATTTAGGGAAAACACCAAGTTCCAGAGTTAACAGATATTATTCAAACAGTTATTAATGCAGGGCAGGGTAAGAGAGAACTTCTGAATCTTAGTCATATTTTATAATTTTTCTGACAAAATTTAAGATGTTTTCTATCTCAATTGTGATTTTACAAAGTTAATATATACCATATATATATATATATATATACCATGGAAGTGATCCTATATTTTAGGGGATTGGCATTTGAAAGTATTTAATTTCAAATATTTCAGTGATGGTAAAACTGAAAAACCTCAGCATATTTAATAAACAAAGCATAATAGCCAACTAACAAAAGCAAATGCTTTAAGTGCAAGTCTACACATACTTGAAATAATGAAATTTCTGTATAGATTTATTCAAGTTATTTGAGTTAGCTACAGAGACTTTGTGTGAGTGTGTACACACCTTATTTGAATGAAATTAGGTTAGAATAGTTCAATGAATTGATACCTGGATTTTGTTTGGCTGAAAAAACTGTCTTGTACATCAAAAGGCAGTAAACATTGTGTGTCTTTTCATGCTCTACTTGGAAGTTACATGAACTGATAACAAGTTTGAAATATTAAAATACAGGCACAGTTTCTCACTATTATCCTCTCCCTACAGGTTGTGTATAAAAATAATGATGTAAGGCTGGAATTATCTCGACTTGCCAAGCAAGGTGACCCAAAGATGAAGATCCATGGAGTGGTGGCATTTAAATGTGAGAATGTGGCAACTTTGGACCCAATCACCTTTGAAACCCCAGAATCGTTCATCTCTTTGCCTAAATGGAATGCAAAGAAAACAGGCTCAATATCCTTTGATTTCCGTACAACGGAGCCAAATGGCCTCATCTTATTTAGTCATGGCAAGCCACGACACCAAAAAGATGCCAAGCACCCACAGATGATAAAGGTAGACTTCTTTGCTATTGAGATGCTGGATGGCCACCTCTACCTCCTCCTGGACATGGGGTCAGGTACAATCAAAATCAAAGCCTTGCAGAAGAAGGTGAATGATGGAGAATGGTATCATGTGGACTTCCAGAGAGACGGACGGTCAGGTAATTTATCATTTTTTTAAACTGTTTATCTGTTAGAACACCATTCGTAAGGAATTAAAATCAACTCATATTAAAGAGTTCTTGCATTTCTGTCTTTAGGGGAAAGGAAATTGTTATTATTTCTGTTTCACATCATAGAAGAATCAGAAGGAGCTAATTAATCGTCATAGTTGGGCATCAAACCCCAAATGCTCAAATGACTTCAAGAACAGCTTCTTAAATGAACATTAAATGGATAATCAAGTGCCAAATCTTGCAAGAAATTTTATCCTGAGTTTGCAAATGACAAAACTTAAGATTCTTATGTTCCCAATTATCTCTTATATCATTGTATGTCTGGAGGTGCCTGAAGTGGCAATATAAAAGCTGGGAAAAAAATCAATGATTCATATAATCCTTAGTTTAATACAATATATATACAATCCTTAGCTTAATACAATATAGTTTTTATCCAAGATGGGCCTACAGTATCAAAAACACTTTAATCAATACAAGGAGGATTTCAAGGATGCTGGCAAAACTCTGCTGTCTTCCAAATAGGTTCCCTTTCTGATAAAAGAGGTTTCAAATTCCACCAACAAGAATTTATTTCTCTGACTTCCTTTTGCTGCGCTTATTTATTTATTTATTTTTCTGAAGTCCTTGTGAAGCGGGGGGAGGAGGACATGTGGTAGGGAGGCCTGAAGAAATACCATTTACTTACTCTGATTAGCAGATTTAGGGAGTTGAGCAGTGTTAGGTTTGTGGGGCCAAGGACCATACAGGCAAAGCAAATAGCATTTGGAAACCCAGAGGTGGTGGGGGCAGGTGGGGAGAGAAACAATTTGTTTCAAGTCTGCAACGGTATATAACGGTATATTACCTTTCACTTTCTTCACCCTTTCCTTTCATGCTGATTGGACCTCTCACTTACAAATCAAGTTATCTTCTAAGTGAAGATGGTTAAATTTAGACTTAGCCACTCTCCTCTCCCTCCCCCAACCCTCTTATTTGGTTTTATACTATACTAGCCTCTCTGGATTCTCCACTAAATACCAGTATAAACTTGGCCTCAGCATTTTTTTATTAAGGCCTGGATTTCTTTCTTTGCAAAGCATCTTGGGAAGGATTCACTTGATTCCAGTACCAGGGACAGGGAATTAACAGTGATGGAGACCAGGATTCTGTATGTTTGCAAGTTTCTTGAGGACATGATTTGGTCAGCCACATTTGGAAACCACAGATCAGATGACACTCAGATGACACCTAGAGTGCTTCTTTCAGATCCAAGACTCTGTGATTACCATCCCAGGTTAGAAGGGCATTGCTGAAGTGCTGGGGTGAGCTCCCCTTCTCACTCCCTCCTTTCGCAGACTCCCGTGTCACTTGTCTGTTTCTGGCTTCTCTGCAGCAAAGCAGTTTCCTATTTTACAATTATTCATGCCTTCCTTTTCTGTTTATCTATCTAGAAGATCATAGTTTTACTTTTGGAAATATCTTTTTTTCCACTAAAATAGAGAGCTGAAATGTATGAAAACTGAGAGGGAGGCAGGGGTGGGGGTGAAGTGTTGAAGGATCGTCAGAACCCATTGTTCTGATCCCCAAGAATTTTACAGTTTCTGATTCATTCTTCTCTGTAAACTTGGTCTCTATGTTCTTTCATTCCTCTAAAGAAATTCAAAAGGAAAAGAAGCTACTGTTCTGTGTAGTCTGTGCTGTGTTGCCATTTTCTCCAGTATCTTTGATGATTGAGAGTAAACAGTAAAAAAAATTTTTTGGTCTGTTGTACTATACTGTGCATTACAAATTGGATTCCTCTTTGTTTTTCCAATTTAAGCAGAGAAGAGTTCATTGATATGAATACTGAAATATAGCAATAGGTGGCCACCTGTTGGCTTCCCCCAGCCTATTTCTATCAGAGTTAACAATTAATTTACTTCTGAAGAACCTTCAGAAAGAAGACAAAAGAGGATGGGAACATGACTAATCTTGTGTTTGACATACTAACTTATGGATGTTATCACTTGACTTAAAATATATCTAGAACTAATTTTGAAAGTGACTTTCAAGAATATGTATAATTTTAGTCAGATATTATAATAATTTAAAACATAACTGATCAGATCAGTAGATACCTTTTGGAAGTTCAGAGGGGCAAAAAAAAACAAAAACAAAAAACTACACTTCAGATCGGTTGTATTTCTTTCACCTAAAACTTTTTCTAGGTATTTTCTAACTATATGGAAAAGTATGTAGTTAATGTCAAATTTTTATGAAATTGAAAATAAAACCATTCATTATTCATTTGATAATAATGATTTATATCTGGATATTTCTTTCCAGTCTTAAGTGGTGATGCAATCTAATTAGTTTCCCAAGTTCCCTGGATGATCTATTACAATAAGAATCAGATTAATACCTTAATCCTCAAGCCAAGGAAAATCTACTTTTTTTTCTATTTAAGCTCTTTAATTCATCTAGATTACCAAAATTTTATTAACTGCTCTGTTTATATCCTCATTGGAAAAGGTCAGAGTAGAAAATATCAACTTTAATTTACAAAGTTCAGTGCTGAATGAGAAAAAGAGAGATGCCTTAAGAGAATATTATTGGCAGTAAGAAAGAAGATAAACAAATGGTGGATTTTTGTTAGAATCCAGCAAAAATATTTAGTATGCTTGATCTTGGTGTTTTGATGCTAAAGTACTTTGATAATGATTTCAGGTTAGTGAAATGAAACAAACAATATAAAAGCCATTGTTCATTCACTAAACCAAATTCTGCCTTTAGTAAACTGAAGGAAAGAAAAAAGAGCTCATATTATGTTGGCCTAGCTCAAGGGAGTTTAATGTAGTTTTAATAACTGCAGCTGTTAATATTTTATATATAGTGTTTTAATTAAGTTCTATATTTGCACATTGCATTGGTTTGGTATAAAGCAGCTTTTAAAAGATTGAATGACTAGCTGTGCTGGCTTTTATTTTACTTAAAGGATATTTCTGAGTTATGCTTGGTGAAATACTAAAATTTATAGCTCAGTTAAAACTAGGAAGGGGCTTCCCTGGTGGCTCAGATGGTAAACAATCTACCTGCAATGTAAGAGACCTGGATTTGATCCCTGGGCTGAGAAGATCCCCTGGAGAAGGGAATGGTGACCCACTCTAGTATTCTTACCTGGAGAATTCCATGGACAGAGGAGCCTGGTGGGCTACAGTCCGTGAGGTCACAAAGAGTCAGACATGGCTGAGCAACTAACACTTTCACTTTTGAAACTAAGAAACATAGTATTTCAAGAAATAATTTGTTTCAACCATATTTCACATCAGCTATATTCAGAGGCTATATAAAAATTACTCAATGTAATATGGGAAATAATGCTGATATAACAGGGCAACGTTGTCTGATTTCTGACACATGGACAATGAAGGTCATAGCTATTGATTTGTCTGGGAACCTCTTTGGCTGAATATTTTAAAAGCATTTAATGAGCCATATTATCTCTGTTATTAAAATAGAGGAATCCTGGGCCTAGGAATTATTCTTTCTCCTACTGACCATACTAAAATTAGTAGGCCAGCAGTCATGGTCATTAATTTGATGCTAATAATTCTTCGCTATCTTGTTCAGAGATTGAGTTAAAACTATATTGGTAGATAGACTGAATTTTTTATATTCCCCAGTTTATAAGGAAAATCCATGTACAACAAGGACTATCTTATTTATGTTTATATCCACAGGTCCTCATGCTTCTATATGCAGTAACAGGTGCTCCATACATATTTGGTATAAGAAAAAGATATAGAATTAAAACATGTAAATGGATCGGTGCCAATCCACCCCAATATTCTAAAAATAGTAACATCATTACACTTGAAGAGTAATAGCACTCTTTTAGTTGTAAATGCAGCTTCTTAAAGGAACTATGTTACTTCCTAAAAGCAGGTTACACAGTATAGCAGGGTAACAGGTCTTCTTTTATGAATATGATGCCATCCTCCAAGCCAGGATCTCTGGGAAAAAATGCAGTGGGGGAGTTAAACAATTGTTAGTTGATTGTGACAAACTTTTATGAGAACAGAACTGCTATTCCTGCTTGTTCTTGAGCTCCCTGTATCATGCACATATGAACAGGTAGGCAGAAGGACCATTAATCCTGAGAAAAGGAGTTTGCTTCTTTCTGAGGGCTAGAATATGCAGCCACAGTAATCACACTACTGACGAGGGAGACAGTCACTCAGGATGTCCATTCTTCTGGTTATTTGTCCCTCTGTCCTTCATTCACTAAGAGGTGAGCCCTTATGTGTAATGGGAAATACACAATTCATTGTATTGGGTTATATGTCCTTCTTCCACTCCATAACTTGGGGAAATAAAAACTTTCACTTCCAAACTTTGATTAACACTGTTTTGCCACAGCTCTTCTCTCCATACTTCTTTGGTTTCCTGCTTAGTCTATGACTGGTCACGTTGGGGACCAGTGAACTATGTGGACTAAGCCACAAGTGGCATTTTCAGATCCTGCACTAAATGGCAAAGGAGGAACTGTACAAAATGCCAGCCTGACTTGTGGATCAGAGGGTATGATTTGAATGTCACAAAAAATGGACATACTCAATATATAACATAATTACTTAACAGAGCAAGACTCCTTAGTTGCTGAGTTAATAAATATGATTGATGGGACTCATTACTCTGCAAAGTTTAAAGGATGAACAACTCAGTGTTTTCTTACCAGCCCTTCTTACCTTTTCTAGGGTTTCCCTTTGCTTCGCTTTTGCTCCCAAACCCAGTACAAGATTGCCTCCCAGGTATTTAACTAAAGGATGAATTGTGCTAAAATTAAGAGGAAGTTAATGACTGTTTTCTTGGGATAGATATATCATTTAAATTTGCGTTAAGTTCTTTGACTGAGTCAAGAGTATCTTCTCAAGTATTTTTATAGTAAACCACCAGTCATTTTTTTCTTATTTTTGCAAACCATCATTGCACATTGAAATCGAAGAGAAAACTCATTATTCTCATCAAATTCTGCTTGTGTACAGCACGATATAGCAGATTGTATCAACAGTTATTCATGGGTAAGCCTACATTTAACAGTTAAGAAGTCACCGAGAGCTGAATCGAAGTCACAGACTTCCAGTTTAAGAACTAGAAATTACAGAGGGAAAAGCACAAGGCTCTCTCCAGAGCACATAATTAGAGGTTTATAGTAATCACTGTTTGATGTGAACAGCACTTTCTAGCTATCTATTACCAGCACTGATTTCTGTGTATACCATTCATGAATCACCCCTCTTACACATTTCTACTTGAACAACCATTAGAGGATTTCTCTGTTTAGGTCTTCATTTGAATTTGCCCTCTGACTATAAACATTCCTCCCATACCTCTAGCCTGTTGCATACATTTGAAATAATATTAAGTGAATGTATAATGCTTTATTTTGTACCCATGTCCATTAAACATCACTACATGGGAAGACTAAAATACCTTATCAATAATTTATCAATTATTTGACAATCCTAATGACTAGATGGAGTCAATGTATGAAAATGTTTTTAATGGGGAGGGGGGAAGGCAACAGATGAGTTTCTTCTCTAAAATACGTTCAGAGTAAATAAATGAATATAAGTATCAATTTAATAAAATGTAAAATACAGACATGTCATGAATTAAGCAGGTGCATATACAAACACATAGCAGTTTTCAGTTTCAAAACATTTTCATTTTTGCATATCTTCCTCTATTTTTTGTTAACAGGTACGTATATTTTATACAGTTTCTATTAGTGAAAACTTACTTTTTCAGGCTATTTGTTTAATATAATATCATGAATTCTGTTTTAACTGAAAAATATCTAAAGTAACAACACTTATTCTGTGGGAATTATGGAAACAGCCTCTAAGAATCAGAGCAGAGTTTGCAGAGGCACCTTCACCAAGCTTCCGGGGCTGTAGGACTCAAATGTATCAATGTTTATAGTGTCTGTAGGAAAGTCATGGAGGTAAACATAGGCAGTACCCATCTAAGCCCTGCCCAAGGGACTTGACTGCTCCACACCACTACAGGGACAGAGACAGGCCATCTTACCTGAGATAAGGGAAGGTGTCAAACCGCCCTAGGCTGAAGTTATTAAAACTCCCATCATAAATGAATAAATACACACTTGGATTATAAATTGGCATCTCTGAGGAAACATTTCATATCATGTGATGGCTAATTTCTCAGCAGAATTAGTAACTTGGCATTCTTATTTTATACATTGTTCTTGGGAGTTGGTTAACTGATATGTATGCATAAAGATATAATATGAAGACTTTCATTATAATTTAGTTTAAAACAGTGAATTAAAAAAAATGTTAAAATGTTCATCAATAGAGGACAAACTCAGAGAGGTGGAACCTCTCTTTCTAAATATACTAAATCTTTCTAGCGTACTCCTTCAAGGGGCAGATGCTGGACCTTGGAGTCAGGTGCATCCTCAAGATGTGAATGTATGGCAAAAAGCCACCACAATACTGTAAAGTAATTAGCCTCCAATTAAATTTTTACAAAAAAGAAAAAAAAAAGAAAAATGTGAGGGAACACCAAAAAAAAAAAAAAAAAGGAAATAAGTGTTTAATTGACCACACACAGCCATAGTGGCTGTCACTGTGGAGTGCTGAGCAGAAATCTGTGGAAATTCTAGAAAATAATATTTTAAATCCTGTGATATATGTCACTTGATTGATATTTACAACTTCCCAGCATTGTGTATGATCATTTAAAAAATTCATGTGTATAAATATACTGTTATGAGTATATGTGTTTGTATATGTGCCTGTGCTTAACTCATGACATATCTGTAACATATAAATATGTACTGTTAGTGAAAAAGTTTAATCAGCTCATAAAATACCTAAGTGAAAAGTTTTTCTTTTCTACACACTTCCATAATAAATTCACTTCCCACTTCCATTGGTAAAAGAATTTGTTGTGAAAAATTCCAGATATTTTCCTATGTACCAACATATCTATAAATATAATTACACATATAAAATAAATGTGGAACTTCTTTTTTACATAAAGGTTACTCTTTACCAATTATTGGGTGACTTAAAATATTAACTTTTTTTAGGCCATCCTCTATAGTGATATCATATATCTCTAGTTTAAAGATATCGGTATTTACTTATTCCTCTATTATAATATTCCTCTGTTGATGGAGGAATATCAAACTTTCAAATGTTACTTCAAGATTTTTTTTCATAAATCTTTTAATTTCTGAAATTTCCAGCTCACAGAGGACATTTAACTTTTTAAAAAATCCAGTTTTAAACTAATTTATAATAAAAGTCTTTATATTATATCTTTACACATATTGATCAGAATTTCTGTAGGATAGATTATGGGAACTGGAATTGCTGTGTTAACTACATTTTTAAAGATAATCAAAGGTTATTTTACTACAAGCTGTTTCAGTCTACACTCTTTACAAAAGCTACTTGTTTTTGGCTCTGCTAAGTCTTGGTTGCTGGCTTTCTCCAGCTGCAGAGAGCGGGAGCTACTCTTTAGCTGTAGGGTATGGGCTTCTCATTGGAATGGCTTCTTCTATTGCAGAGTATGGGCTTTAAAGCACGAGGGCTTCAGTAGCTGTGGGGCGTGAGCTCAATAGTTGCAGTGCGTGGGCTCCAGAGTGTCAGGGTTTCAGTCACTGTGGAACACAGGCTTAGTTGCTCTGTGACATGTGGAATCTTCCCAGATCGGGGATCGAACCCGTGTCTCCTGCATTGGCAGGCAAATACTTAACTACTTGACCACCAGAGAAGTCCCAGTCTACACTCTTATCTGCAGTGTATGAGGTGCCCTTTTCTCCTTTCTCTTGGCTTTTACTAAGAAATATCTAACTCTTAAGTGTTGCTTCAAGATTTATTTTTTCATTTATCTGTTTAATTTCTGAAATTCCCAGTTCACAGTAATACAAGTAAACAGGAAATACATAGTAATAACCAGAAAACAGAATATTAAGATTGTATTTTTGTTTTATTTTCAAGCAAAATTAATTTTAGTTCTGATTATAAGCCTAATACACGAAGTTGTTTTTAAAAAGACATAGAAAACTAAAAAGAAAGAAAGAATAAAGAAACAAAAGAGAAAGCAAGAGAATTATCTCTCTTTTTTTTTTTACTTCTTTTTATTTATTTATTTATTTATTTTTACTTTATTTTACTTTACAATACTCTATTGGTTTTGCCATACATCGACATGAATCCACCACAGGTGTACACTTGTACTACTTCAAGTGAAGTGGCTCAGTCGTGTCAGACTCTTTGCGACCCCGTGGACTGTAGCCTACCAGGATCCTCTGTCTATGGGATTTTCTAGGCAATAGTACTGGAGTGGATTGCCATTTCCTTCTCCAGGGGATCTTCCCAACCTAGGGATCAAACCTGGGTCTCCCACATTGTAGACAGATGCTTAACCATCTGAGCCACCAGTCTCCCATTATTAATATTTTGGTATTTTTACTATCTATTTATGGGAATCATGTATTTTTCATTTTGCATGACACACTGAAATCAGTGCTTTAAAACTGTTTTTATCACTTGTATTATGCCTTTTTACCGAGTTTGGTTTTGTTAATAGGATACTAAATTTGACAAGTAAGTGTATCAGTTTGTGGAATCTGATTTTCTTCAGGAATGAGGGGTGAAACAGAATTGTTGCTTAATCAACAAGTCCTGTCCAAATCTTTTGTGACCCCGTGGACTACAGCCCTACACGCTACTCTGTCCATGGGATTTCCCAGGCAATAATATTGGAATGGATTGTCATTTCCTTCTCCAAGGGATCTTTCTGACCCAGGGAACAAACCCATGTCTCCTGCATTGGCAGGTAGATTCTTTACTACTGAGCCACTTGGGCTTCCCTCGAAGCAGACTTACAGATAGATTAAATTTATATCCAATTAAAAAAATATTTTAAACAGTAATTACAAAAATTTTACTCACTGAAGAATTTTAGTAACCATCCAGGCAAGTTGTTTATTTTGCATAAGAGCCACGTTGCAGCTTAATAAATCTGTTATTTGACTAAGCTCCTGAGCTAGTTAGTTGCAAAGCTAGAACATGAAAATTGGTTTCCTTCCATCAGGTAAAATCATTTCCCATTAGAACACACTTTATATTCCCTTATTTCTCAATCACTTAAACTTTTTGCAGTAGTTTAAAACTTGAAATCAAATTAACTTGTTTTAAATCTCACCTTTGCTTCATGTTTCTTTTCACCCTCTAAACTAATCAGGAAATAGAATAGCCAGGAAGAACTGGATGAGAAAAAGACTAGAAACTAACAATTTATAAATACCAGACCAAACATGAAGCTAATTTCCATTTTTATAGCTAAGTTTTCCCCTACATATATTTTTACATTAAGATGAATTTATATTATTTATGCTTATGGATATTTTAAAATATTACCTAATCTATTTAGTTTATTACTTTTGTTTTACCTCTTGCACATACTATGAAAACAACTAGATTTAAATATTAATATAAGTTAACGTGGGTGCCTCCCAGGTGGCTCAGTGATAAAGAATCTTTCTGCCAACGCAGAAGATGTGGGTTTGATCCATGAGTCAGGAAGACCCTCTGGAGAAGGAAATGGCAACCCACTCCAGTATTCTTGCCTGGGAATTCCCATGGACAGAAAAGCCTTAAGGGCTACAGTCCATGGGGTCTCAAAGAGTTAGACACAACTAAGGCACTGAGCACACACAAGTTAATGTGATTTCTATCCTAAGATATTAAAAGTCCTATGCACACAAATCCTTTGTTTTCAAAGAAACTTCCTTTCTTTAAAAGTAGAATAGCACAGCAGGGTACTTTGGATTCTTAAATATTGAAGCATGAAACACCAATCCAAGTAAGTCCCCAAATATAACTTCCATCTACATATTATAGCAGCTCAGATATAACTATGTTTACATAAAATGTTTTATTTGCGAGAAACTTCACATATAATTAGTGGAAGAAGGTAAAATGTGTGAAATAATCAAGCTGTTTCAAAGAGAACTTGCCGGTATTTGTCATTCCTGGAAAAATGATAGAAGGATAATCCAATAGCACACTCAGATTTTTGTTTTCTTTTAAGTATTTATTTACATGTGATCATACCTCAACCTTTGGAAATGCTTAATTTCTATTGATATATACAACTGCAGCAACCACTCATGGCCTTTAATTATCAAAGAATAAGAATTAAATATTCATTTCATATTTTCTTGGTAATAACTGCCTTTACAATTCAATTATAGGCACCTGAGAACGTTAATACTGAAATTTCAGTGTTCTCCTATGTAAGTGTTAACTTGAGTTGACTTAATTTGGAAATTCCATCATGAGTTTTTTTGCTTAGGTAAAAAGGTCCCTTGATCCATGCAGTAATAAAATCATTAAGGAACTAGGGATTCAAATCCTTTACCAGAAACAGGTGTGTTTCAGGACAGTTGCACATGGGAAGCCTAAAATATCAGTCTCTATTTTGAGTTTGACTAACTAATAAAATATAGGTATTATTTCAAACAAATTTTTACTCTTTGAATCTTCAAAACATAAAACCAATAATTTCTGTTCCCTCTCAAGTCCTACCCTTTTCCTTTTTTTTTTTTTTTGCCATCCCTTTTACAAAGATCTTCTAACATACAAGTGAATTGACAAAGCATGTAAAGCATGTAGGTGATTTTGGGTCACAGTCATTTCATTCTGTTTGTTTGTAAACTATTTCAGTGAATAATATCTAATACATGCATTTGTTCATGGAGACTCCATACCTTGAAACTCGGGCTGAATGAAAGTGTTGATTTTCTTGGATTATATTTGATGTGAAGTTAGGATCATATTCTTTTGCTTCTTCTCCACCTTTTATTATTCTTCTTCCCATGAGAAATCTCAGACTGTCTTTCAAAGGGACAATAAGAAGAGCAATCTTACCCTTTATGATAGTAACTTCTCAGTGTTTTTTGAACATAGAATGCAAACTGTCAGTTCTGAAATGAGTTTGGTGGGTCATGTCTAGCATTTGTATTAATATACTTATAAGAAAACATTATCAGAGTGTCTCAGAAGTAGTAGAGATATTTTCCTGTTAAACAGATATTTCAATGTGTGAACATGTGTGTGTATGTGTATGCATGCACTGGGCTGCATGAAAACTATGGTTTAACTTTAGTTGTGATCAGAAAACTCTAATCTCAAAGTTATAGTGAATATCTTACTCTGGCCACAGCAAGAATATCCATAGAGACATAATCTTTGGTCGCTCAATCGTGTTCGACTCTTTGTGACCCTGTGGACTATAGCCTGGCAGGGTCCCTGAGATTTCTCAGGCAAGAGTACTGGAGTGGGTTGCCATTTCCTCCCCCAGGAAATCTTCCTGACCCAAGGATTGAACTCACATCTCTTGTATCACCTGCATTCCAGGCAGACTCTTTAGCAGCTGAGCCATACTGGAACGGGTCATAGTGAAATATCTGAACTTAAATATTTTGTTCAGAGCAGGCACTAATAAATATACCATAGTTAGAAGACCTAGTCACTCCATTATGTCAGACAAACTCTTCATGGATGATTATCTGAAGTACTTGGTAGCAGATTTGCCCCAAGCGTGTAGACCTACTGAAGATGGAAACCGCAGAGTATACTGAACTCTGCAAACTATGCAGAGTAGACCGAGTGAAGTGTTATGCAAAAAAGCCACTGGATTTCCTCATCTCAGGAATCCTCCAAACATCCTCATCTTTAGTGTCAGAATCATAACACCATGAATGAGGACAAGACAGTTTTTCAGAGTGTTTTCCCAGTCCTGAGCTAAATCAAACTTATTCCATGAATTAAAAAGGCATATGGGGAAAATTGGATATTTTAAAAAATATCCCCAGTCTGGGAATACAAGATATTCTCTGTCTTGTAAAACTTACTCTGTGTCTCCTAACAGTTGTGTCTCAATAATATGTTTTCATTTCCAGGAATTCTTGAACTAATTAAAAATAGGGGCTGGCACCTCTCTCTCTTTTATCTTAAAAACCTAGGTCATTGTCTTCTTTGTGTACAAAACTTTGCTTTCAAAGTTGTTTTTTTTTTTAATGTCCACTTTTCCTTTTATCATTAATACTTAGCTCTCATTATTTTCTAACTTACTTTAGCTGCTGCAGTGGTTAGGGATCATATCTTAATTTACTTCTTAGGGCATTTTGGACAGTTAAAAATGCATGTGGTGAAATTCTGTTTAGAACAGTGTCACCATTCTCTCAGAATTTTAAATTTTATTTCCCCTAAGTGATTTTTAAAATATTTTTCTAAGTAGGATTTTCTGCTCCGTGTATTTCTGATGAATTTTCTTCTAGACACCTGCACAAATGTGAACAGTAAAAATGAGTACTTGGCCATTTTCCTCTTTTGCTGCCTCCAAAATCCCTATTATACTCCCCTCTTTGGAAGGCCAAAATAGAAATGCTTCTGAGTGTTTCTCCCCTAGGAGCCTTTTCCATTTCTTTCTGTGGAAGTCTAGAGAGACAAATGCACTCTTAATGACTTGGCCTGCCACACTGTTCCTGTCAGCAGCTTCCACTGCCTTTCTCCCTCACAAAGTCAGATCCCATTACACTGCTCACATTGGAGAGTGCGCCTCTGCTGGGATTTGAGGGTCTCCTGGGCAAAGTGCAGGCCCCAGCAGCCCTGTGTGCTTAGATGCATGTTCCACATTCACTGCAGGCCGTAGTTCCCTTTGGAGTGGGCCTCAGCTAAACTAAAACACAGCTTCCTACTCTCCTGCTTCCTAGTGGTGAAGAACCCGCCCGCCAATGCAGGAGACATAAGAGATGCAGGTTTGGTCCCTGGCTGGGAAGATCGCCTAGAGGAGGGCATGGCAACCCACTCCAGTATTCTTGACTGGGAAATCCCATGGACAGAGGAGGCTGGTGGGCTACAGTCCATGGGGTCACAGACAGTCAGATGTGGCTAAGGCGACTTAGCACGCACACTTAGCCTCTACACACATTAGCTTTTTCTTTTCTGTCCCCACATTTTGTACCCCATCTTCTGTCTTCAGGCATCTCCTGTGTGTCTACATCCTAAATCCCTGAGTCTTCTAATACACTTTCTCTTGTTAGACTCTTTCTAGTCTACCGTATGGTCTAGACCTAAGAAAAAATTCTGGAATAATCTGGAAACGGGTCAGTGTGGTGTCCATTTCGGGTATCATACCTGCATTTTTGCAAAGATCTTTCTGGAAATAGAATATTAGTGGATTGTAGAGTAATCTGGTGGTACACTGGGGAAGTTTTAATCAGGAAAATGCCTTTTATCTTTCCTATTTCTTCTTTTAATGGATTCCATAAATATATATTTTTTCTGTGATCTTCAAGTTATCCCAGGTAAAAGTCTACCTCTTAATCCCATGTTTAAGACTAGAGTTTCTATATCTTTATAAACTAATAGAGTAATTTTCTCCTCACACTGTAGTGATGAAGAAAAAAAATGACTTAAATATGTAACTAGTTTGGTTTAAAGAAAAAAATAAACACCTAACTTGACTTGGTTCTTGAGATGAATCATATTACACACATTTATGTAGTGCTTACTACAAAACCAGACATTTTACTTGTATTATTTTACTTAACACTCATATCAGATAGGTCATATTAGTATGCCCATATTATGTATGAGTAACTGAGGCCACAAGAGCTAATCAAGATTCATACAGCTAAGTGTGAAGAAGTCAGGTTTTGCTATAATCTGTCAATGTATTGTTTTCTATTAAAAAAAAAAACAAAAAAACAGTGAAGTCTATTACAGATGGGGACACAGCACAAGCTTTCATTTATATGCAGATGAATACCAGCTTTGCAAATGAACACTAGCCAAAGAGAGCCTGGCTTTTATTACAGGGAATGATATAGAATGCCAATTTTTCCTTCTTTCTTTTTCTCCCTCTCCCTCACTGTCTCCCCACAAGCACCCCCTTATCCGCCCTCCCTCCCCTCTCTTCCTTTCTTGCCATCTTGGCTGACCTGTTAGAGAGTGATAAGTATGCCATTTTCTCTTCCTTCATTCTCTCCCACTTTCTCTCCCTCCCTTTTTCTGCCTTCCTTCCTTCCTTTCCTTCTTTTTTCCCCCTAAATTCTTGGAGGCTGACAACAGTCCTTCTTGTTACACTTTGGTTTTCATTCCCAAAGAGAAATAACAACCATTTTAATGAGTCTGCCTTATTTTTCAAGTTCTTTGATTCCTCAGGTTTCTATTCATTTCCCTGGGAAGTACACCAGGAATAGGAAGAAAAATAAGAAATGTCTGCCCTCAAGGGGTTCACCCTCAGGCAGATGGCAGAAAGAAAGGGTGATGTTTAGAAGAGGCTGCCTTCTGTAAAGACTCATGTGCTCTCTTGTCTTTGCACCAGGTACCATTTCTGTCAACACACTGCGCACGCCTTACACTGCTCCTGGCGAGAGTGAGATTCTGGATCTGGATGATGAGTTGTACCTGGGGGGCTTGCCAGAAAATAAGGCTGGCCTCGTCTTCCCCACCGAGGTGTGGACTGCGCTGCTCAACTACGGCTACGTGGGCTGCATACGAGATCTGTTCATTGATGGCCAGAGCAAAGATATCCGGCAAATGGCTGAAGTTCAAAGTACTGCTGGCGTGAAGCCCTCCTGCTCAAGAGAAACAGCAAAACCGTGCCTTAGCAACCCCTGCAAAAACAACGGCATGTGCAGGGATGGGTGGAACAGATATGTCTGCGATTGTTCCGGAACAGGCTATCTTGGCAGGTCCTGTGAGAGAGGTATGATTCCAAAATCCAAGCAGCCAACTCCCCGGAGATGAAAAACGTATTCAGTGTGGACCTCACACCTTAAATGACCATTGAAATGTAATATGTGCTCTGGGGAAGTAAACTCTGCAAGCAGAGTGGCCACACGAATGCTTTACTGACAAGTCTGTATTGATTTTCAAAGGGCTTGATTCTGGGAATGCACAGCCCTTTAAGTATATTGCAGGAATACATAGTAAGGTCCTTTGCATCCTCGAGGGTATGGGCCTAAGATGTATCATAGACAATCCCTGTCTCTTTTGCCCAGTTTTTAATTTCCAGACCCTAGAAAGTAAAATAAAAAAATAAAATGAATGAATCCAGCATACTTTTGGCATCTAGTGCTAATATGTAGGTCAAAAATAGCATTCAAAGCAAGCTAAGCTGTAAGTTGCAACTTCTCTGACACTGAGCCTGTTCATTTTACTTTAGTCGACCTTCTCAAGGTTGAAATTTGAAGAGTAAGGTGATTTTAAACCATTTAAGTTACACCAGTATTTTCAGAAATGCACCCTAATTTCAGAGACACTTACCTTGGTCTAAGACTCAACTGATTACAGAAGGTTTCTTTACCAATTTGATATTAAGGCTTATTGTGTCTGGAAGCTCTGAATGGTTGTCTCCCTTTCCTTCTCTAGCAGAAGACAAAACTACATTTTTTTTTTCCTTTTCTTCTCCCATTAGAAAGAGAATAAGGGTTAAAGGAAAAGTAAAGTGTGATAGCTGCCACTGTTCATATAGAGACCAGTCAAAAGGAAGAAATAGCAGAGCAAATAGGTCTAAGTATGTTTTTTCATCGACTCAAGAGTTTCAAATAAATGCTTTAGTCACTATACTCATTGCCACTCATTTTCAACAATGGAACAAAAATCAATATGAAAAAATATTGACGAGTTATCCCATTGTCCTCTCATGTTCCAAATAACATTGCTCTCTTAGACATTTACCCTAAAGGAACCTGCCATCTATTTTTCAAGCCGTACACATCTAGTCATTTTGCCTTTGCATTCCTGAAATAGTTTAATGTTAAGCTGACACTTTTTACATAAAAAGTGTTTTTGTTTTTTTTTTGCAAAATCTAAAGTTGAAATGTGGCTTTGATTCTTTATGTTAATGAAAGGGTTCATCAGCTTATCAGTTCTATTGATAACATTAATCACTGTAACAATCAATAATCATAACCTAATAATCTACCGATGATCTCAAATTACCCACCAAAATACTATCACTGTTCTGGATTTTACAATGAGATAGGTCTCTAGATAAACACATATTTTAATCACATAGATTCATTCATTCTCCTAGTACCTAAATGCAATTCCTGTGAATAGTCATTAGAGGTTAATTATTTGTGCATAGTTTCATGTGTAAGGTCTACATTCTCTGTACATTTCCCCTTCTAATTTATTTGTTTGCATAGGATAGTTTTTAGAAATTGCCCAAAGGAGCCAACAACAACAAAGTGACAAAGCTTGCAAGATAAATTATAGTTAAGTATGATGTGAGATTAGGAGACCTGTGTAATTTAAGACTCTGTTTTCATTTTAATCAGAGAGCTGTCACTTATTCTGACGCCTCCTGCTTAAGTGAAGCTAGAAAAGGGTATAACTGAGCTATCACACAAATTACAAAAGCCTTCAGTTAAATATGCATGGTGTACCACCCTGTGGCAGTATTCCACTACTGCATATGGCAGAAATAAGAAGGGAAATTCTAGAGCGCCCTAAACCAGAATGAGGGAAAGGAGCTATTTATATGTTGCAATAATTAGAAGGAGGGGTGGCAAGCATATGCAGATTTGCAAATGAGAATTTAATAGCAAGTTTCATCACTGGATTTCAACATACATTTTTAACTGACAAGTGGCTGAAAATTTCTGCAGATTTCTTTGTCTCCAGGTTGGTTGTGTATTGAGAGAAAATAGTCATTTTTGTGTCTTTTCTGTTTTTGAACTAACCAGTGTATTGTGAGGAGTCTTTGCTTTTCAGAATTAATTTTCGTGCTCACATTATGGCATCTCCCAAGAACAAGAGTGAAGTGGGATGCTTGTCATGTTCACTGCCACGAAATTTGGCTGCTGTCCAGCTCCCAGCTCTGCCCTAGTTCAGTCAACACAAGATCATGTCCAGCCTTCAGGGTTTCCAATTCCAAAGAGAGTGCCTTGACTGTGGTTCTTCACATATACTCTGATCACATAAGGCTGTTGATCATGTAAGAGTTGACTGACAGCTCTTGAAATTTTTTTTAAAAGGCATTTTCAAAGTTTCTGTTTTGCAATTATTAAGCAATAAATGTTAATTTATAAAGAAGCATGTTCAAGTCCTCGAACAGTGCTCATGGGGAATGCTGTTTCAATCACATTATAGGAAATCATTCTTCACTACATAAGCAAAAGAGTTTATAAGAAAGATCAGAGTATTTGCTGACTTAGGCAAATAAGAAAATAGTATTTTGCTTGAATGTATATTGATCCCGTAAAGAAGAGTAGCATAGAAATCATGTCCAATTGAATGTAGATTGAATTCAGCACCTTCTCTCCTGCTATACATTTTATAAATCTGAAAATTTGTGGAGACTGGTCATACAGAAATTATTTTTTGTTGTATGTACATGGTATCATCAGAGGTCTACTTTATACTTGTTTGTTAAAGCTCTACCAGATGGAGGGACAGATGTCAGAGCAATATAATTTGGCTCCCTGTCTGATTTTCATCGTTGATCACAATATGTGACTGCCTTTTGGCAAAACTGAGCACAGGTGTACACTTTAGACCGCAAGAAGGAATAACACAGAAAAGCAAATTTATCAAACTTAACGACAAGGAGGACGGAGACAGAGGAGACAAAGTTGGAACTTTTTCTCCCTTGCTGAGAAGTGCTGTATTGAAATTAGCTTCTTAAAGAACTCTTTTGTGTTCTAAGTGGTAAAGTAAGTTTACTGATGTCTAAAGGATGCTGCCAAATAGCATAACCTTCAAATGTCAGAATGTTGTTTACCATTTATTTGGCAGCTCTCGACTACAGCCTTGTACATTTTCCATTTCTTGTCTAATTAAACGTTAACTCTAATTATGAGGAATCATTTAGGCATTCATTTGTCATTTATCAACAGGTTATTTTCACACTGAGAATTGTTTAAAATGACACTCAGAGGCAGTCGAGTTTTTTTACTTTACTGTTATTTCATTCCTGCAGCTTTTCAGAGAATATTAAAGGCCAATGATACTTCTTTTTTACTTTCGATTGTATTTTATACAATATTTATAATCCCTTGTCAGTCATCTGTATTTCTAAAAGAATGTTCCCTCTACTTAATTTTTAATCAAATTAAGCTATATTTTATATAAGAATGAGATAATTCTTAANCAATGATACTTCTTTTTTACTTTCGATTGTATTTTATACAATATTTATAATCCCTTGTCAGTCATCTGTATTTCTAAAAGAATGTTCCCTCTACTTAATTTTTAATCAAATTAAGCTATATTTTATATAAGAATGAGATAATTCTTAAAAATGATAATTGAATAATAGAGACTAAATTTACAGATTAAATGAGAGAAAACTAAAAATATTGTAGCCCTTGTATCTACATAACACCAAAGTAACTGATAATAGCTTTTAAATTTTTATTCAAATATATGTTGCTTTATAGATAGGGACAGTGATTGGCTATAAATTAGGAAGGGGTGTGGTAGAGATCAAGTGTCTTTAAGATTATACTAGAAGCAATTTTTTTTTCCTAATGTTTATTGCAACTTTACAGTCATGCTTTATTTTTTGAGCAAATCCTACTAGATTTTCTTTAGGGAAACCTTATTGGAAAAGTATGATCCATTGATAGATATGTGATACGATGTAAAACCACCATATTTTAAGGGGATTATATTTTATCTTCTCAGTGCTTAGGTCAGTGCTTAGCCATGAGACCCCTATTTTGGTAAACAGACGCCTCTCATNTTTCTTTAGGGAAACCTTATTGGAAAAGTATGATCCATTGATAGATATGTGATACGATGTAAAACCACCATATTTTAAGGGGATTATATTTTATCTTCTCAGTGCTTAGGTCAGTGCTTAGCCATGAGACCCCTATTTTGGTAAACAGACGCCTCTCATAGAATGTCTTTTATGACACTATTATGGCTTCCAATGTAGACTTTAAGGAATATTTTGTTCATATACATCACCAAAATTAGAGTCACTTACAATAGACAGAATAAATACTTAATCTCATTAGTGAGTATTTGCATATACATGATATCCAACAGTTAGAACTGGACATGGAACAACAGACTGGTTCCAAATAGGAAAAGGAGTACATCAAGGCTGTATATTGTCACCCTGCTTATTTAACCTATATGCAGAGTACATCATGAGAAACGCTGGGCTGGAAGAAACACAAGCTGGAATCAAGATTGCCAGAAGAAATATCCATAACCTCAGATATGCAGATGACACCACCCTTATGGCAGAAAGTGAAGAGGAGCTAAAAAGCCTCTTGAGGAAAGTGAAAGAGGAAAGCGAAAAAGTTGGCTTAAAGCTCAACATTCAGAAAACGAAGATCATGGCATCTGGTCTCATCACTTCATGGGAAATAGATGGGGAAACAGTGTCAGACTTTATTTTTTTGGCCTCCAAAATCACTGCAGATGATGACTGCAACCATGAAATTAGAAGACGCTTACTCCTTGAAAGAAAAGTTATGACCAACCTAGATGGTATATTCAAAAACAGAGACATTACTTTGCCGACTAAGGCCCGTCTAGTCAAGGCTATGGTTTTTCCTGTGGTCATGTGTGGATGTGAAAGTTGGACTGTGAAGAAGGCTGAGTGCCGAAGAATTGATGCTTTTAAATGTGGTGCTGGAGAAGACTCTTGAGAGTCCCTTGGACTGCAAGGAGATCCAACCAGTCCATTCTGAAGGAGATCAACCCTGGGATTTCTTTGGAAGGAA
>SJYV01002355.1:1385795-1426860 GCA_006410875.1 Neotragus pygmaeus | reverse complement strand
GGTGGGCCCAAGCTCTCATTGAGTTTACAATCAACAAATTCTTATCCTGAGGACTAGAGTGCAGTTGAAGTGCCTATTTCCCTGAGCTGCTCTTTCAAGGACTTAACTATGAAAGCAGCTTCTCCTTCGAAGCCCTTATTATCCCCCCTCCCCTGCCACAGCTGCTTAGCCACCTCTGTGAGGAGCCAGTATGCTTGCTAGTGGCTGCCTTTGCTTATTCTTGCCTCTGGATCGGCTGAGGTGTGTCTGCCAATTAGTCTCATGGTAATTATGGATGGCATGTTTGCAGCATATTTATTCCCTTCCTCAGCTCACTTGGCTTCGCACTGACTTTGTTTAGTCAACGATCTGACAGATTACCTGGGGTAATTTTTTCTTCCCATTGTATCTGTGCTTATCTCTCTGTCACAAACCACCTTAAGGACTCTGAACCAGAGTTTTCCTATTTCTCTTGACTGAGATCAGCTTTCTCCTGACATGTCCAAAAGTCCATATAAGGGACGGCTTCAGAGCTGTTCTGAATTTTGAATTCTGCAGGTATCAGAGGTAGGGCTGAGGGTTATTACCTAAACCCCTTCCTAGCCTGCTGTTCGCCAGTCTCTTCACCTTCAGAGTTCACTCTCGCCCAGGCGGGGTTAAGCCTGAAAACTTCCCTAACTGGTAAAGTCTCCTCTAGATTCTGATAAACTCCCTTTAACAATCTTTTGAGACTGGATTTTATGCCAAGTTTCAGATCTTAAAGGACAAACAAAGGAAACAAACATAGGGTTAAACTCATAGTTGACAGAGAAATCAGTTTTCCTGTAGGGTGCATTTGGACAAAGTGGATTATATTTTGGTTACAGCTACTATAAGCCCAAGCATTTTCTTTCACTGCTCCTGTTGCTATTACTTTGTTTTGTTACCTGAACCCCTAGCCACTCCCCCAGCCACTCCCCCACTTTTTAATATCCAAGATAGACTAGAGTATATTTTAATAAAAATTTTCATAAAAGTACCTTAATAAAAAGATATTCTAGTCTATCTTGGACAAAAAAAGTTCTTTGTCATGAGATAGTCGATTTAACTGATGCTGGAGGAATTGTGATGTTCCTTAGCTGCAAGTACAGACACTGGGGGGCATCTATAGGGTCTGTGAATGTGGCCACTTTGTGGTTTGTTCCTGGTACCGGAATGCATTTCCAGAGCAGACAGAGCTGTGAATGATACCTCAGAAAGGCCTCCTCGCCAGTCTGGTCCTGGGCTGGCATCCGGGAACGTGGCTGGTAATTCGTTCCCTCGCTAATATAAACCTTTCGTAAGTGATACAAGTCTCTCACTGTATCTCAACTGTTTGCACAAGCAATGTAGTTTATGCTCAGCACCTGCTGTCCTTCTTGGAGTCTGGGATTCTGGTATGTGCCAGGCAGAGGGTGCCAGCATGACTGGCCTCCAGGAGAAACCATGGACACTGAGTCTCTTATGAGCTTCCCAGGGCAGCATGCCATCAGGGCAGCAATATTATTACACATATGCTGCTGCATTCTTATTGCTGCATGAAGAATGTTCTCTGGGTGATCTCTCATGGGAGACAGAGAAAGCGGAAGGAAGCCTGCATGTGAAGTCCTCCAATTCTACCTGTGTTGTTCTTCCTTATGATTCTACTGGGTATCCTTACTGTTAATACATTAGTGTCATAAATCTGAGCTGAGACCACAACAATATTCTGTGTCCCAGGAGTCTTATAAGCAAATACCTGAATGTGGAGTGGCCTTGGGGACCCCTAAAACAGCCCCTTCATGAGGCACTGAGATTTCAGAAATATCATTTAATGGCATTATCCTCAAAAATGCTGATCTGATCCCTACCCTCTTGGTTTTTCATGCATAATTTTGGTTTAGAGTTTCCTAAAGAACTAATGTTTACTTAGTTTATAACTATTCATTTACTTCCCTAAAGGAGATTGCTTTACTCTATTAAATTTGTTCTTTTATGGCATAATCTCTAAAATTACAGTCACAATCCATGTCAAATCTAACATCAAAAGTAGCTGACAGGCTCTACTGCTACCAGTATGATTTTATATTGTATTTTAGAAGAATATACTTAGAAGAAATTCTGCAATACTGCTAGAGTTAACAATATTAGTTAATATTCAAAAGTGTGTCCAGATATTTAACAAACTCTCTTTGTTGGTTAATTTTAGAATTTAACTTTAACTAGATATTTTCAGGTGATGTTAAGAATTAATGGGATAATGTTGACATGATCTTGAATTTTCATGCTGTTCAGAAACATATTTTTATTTTTATGCCTCGAGGCAGCTTCGTGCTGACACATCACAGTCTGAGTTATGCCACATGTTGGTTGACAGACTGTTTTAACTGCTCTCTGTAGAGCAGCAGCTGGTGTGGCGGGTGCTCAGAATAAGGACCAAATAGTGATTCTACAAAAAAAAATAGAAAGTTCAAGACAGTCATGTTATTCAGATTAACTTTTTAAAGATTAATTTGTTAGAACAATAAGAACAACATTAATTCTATGAGAATTCCTGGGTATAGACAATGGGTCTCGGCATGGAAGGAAACACATCTTGAAAGCAAGGTCTTTTGCAGAAGTGATAGAATTTCACTGGTTGGTTTCACATTACTGAATCCCTTCATGCCCAAGGGTGCAAAAAATGATTCTATTTCAAGAGTTCAGATTCTTTACAAAGGGAAGAATGCCAATGCCATTGAACAGGCTCAAGTCTGTGCTTACTGATAATATTAATAATTAAAAATATTTTATTAGATCCAAGTATTAAGGATGGGAAGCTGGGATGAAATATTTCCCTGGGCATATGACCGGCCCTAGAAACTTCTAAATGCTGCCCTACTCTTAATGTGAGGATTTGCCAGCTCATCTTGTAGGCTTTCAGTATGTTCAAGACCCTGGAAACATAAGTATTTAAGGGCCTTTGAATTCAGATATTTAAACTGAATTCAGGATTATATCTGTTCTGCTAAATAAGCATTCAGTAAGTTATTAGGTAACTTAGGCAGAAGGCACAATTTAAGAGGAAAAAGTATTACTTAGATTGTCAAGAATGGAAGAGTGAAAACGGGAGTCAATTTAATCTAGATCAACATCCTCAGCTACTTATTCAGATCAGTGGTTAGATCTTATTTCCCTAACCTGGACATTTACTATCTGTACTACTCTTGACTGATGTCTGTCTGTCTCTCTGTTACTCCCTGAGATTAAAGAAGCCAAGGTTTTTCTCTTTCTCATGTTTCTGATATACTAGAGTAATGATGTTGGCTGTACCTTAAATGGGCTTTTGGGAAATAACGTTACAGACTTCCGAAGGCAAATCTATGAATTAAAATGTACTGTAAAGCCTTCCTCACAAGCATCTAGATACACAACACAAGAGTGAACTTTTGGAATATCCTTGAATTCTAAGGCAATACAACCACTGCCTGAACTGAAGTTTATGTTTTAATCTTCATAGCCTGAAGATTTGGTCTTGCTGGTCCCTTGGCCCAGGTTACATATCCCACAGGACAGTCTGATGCATGAGTCATTTTAGGAAATAATTGGTAAATTACTGTGGACTCAAATGAACAGAGGACTATCAGTCAAATAACAGAAGTTCTAATATATAAATTTAGCCAGATCTCCCAGCACACTCAGAGATGCCTTGAAAGGTCCTACATTCGCTATTTTCAACATTACCTAAATAAGGGAGCAAAAGAAAGAGCTCACAAACATATAATATATACCTTGTCCTTAAATATACACATGTGTATAGATCTATGTCCACTGATCACTAAATATATATTTAGGTAGAATTAGAGAACTTTTGTAGCTTTATAAATAAGCATAGGCATTTATGGGCACAGAAGAAACAGAAAAAACATGAATCAAAATGTGAAACGTACCATACTCTGGGACCTGTCCCGTCCCGCGCTTCAGCAGCAGCCTCACTCTCCTTCCGCCTGATTTGATGAGCTCTATTGCTCTGGCATGGGTCATATCTCTTGTGCTCTCCCCATTGATTTCAATGATCTGATCTCCTACCTGTTAATTAAAGAAACATCACATTAGCCAAAGATGGTTTTATTCAAGTTGCATTTCCAACAGAGAAGCACCCATAGATGACCAGTTTCCAGGGAGTAACAGAAAGGCTTGGTTGCAGCCAGCTGCTCCTTAGTAGAGGCTAATCCCTGGCTGCATCCTGAATCTGACCACCAAACTTTATTTATCTTTGTAGACATTCAAATATTAGACCATGAAGGTTGTGATGGTGCATCACTTCTATTTAGCCAGTATGACAGAGGTCATAATTAAACTATTTAGGATTTTCTTAAAAAATTAGGGGATATGTTTGATGCTGCAACTCAAAATAAGCTGGCATCTTCGCTTTGAGTCAAGNTGGTCCTCATTGCAGGGTGAATACAGCACACAGCCCGGACCTCGGCGAAGGGTGATCGAGGCACACAGCCTGAAACTCAGTGAAGGGCAACAGCATCACACAGCCTGCAACTCGTCGCTAGCTGACCGCAGAACACAGTCCGGGCTTTGGAACAGGGAGACTGTGGCACACAGCCTGGACCTCGGAACAAGGCGACTGCAGCACACAGCCCAGACCTCTGCAGAAGTCTACCTTGGCACAAAGCCTGGGCCTCGAAACAGGGCGACCGTATCACACAGCCCGGTCCTCGGCACAGAGGGAATGAGGCACAGAGCATGGAACTCGTCACAAGCCGAGGGTGGAACCCAGCCATGACTCGTTGCAGGGTGACTGTGGCAGACAGCCCGAATCTGAGTGAAGGGTGACCGCAGCATGCNGTATCACACAGCCCGGTCCTCGGCACAGAGGGAATGAGGCACAGAGCATGGAACTCGTCACAAGCCGAGGGTGGAACCCAGCCATGACTCGTTGCAGGGTGACTGTGGCAGACAGCCCGAATCTGAGTGAAGGGTGACCGCAGCATGCAGCCCAGAAATCTGTGCCGGGTGATGGCGGCACAGAGCCTGGAACTCGTCGCTAGTCAACTGTGAAACACAGCAAGGACCTCGGCGCAGGGCGACGATGGCACACAGCCCAGACCTCGGCGCAGGTTGCTCACGGCACACAGCCCGAACCTCAGTGAAGGCTGACTGCAGCGCACAGCCTGGAAATCTGTGCAGGGCGACCGTGGCACAGAGCTCAGAACTCGTCACTAGTCAACTGCGGAACACAGCACNCAAACATAGAAAAAATCCCTTTCATTTGAAAGTTACTATTGAACTCTTCTAAATTCAACTAAAGTTTTACATTGAAAAATGTGTGTTCTTCCAAGTTTTATATATATATATATGTACATATATATATATTCAGAATATGACTTATCTAAAGAGTTTTTCTGATTTACTGAGAGTATCTACATAATGAATTTTTACATCCTAATCATATATCTGCAAAAATAACCAAAACCCTTCAAATCTGTGATATGCATGCCAAGTGATGAGATAGAAAAGATGCATGGACTGAGTTTTTTTTAATTTGGACTAGAGAACTTGAAAGGATGTAAGGACTGTGATTTTATTTTGAGTTGTAGCATTATCTTGAGTGAATTTATTTATTTACATAAATATTCAGGTTTTTCTTTTCCAGGTTTTGCTGACCACATTAAGGAATCTCCTCCAATATAAAAAAGTTGTTAGCTATTTAACTAAAATGGTTCTAACAAGCTTCTAATCTTTCATTGTCCCATTCAGTAAAAAATATATTTTTTTTTATATCTTTGGAAAATGCTGAATGTGAGTTGATGGAATGCAGTCCCAAAACCTTTGGCTATGTATCCAAATGGCAGTAAGTCATCCTCTGAGGAACAAAATGGTGGTCTTCAGCTTACAAAAGCAAAAAGTTTATAAAGCATGCTTCTGATAACTCAGATTTGTCTTTAAAATATTTTAATATTCATTTTAAAGGAGCATAAAAGACTATCTTTCCAATCACAACAATAAAAAGGTAACAGAATCATGATTGGTAAAAAAAAATATTAAGATGTTAAACTGTCATATAAGGCATTAAAACGGAGAAGGCAATGGCAACCCACTTCAGTACTCTTGCCTGGAAAATCTCATGGACTAGGGAGTCTGGTGGGGCTGCCGTCTGTGGGGTCGCATAGAGTCAGACATGACTGAAGTGACTTAGCAGCAGCAACAAGCCATTAAAAATCATTTCAAACAGACTCTAGTTCCTGAACTAATCTCTCAGAGCTCTCACACAAGTGAAATTTTTTCAAATATTCATCATCTCTTTTCAAACTCCATCTCTACCACACTCTGAAAAGAAGCACAGTTTTACCAATCTGATACCATGATCCAGTTTGCTTTCACCTCTGGACAGTAAATACAGGCAAAGTAACAACTCACAACACCCTTTCCCAAGGCCAGATTTGTGACTCAAGGCAGCTGTAGATGTTCTGGATGCTTCCTGGATCTTAGAAAATCCATGTGAGGAAACTATTTCTTTCTAGACTTCTGCTTTATTTTTATTTGTATTAGGTATGCAATAATGCATGGGTTTTTAGACTTACAAAATGTGGCTACGTAAACTCTAGTATTTAATGGAAATTGCCCCATCAAATGTGCTTCTGTGTTCTCTAGCTCTATTATTTTAAAATACACATTTATGATCTAATTACCCTTGTTAGATATTTCTCTTTATTTGGCTCATTATTATAAGACTGATACTAAGTATAATATTTTCTCTAGATATTGCACAGAATAAGACTTTTGAGGACAAAGGTCTTTGATGGTTAGTGGATTTTTCCCCCCTTTTTAAAGATAATATCTTACCCTTAATTTTACTTGATTAAACCAATGATTATGAGCTTTCAGTGCATACTGCAGACAGGACTGCAAATGCCTTAACTTGGCAGCAGTCACTGGAAAGAACATTCAGTGACCAGGTAATGTTTTTATTTTCTTTGCTTTTGTTTTATAGGGAAAATAATGGGCAGATATACTCAGAACTCCAAGTTCCATCAAGAAATCATGTTATTACTCAACTTTGAGGATAGGCAGGAATTTACATTTTAAATAATGCAAATCTAGCTCACAGTGATTAAATAAACAGAGATTTCCACCTGGACTGTATTTCATAACAAAACATAAATTAAATACTTGTATCTCAGTATAACTTGTAGTTTAATGAAAGACTGATTTATTACATTTATCCTCTGCAAACCATGAGTTTGTCTGAAACTGAAATGTACATTTGCTAACTCACAAACTTATACCACCACCATCTAAAAATTATACCACACCTAAGATATCAGCTGTGTTGTGAGCTTAATATGCAATACCTCAGTTGATATTTTTAAGACAATTTCCACAGGAAATATACATATGATAACAAAAATTATCATACTTTGAGAATTAATAGTACATGATAAATCATTAATTTTGAACGGGAATCTCTCATTTCTCTACACTTACACAGAGTTGCTCTGCTGTTTCCTATAGTCACCCCCTCCTTTTTAATCCTCCCTTCCCTCAGTTTATGGCAGGTGTTACTTCATATGGAAAAGAAAATACATATATCATCAGATTCTCCAGTCTTTGCTACTGGAATAGGTATTAGGTGAGGAGGGAGGAAGGTCTAGCTGTGTTGCATATATTCAGACCTGCAGGACTACAACATGGCAGATATATTCCTTTTTCAGCCTTTCATGTGTCAGTAGTTTAGATACAGCAATGCACTCTTCCACAGACAGGCCAAGCAAGGTCTTTTGTTAAGGTTCTTTAGAGAAAAGGCTGATTTGAATTTCAGCAACCATTTCTGTCAAACTCTGTTGCCACCATCCCTCCCTCCCCTAATAGGAAGAACTGTCAAGAATTTTTAAATGGAAGGAAATAGCCCATTTTTATTTAAAAATAAAAAGCTTATTTTCATGTGTGGAGAGGGTTTTTGTTTTGTTTTTTTAAAGAAACATCTCTGTGAATAGTAGTCACGTCAGTGTCAAAATGTATGCTTTGGTCTCTCTGATTACAAATGGAATGTCTCTGCATGCAATCCCAGACCAGACTCAGTTCTTTGATGTCCATTAGCTTATTTCATTGCTAAGATATGTTTGTTATCTACAGCTTGGTATTATATTAGGTCAGTATTTGAAAATTTATGGAGGGGAAGGCAAACACAGAAGTGTATTATATCAACAGCCGTCCATTCTCGTCTATCCAGGATAGTCAGATTATTCTTGTCTCTTCAGTCAACTCCAATATGTAGAACGACAATCTACCATCATAAAATAATTTTATATGGAAGTTGCTAAAAGAACCACCATCTTTTACTGAGATAATATCTTCCCTGGGTAGTGAAACTTACTTCAGTAAAGGTAGATGGGAAAGGTAGAGTCACGTTCTTTTAACATAAAGAACAATTATTAGATTAATGAAAAAAGGTCTGGTTATAGATGATTTTACACAAATAGTTATATATTATAGAGATATACACTAGTACCAAGTTATTACTAAAAGAGGCCAAGTCAGACGGAATAGTGCTTTGTGACTAACACATTAATTATTTGCATGAAAAGTGAGTGTATGAGGGTCTCTTCCCTAGCCCATAGTGTTAATTGACCTGTGTTTTAAAAAGTGTAAAGAGTACAAAAGAAAATTTCTACTCCCTGTGAAATTTTCTCAAATGCATTATTAGTAGAGTTTGTAGTATTATTATAATAGAAATGACATTGGTTTTATCCTGCATTTTCTTTGTCTGCCAAAACTTGAGATAGAGTGACCAAGAGAGTCTGTTTCAAATTTGCTGCCCAATTATCAACACATCCAAAGTCATTAGGCTATGTGTTTCTTTTTTTTTTTCTGATAATTTGGGATCTGTAGTGGTATATTTCATGTTTTAATAGTCTCAGTTCTTTTTTTTTCTTTTTCTCTTCTTTTAGTAACCTTACAAGTTGTTAGTGTTATAATCTTTGACGGTTTAAATACATTGAAAATTTGAAAACTAAACTTGCTCCTATCAACTATAAGTGAGCCCTAGTTGTCATATAAATAACTACTTTAAATATGTAGCAGATGCAAGGAGGATTTTGTGATTTTTTTTTTTTTTGGTGTTGTCTTTACCTTTTATTTTGTCTTTTCAAGTCAATGATATAATTATGGAATAGCATTCTTGCCCACAGGAAAGTTTGTGGCCACCTCTGAATTCATGTAAACATGTGTTTTAATAAAACCATGATCTTTGATGTTTATTTTGCTTGTTTATTTATTTTTGTTTATTTAATCCTTATACATGGGTCTCTTCTACCCACCTGCTCTTTCTTCCTACCAAAATTTACTCATCTTACTTTTCCATTTCCAATGTTGTTTACTCTTGTTTCCTTCTTTTTGTTTTCTTACAAAAATAAGAACTCTATGGGGTGAAAAAAAAAAATCCCAGCAGGCAAAACTTCCAACTATGTTTGGCTTCTTACAGAAAATGACTTATTTAAGACACAGAGATAATAACATTGGAGATGGTGTTAATGTGGGCAGAGTGTCAAGGGTTGAAGTTCAGCTTCTTTTTTTGGCAGTTCATTGTCTAAGGATTGCAAAGAAAGAAAATCTAAGGCCAAGTGTTTAACCTCACTTTTGACTTGGATATAGTGAAAAAATGCCCTGAGTAATATGTTGTTGGAAAATGTACTATGATGGATGCCCAGAGTGGATAATAAGATCTTTGTATTATCATTTTATTACCAGAATGAAAAGATCAACTGGATATTAGTTATCACCAATTTTTTAATATAGATAAAAATGGAAAGCAATAAAAGAATGCAAAATGTCAACCAGTGGCACTTAAGCCATATTAGATTGCTTTGATCAGGCTACCATTTGGCAGACTACTTAAAAAGATATGAGGCAATTTCAGGAGGCTGACTCTTGTTAACATGAAACAAATATTCAGTTCAGAGCAGCTGCCTGGTGCCTGAAGAGCAGAGAACTGCAAAAGGAGCCTGTGTCTCTGCCTCCACACAACCATCCTTGATTTGAAGAGTTCCATGAATCACTACTTCTCACTGATCAGCGCTGTCCATCCACCTAGGATAGGAGCTGCTCAAGGAATAAAGGAAGATAAATATATACATACAGAAAATGGCAGTTTTTTTGTTTGTTTGTTTGTTTTTCATTGGTGTCATTTTTAAAGCTTAAAGTATATATGAAGGAAAGGAAAAGAATGTTTATGAATGATTTTCAACAAAAATATAAGAGAATTTACACATAAAATAAAGAGACAATAGATTTCTAATGAAAAACAAATAATTCAAAGAAGCAAAAGCTGAGTCTTTTTCTTAAGGCCCATTGTGTAGGCAGTGTCTTTAGAAAAATATCAAAATTGGAATACAATTTAAGAAAAGCCCATTTGAATTATCTACTCTTAATATTAAGAGAATCATAAAGAGTGCACATTTAATGACTACATAGATTGTGCAAAATCATTGTATGAGGGCTTGGTAAGTGGAAGACTTGGGTCTATTTTAGTGAACAGTTAATTGGCTTATTGCTTACATGCAAATATAAAATGCTTCATTGTTTTAAAAGATTGCTCTTTTGGTGCAGGTTAAGAATTCATCATGAAATCAGTCTCAGTTATTAATTTAGTCAGTTGAACATCTCCTTATTACTATGGCAAATGGCTGTGCTCAAAGAAATGCAGAATTCCAGATTTGTGCTAACCAAATTCATCAAATTCTCTTTCATTGTTGAAAGTTAGCATTGTAACTATGGCCACGGTAGATATTGTCAGAAAAGCCTATAATGTTTCAGAAGAAACATTCTGAACTTGATATTTCCCTTGGCTTCTGGGAAAAGGAAATTTTCTTTTCTACCACAAAATGTCATAAATTATGAGACCACAACTTGTTGATCACAGGTTCCTATTGTGCTATTAGAGAGTTGATTTCTAAAACATTTGCCATTTCCTTCATAGGTTAGAGTTTTGCCTTGTTTTTGTTTGTTTTTTGATAGGGAGGTAGCATTTTAGCAAGCTATTATTGATCCAAAAAATTGAAGGTGAAAATATGAATTAGACATTGCTAGCTAGTATTAGGGTTTTTTTTTTCCTTAATCTAGCCAGTCTCATTGTGAGATATATGATTAGAAGTTCATTTATTTTAAAGAAAACAATAATTGTTTGTTTGTTTGTATTTGGAGCATATATTTTTACTAATGTGCCTCTATGATTTAGGTTCATAGACAGTTAATCCTAAAGGCTCAGAAAGACAAAAAAGTGCTCAAAACTTCTGTTTAAAATAACCTCTAATCCTTAGGACAGCCTTAATGTTCAATGATGATATAAAGTGCCACGACAAATAACTCATTTTACAAGTGTAAACTTGTAAAATATATTAATATTTTATATATGAATATATTGCAATTTAACAAATACATTGAAATTTTTCAAGAAGTTTTGCCTTCCTAATCTTTCTCAAAAGAAAGCCATTAACAATTTATACTTCATCAATTACTTACCTATCAGAAAATATGGAAACAAATACTATAATCATGGATTTCAATTCCTCATTTAGTCGCTAGAGAGAAATTATGTATCTGCTAACTGCTAAAGTGGATGCATAATTTAAAAGACATTTTGTCCACTTAACCATTTATCAGACATGCTTTATATAAGCCTTCAAGCTGAGCTTTATTTTGTTTCCTCTCTTCTCTACTCACTTGCTTCTGCTTGGTCATAGCTTCTGCTTTTTCGGGTCTTCTGCTTACCATGGTGTCTCCTATCTCATGGTTATTTCTCCACTGCCTCCTCCTGTGCATGGTTTTTTTTTTTTTTTTTGCTGCTCCTAAAACTGTTGACTAAATGTATGCTATGTATTCAAACTCCCCTAGAAAGAGAATCTAGTGGGCTCATTACTTATCCTTGCTCTGTTGAGCAGAGCTTTCAAGTCATGTCACCTCATAAGCCACTGACCAGACTTTAACTTTGGGGGAAGATGCCAACTGGTGATCCAATGAAGTGTCTTCAGAGAAGGGGCCACAGAGTCAGCACCTCCAGGGTAGTGTAGGAGCAGTGGGCTTTCCCCACAAGCATCTCTTCTTCAGGCTGTCTGATTAACAGTGTTTTGACTTTAACCATGAAATACCCTTGAGGATTAGAATTTCTTCAACACGTTACTGACAGACGGTATGTAAGTCAAGTGAGCAAGGCTCTTTAAATCAGGGGGAAATGTATGGAACCATAAAAAAGTTGGAGATTGAAATGTTCAGGTCTTATCCATTTCTCTTACTTGTGACCAATGGGAACAAAGAGCAAGGTGGGTAAGAAGTACATTATGAAAACCATTTCCCAAAGGTAAAGTAAGAAATTCTAAGAGTATTTCAATTACTGTTACTTTTATTGTGCTTAGTATTGGATTGTTCTTTGTTATTTGTTCTTTGAATGCATCATTCATATAATTATGAGTATTCTTCACCCTCCCATCACACTTCCCAGGAGGTTAGTCTAAATATAAGACTTGAAATATTTTATGAACAGTACTATTGAAATAAATATGTTATATATGTTTCTTTAAAAATATAGGGTCATGGTGTGCAAATGTTTTGCAACAGTTTTTTTCTGTTTTACTTCAACAATATACTGAAAAAATATTAATATGTCCAGTTTGTGAACATGCAGTAGTGAAAAATCTGATCCATTGCTCATTTCAGATTTTATACTGAAGTAATATGAAACAGATCGAGGTCACTGAGATAGCTGAAGAACAATAAAACAGGGAAAAAACATATATGTACAAAAATAAATTCTATCATGATTCATCAGAGACCTCAAAGCAATCATATGAACACTGATCAGAAGCATCTGTGAGCAAGATCTTGAAAAGCAAACTATATTGGAATAACTGTAAATGAAAAGATACTTTGCACTGGTATAACTTATTATCAGTGACACTAACTCACTCAAATGAAAACCTAACTAAAGTAATCTTAGTGTAGCAAGACTGACGAGGAGCAAGCACACAAATTTAACATTTCTTCTAGTTGCTGGCTAACCAGCTGCAGGGAACCTCCAAACACTCTCTCCTGAGATTAATTAAATTAATCTGGTATAAGATTTAATTGCTAATAGCCATTGCTATAGGTGGGCAAGCACCATCTTAGAATAGCTCCTGTTTAGTAAGACCTGTCGTTCATTTCAGAAGACTTTGTCCCAACTTCAAACAAAGGAATAATCCAGTATTTTACCAATTACTAAAATAAATGGTCAAATAGAATCATAGCATTCAAATTAGTGACTAAAAGTTAGCTGGATAAATAAGCTAATTATCAGTACAATAAAAGAAAAATTAAATTTAGTTCTATTTGTTATTGCAATAATAAAATTCAAAATAAAGAATTCAGGAAATCACTATATTAATACTTTGAAAACAATTTATATTATCATTCTAATTTTTACATGATAGATGAATGAATTATCATGTATCATTTGTTCATAGCTTTCTTTGGGGCATTCATTGAGGAAAACAAAGGATCAAAACAAATGAGACACTATAGTTCAAAACTCCTAAAGACATATTATCCTTTATCATATTCCTGAGAATGAATTTGCTTTTTTAAAAAAAAAAAAGATATTGTAATGTTTACCACAAATAGTGAAAGCTAGATTTTCAAGCATTGTTATGATTTCCTAGTGAAATGAAAAGGAACAGAAACTTAAAGACAGGAACTTAGCTTTTTATTTTTATTTTTTCCTAATGTGCTTCTTATTCTGGGAGGTTTTTACAAGAATATCCCCAAAATATTGAGTGACAGCAAAATTTTGTTAAGTCAGTCTCACATATAATGATATTCAAATATTCTTATAGTGTTAATAGTACTATAATATTATTACTAATACTAATATTATAGTATAAATTATTCCTTTAATTTTACAGAAATGTACATTCTTCTTGATCTTCTCATAAAAATAAATTTTGTAACAGTGCTGTATTTGGATAAGAAATTATTTAATTTTAGCATCTTTGCATTTGTCATTGAAATTCGTGGCTTTGTTTATAAGATGTCAAATTGAATGTTTGTAAATTTCAAGCTGCGCAATATTTGTATGCTTTTNTCTCATAAAAATAAATTTTGTAACAGTGCTGTATTTGGATAAGAAATTATTTAATTTTAGCATCTTTGCATTTGTCATTGAAATTCGTGGCTTTGTTTATAAGATGTCAAATTGAATGTTTGTAAATTTCAAGCTGCGCAATATTTGTATGCTTTTTCATTTTTGTTTTCATTCAGATACTTTGGCGTTGTATAGGAATTGCCTAAGACTTGTATAAATTTCTGTCAATATAAATCAATATAATCCTTTTCTTATGTTACACCAAGGCTCAGTATATTTTCAGTTTAAAATGCTTACTTAAAATCATATTAACTGTTTAGTACTTAATTTTATACATGCAGACTATCCTCCTATAATGTGATAAGCTTTTCTTGGAAATGGCCTTTTTTTTCTTAAAATAAAGTCACAGTCCAGATTTTTCCTTTCAATATAGTAGGTTTATTTTATTATGCTTCTTCCTAAACCAGTCACTTGAGCTAGATTAGATTTAAAAAGAGCTCTTTTAAAACATTACTTTAGTAATATATAATTTGTATTCATTTTTTTACTGTGTTGTAGTTATATTCTTAAAAGGTAAATTTTATTTCTTAAAATGTATGTTTTTACATTGAAAATGATTTACATCAGAGATATTTATCCTGATCTGTCATAAATGGGTACAATCAATGCCAAAGTTGTGTGTAAAGGCTAAATGTTTCTTATAAACCTTGTCTATTTATTTGCTTAGAGCTATGATATCTAGCCAGATATGAAACAGGAGGGGAGGCAGCTATATATAGTAAAGTTTACTTTGTAGATGATAGGATAGGGTTGGTATGAGTTAGGAAAATGGCAGAGGAGTCTCCATGAGGTATTTCCAGTAGCTCTCCAAGGTCAGACCACTTTGCACACAAGATCTATGTTTTCTTATAATTAAATACTCATTAAGCCTTGAATCCCCAATTCTTAAGCCAACTACTCTCTTTGTATTTGGAAGTTACTGATTACCGGCCTCAGGTCATTTTGCTCTCCTAGACTGTACACATCAGTAAATTTATTTTCAAGGGAACTAAGCAAAAAAGCTGTCTAAATAATTAGCCAGATAACCGAGTAGCCCAAGTTTTCCAGTTCTTGGACTTATCAGATTCCATGCTGCCAAATATGAAAACAAGGGGGTGAAAGTTTATATTTTTGACACTTCTTAGTGAAGATTGGTGTTAAAAGTTAATGGAGTTACTTTTCATTAACTATCTGGCTTAATTCAATATCAAGAGGTATTCAATCTACCATAAAAAAAGTTCACAAAATCTAAACAGATTTACTTATTCAATAAATAATTAAGCATAGCTTTTATATTCAAGGCACTGAACAATAGGACCTAGCGTATTTTTCCTGACGTTCTAAGCCCAGGTAAAGCATCTGCCTGCCAGTGCAGGAGACCTGGGTTTGATCTCTAGGTTGGGAAGATGCCCTGGATATCTAAATGGCAACCCTCTCCAGTATTCTTGCCTGAAAAATCCATTGGACAGAGGAGTCTGGTGGGCTACAGTCCACATGGGGTCACAAAGAGCTAGACATGACTTAGTGACTAAACAACAATGAAGGGAGAATAACAATAGTGACAATATAATACTGATAATATTATTATCATTATAAATGAAGGTGTACCATGCACTAGGCATTGTTTTAAGTAATTAAAATGCCTTAAATTTATATTGTAAAATGGTTCTATTGTTAGCTTATTTTAGAGATAAGAATACTGAGACACAGAGAATTTATATAATTTACCAGGATCACATAGCTAGTAACTCATGGAACTAGGATAAAAATTCAGAGGATCTGTGAATCTAAAACACGTGCAGCAGACTAAGATATACACATTGTAGAAAGTTTAAAAGAAAGGGAAGACTTAAATAGCAATCTAACCAAAGTAAACACAATGAAATTGATTAGTGTGGGACTATTTCACTTCTCTAGTGGTTTTTTGAAGTTTACAAAATGCCTTTCTTCTGTTGTTACTGCTCATTTTTGAACCAAGTTTAATGTCTAATTTTATTTTATTTGCTCAAAGTACTTTTTAGTTGGGCTTCCCAGGTGGCACTAGTGGTAAAGAACTCACCTGCCAATGCAGGAGACATCAGAGACACCCACCCGTTTGATCCCCAGATCAGGAAGATCCCCTGGTGGAGGAGGGCATGGCAACTCACTCCAGTATTCTTGCTTGGAGAATCCCATGGACAGAGGAGCCTGTCAGGCTACAATAGGGTCACAAAGAATCAGACACGACTAAAGTGTCTTAGCACAGCACAGCACACACACAGAGCACACTTTTTAATTAGGGAGGAATATTTGTAATATTTTTAGTATAAAGAAATGTATCTGTCCTTAGGAGTCTATAAATGTCTCTTTTCCTAAACAGTAAAGGACAATATAAAAACATTCTCAATAGTTCTCAAGGATCAGCTAAATTGAGGAGAACTTGAGGAGGATTAGAGAAGAGGAAGAGTTAGGTGACTGGGCTGGTACATCAGCCTTACGGCTGTGTGGGTGATTGGTCTATCCAGGTCATGATTGGCACCAGACCTGGCCAACAGACAGCTCTGAGACAGTCAGCCTTTCTGATACCCCAGAGGCTTTGTCATTAAGGGCTGACAAACTGGGGAGGGTGATGTAACCTTACCTCTTATGTTGATAAATGGAGTCTTGTCTGCATATTCCTGAATGTAGAGCTAACTAAAAGAAAACTTTAAAAATAAATAAGCATAAAACTTCGACTCCTCTTTCGGGGTGGCTCAAACAGCATGCAATCTGTGTAGTTAACCAGGGCTCTGTGTTTAGAAGGGCCTGTTTTTGGGTAAATACTTAGCTATCACTGTTCTGAAATACTTCATTTTGAACAAGAGTTGCATGTCTTCACTGGGCTCAGAAATCATTTAATTGGTCCTTCCCCTTGTAAAGCTAGTATATTGCACACACAAAAAAATCTTAATGTGAAAAGAGCCATTTATATGTTTATAATTTTAATCAGCTTTCCTAACTGATTCATGTGGAATATAAAAACAAAAAATTCTGCTCCCAGCCCAGTATCTAAAAATTGAGAAAGATAAAACAGAAACATTTAATAAGAATGACTCTTCTTTCGTTTCTGTTTGTCCTTCAAGGAGCAATCTGATTATTTTTTAAAGTAATTATATTAAAACCAGAAACTAATGGCAAAGTCAAATAGCAGACTGAAGGTGTCATAATTACAACCTGAGAAACACATCCTCCTGTCATTTACAGGTGTAAGTGCTGTTGCCAGGAGCCATGACTCAGGCACCCAGCAGTGGTGGCTCTTGCTTCTGTTTCTCCTGGCTTTTCTCTCTTCCTATTATTGTCACAATGACAAGGCTTATGTCCAGCTTCCCACTGGGTCCTGCCTCCCACTGGAGGCTATAGTCCTTAAAGTCAACTGCCAAATAAAGCTTAATACCTGGAAGTTTTGATATACATAGACACCTAATTTTATACACATACACAAATGTCATGCAATTAATGAAAGATGCTATTCTAAATTTGTAGAACAGGAAAGGTAATTACATTTTAAAAGTAGAAGGACTTTGCAATGGTTTATGCCATTTTCAGCCTTTTAAAATTGTTTTTAGTTTTTGTTATTGTCATTGTTTTACTGATAAGAAAAGTCAGACCAAGAGCTGTGGTAGCGTTAGACAAAGTTAGAATAATTAAGGTTGTTGTGTAGTTGGTAAGTTGTGTCTGACTCTTTGGCGACCCCATGGCATGTAGACTACCAGGCTCCTCTGTCCGTGGGATTTTCCAGTAATGAACACCAGAGTGGGATGTGATTTCTTTCTCCAATAGTTAATGTTATGTTGGAGTTTATGGTCACCGTCAATCTAAAACTCCGGTCTCCGGACTCAATCTCGGACTATTTTTCCATTGCTTATTTCTTTAATACTCAGTGTGAAGGTTCAGGAGAAAGGGGAATTCATTTATGTGTCTCATACAAAGACCTGAAAACTAAGCTGGCCTACTGTTTAAACAAATAATTATTGAACCAAAGCCATATCCATTTGTTTACATATATTCTATGGCTGCTTTTGCACTACAATAGCAGTGTTAAGTAATTGCAATGACAACCAAATTTGGGAAAGTGGAATATATTTACTATTTGGTCCATTCAGTTAAGTTCAGTCGCTCAGTCATGTCCAACTCTTTGCGACCCAATGGACTGCAGCACGCCAGACTTCCCTGTCCATCACCAACTCCCAGACCTTCATTTGGTCCATTGCAGGAAGTATTTTGACACCTATTAGATCTACTAGAATGTAAGCTATAGAAAGCTCCTTGAAAATCTAACTTGGGACATTCCCAATGCTGAGATCAGTGTTTGCAACAAAATAATTTTTAAACTAAATTAGTAGGCTAGCTCAGCTGGTAAAGAATCCACCTGCAATGCAGGAGACCCTGGTTCGATTCCTAGGCAGGAAGATCCCCTGAAGAAGGGATAGGCAAAGAGTTGAACATGATTGAGTGACTAAGCACAAGCACATGGGTACCACATAATCCAGAATGAATAAGACTAGTTAAATGAGACTAGNTGTGATTTTTATATTCTTTATCTGAGATTATAGGTGGAAAAAAATAATTCCACCATTTAAAAATAGTAATTAACCACTGCCACAGTTTTGTGACTATTCACTCCCTAGCATACACATTGATGCTGGGAGAAAGGTTAGAATCAATGAGACATATTTTGATATCCCAAAAGGAAAAAGAAATTTCAAAGGGAATTCAGATCACTAATGGTATGAATGGCTGTAAATCTGCCATGGGAACAAATGACTCTGAAATTCAAAATTTCAACAGAGGATTAGTTATCCTAGGTCAGACCTAGGAGAGAAGACATCTCTATCACATTTTAGCTATGTGACCTTGGGTCGAGTTGTTTTAACTTTCTAGGCCTTCAGTTTCACAAAATGTCAGCAAAATGATAATAATGTAAAGATGAAATAAGTTAATAAAGTGCCTAGTACATAACAAACATTTACCAGGACCCAACTTCCTTCTCAGTAGCAAATTAAGGACCAGCAACCGCAATCCTTAATTCCTTGTCCAGTTCACTTTCCATGACACTTCATGTCACATAGATAACATTGTTTTAAACTGAGAATATTAAGTACATTAAAAAAAAAAGCCTCTTTCAAAATCAATCTCTTCACATTTTTAATAATGCAGGGAAGGAGCTTGAAGTTTGTCCACAGAGATTTTCATGAACCAAAGGGTTATTTTTAATTGGATATTGTGCCTGTTGTTATGGAAATTATTGTTTCATGGATAAAGCTTTATNTCAATCTCTTCACATTTTTAATAATGCAGGGAAGGAGCTTGAAGTTTGTCCACAGAGATTTTCATGAACCAAAGGGTTATTTTTAATTGGATATTGTGCCTGTTGTTATGGAAATTATTGTTTCATGGATAAAGCTTTATGATTTCACTGCAAGATCAAGCCCAGAATGGGGGGTATAATGATGATATCACCCTTATGCTTTTTTTTTTTCTTGACAAAACACTTAAGAGAATGGGAGTGAGACTGCTTCAAAAGCACACATTTCTAAGAAGAAAAAAGATCCACCATATAAAAATAGCTTTAAAAATGATATATTCTCTTTTCAAAGATCAAAACTCAGAATGGCTCTTGCTGCCAGTAGGATGCTAAGATTCTGCAGAGTTATTAAACACTTCACTGTTGAAACTAGAAAGAGTTCCTTTGATCCTGGAACTTGCTTTCAACATTTGGTCTCAAAGCATTTTTGCAATAGTTGAACTGCAGTTGTTGAACAGGCTTCCTCTAGTTATTTAGTGATCAATCTCTCCAAACTCTTCTATCTAGACTAGTTTTTATTCATGTGTCCAGATGCATGTTTCTCTAAAGAAACAAAAAGAAATGCTTACTGATCTTAATGATGGTTCTGTTTAAAATTGAAAGTGTTAGTCGCTCAGTTGTCAAAGTAATCAACTCTTTGCAACCCGGTGGACTGTAGCCCATCAGGCTCCTCTGTCCATGGAATTCTCCAGGCCAGAATGCTGGAGTGGGGAGCCATTCCCTTTACCAGGGGATCTTCCCAACCCAGCAATTGAACCCAATTGAATTCTCCTGCATTACAGGTGAATTCTTTACCATCTGAGCCACCAGGGAAACCCAAGACAGGAGGCAATTCATCCTGCAAAATTTAACTTATATAATTGGCTCATTTTAAGCAAACCTCAAACAAGGAAGAGACAATTTGTTTTATCAATAGCATCCTAAGAGAGAAATCAGAACAGTAGTCTGCAGTATTAAAGCAGTGATTTCTTGTTGGACAGACTGCTGAGGTTTCTTCTAGTACTTAGGTCCCTAATTTATTTTTCTTTCTTCTTTTCTCTCTCTTTCTTCTTGCCATTTTCATACACTATCCTATGATCCTTGGACATTGGCTAGATTGGTAGAATTTGGTGGAAGAAATTGTGAACCCCACCCTGATCCTGAATCAATTGAAAATCGTGTAACTAAATGTCATGTCTTTAGTCATTTTAGAAATGTCAGTACATTAAAAAAAAAAACGGGGGGGGGAATACATCACCAAAAAGTGTTTCATTAAAAACTTCATGATTTTTTAAATGTATCAAAATATCAGATTATTAGCAAGGCTTAAATAAAAAATATATATATTTAAAAAAAAAGTTCTTTTTTTCCCTTCCTTTGTTTTTATGTCTAAGAGAGACATTTGTCTAATTTGTTATTTTAATAATGTCAACAGATACTTTCTGGTATAATCTCTCTGTCCTGGTGCTGCTGCTGCTAAGTCGCTTCAGTCCTGTCCAACTCTGTGCGACCCCATAGACGGTAGCCCACCAGGTTCCTTTGTCCATGGAATTCTCCAGGCAAGAACACTGGAGTGGGTTGCCATTTCCTTCTCCAATGCNCTGCTGCTAAGTCGCTTCAGTCCTGTCCAACTCTGTGCGACCCCATAGACGGTAGCCCACCAGGTTCCTTTGTCCATGGAATTCTCCAGGCAAGAACACTGGAGTGGGTTGCCATTTCCTTCTCCAATGCGTGCGTGCGGGCTAAGTCATTTCAGTCATGTCTGACTCTGTGCAACCCCATAGACGGCAGCCCACTAGACTCCTCTGTCCAGGGGATTCTCTAGGCAAGAATACTGGAGTGGGTTGCCATTTCCTTCTCCTAAGCCAACTTAAATTCAACTTGCACAGGTTTACATAGGTTCACTTGCAATTACTTTTCCAGTTGCTTACACTTCTGGCTCTTTTTCCTTTGGTCCTTAGCTGGAAATCACTTCCTGGTACCACTGCTTAATCATTTTTTCCCCTCCCACCCAACACTTGGCCCTTTATGGGCAGTGTTTTTCTTGACTTTCTTCACTTCCTAAGAATCAGTACTTTTACGTATACTCACTCTCTGGGCCTTCACTAGTTCTCAGACACAACATTCCAGAAATTTTAAAACCTGGTGAATATTGAACGTACATGATATAAGTGCAAAGAGCAGTCATCACCCAGAGCAACCTCCTTGCCAGGGCCTAATCAACCAGGTGCCATTCATTGAAAATTGTTAGCTAATGGCCTACGGTCAGATCTCTCCCCAAGGTCAGAAGATGTCTTATGACTGCTATCTACTTCATTAGCCAAAAAAGAAAAAAGAGATAGTGCAAAACAAGAAAATTTCTGAGAGAGGGAAAAGTTTGTGCAAATTTGGGAGCATTGCTGTGTTGACTGTGCCTATTTATGACAACAGGTCCCTTTGTTTGTCTTTGATTGATGCATAATGTTAAAGATTCTTCTTAAACTGTTACACCTGAATATCTATTAACTGGTGATTTTCCTTGCTTGCTGTGACTCTAATGGGCTTGAGAATTGATCCAGCCAGTCTCTCCTCCCTGTCTTTTTCTCTCCTCTTTCATTCCTTTCTCTCCTCTCTCTCCTCCCTCTCCCTTGCTTCCCCCCTTTCTTTGTCTCTTTCTCTCTCTCTCTGTGAGGTTCATTTGCTTGACTGATTCTGAGTGTCCATAATGACTGTTTGGCATATTCTACAGGCAAAGGTCCCGAGACCCTTTTTGCTGGCTATAACCTCAATGATAACGAATGGCACACAGTGCGTGTGGTTCGTCGAGGAAAAAGTTTAAAGTTAACGGTGGATGACCAGCAGGCCATGACAGGTAAAGCCCTATCACCTTTGCCTTTGTTGAAGCTTTAGACTTTCCTATTTCTTGCAGGTGACCTTGAAAACCAAATGAGTAACTTGAAGCTAATAGGCACAGTTCATTTCTTATTCAAATTCTTCCAGCAGCAATTAAATTTAATAAGCTGCATGTTGTTTTCTTTTCTCTCAAATGAGCAACAATTATTTGTCATGTTCCTTTCCATTTAATAATTCAAGAAGTTATAATATATTTTAATTTTATGCTTTGATAAATATCTCAGGGCTTCATAAAATATTGAAGTTATTGTTTGGAGGCCAATTCCTGTTCAGTTTCCTTGTTATATATTTAGGCGATGAACAGCAGCAAGTTATAATTTTTAGCTTCTGGATACATTGATAGATATGCTGGCATTCTGTCAGGTGAACTGCTTTTTTTATTTTAAGCTATGACAGATCATTTTTGGCCATTTAGCTCTGTTGGTTAATCTCTAATGTTAAGAATGTCAAGTTCAGTCCCTGATTTGTGGATTTCTGACTGAGGTGAGGAATATAAAGGCCCACGCCAGAGACAGAGGGAAACCAAATGAAAGAGGAATTGGTTCACCTTTATTCTCTCTGCTGAAAATAACTTCAAGCATATGACCCGCTGGGATATTAGCTCCCTGTTTTTCAAGAGAACATCTTCCTATTAATTATTTTAGTGCAATGCAAGATGGTCCTTGTGCAGCACAGAAGTGTCTGTTCTACATTCAGTCTCAAGGGGGTTTCCATTCTCAGAGATCAGATGGTTATATCAATGAAGAAATAATGTGTATGGGATTTTAACTTTTAAGAGAATCATTCCACAATTTAAATGAAGCAAACTACCAACCCATAGATCTTTTACAGTCTTGTATTTCATTAGCCCTTTATGGCTTTCCAAAACTTTTGTCCTCATGTGGGAACAAACTTACTTGTTTCAGAATCATCTGAAGAGCTTTAAAAGGATCATTTCCTGGCCAGACACCACAGAGAGTGTGAGAGGAGCCCATTATTATTATTTCTTAAAATCTCTCCAAAGAACTCAAATGCAGCTGGTCTATGGATTGGCATTTAAAAACCACTGCTATGTTATGCCATTTTATTCTCCCAGGAAGAAAATCAACCAGGGACTCATTAGCATAAGCCTTTATTCAAAATTGCCAAACATCAGAAGTCTCTAATGAAGCTGTATGAACTTAGGGAAGGGAGGCAGAAATTTTATAGGGCTTTGGCAGGAGTGTCAGCTGAAGTTCAGCTAGTTTTGGTAAAGGCAGTTCTTGGAAGAGGTGGAAATTGTTTTTGTAGATTAGCATCCATTGTTTTGACAGTCTGGCTTTTATCAAAAGGGGCAGAAATTAGGGTCTGAGAACATGCATAAGAGGTTGGGAAGAAATAACTGCCAGGGACAAGGACATGTAAAGGTCACAGTAGAATATTCTTTAGTTCCTTAGGTTTGTCTCAAATCTCATACAGCCCTATGACATTGATAGGGTAGATGCATTCTCATTTTAGAGATGAGGAAGCTGAGATTCAAAGAGGTAAAATGACATGTCACTTTGAAATGCGATTGTTACCAGAACTGTGAGAGAACCTAGGTTATTTTTTTTTAATTGTGTTTGTTAACTTTAAAAAAATTGTTTGCTTTTAACTAATGGTTCATTTATTTATATTTATTAATATCCTTATATATATATATAACTATGATGAGTACTTTCTCAGATATAGCATGATTTTATGAAGATTTTATATATATATATGTATATATATAAAACACATATCATGGGAGGTGGGAGGGGGGTCAGGATTGGGAACTCATGTACACCCGTGGCTGATTCATGTCAATGTATGGCAAAACCAATACAGTATTGTAAAGCAAAATAAAGTAAAAATAAAAATTAAAAAAAACATATCAAAATCACATGGTAACATCATCTGGGATAGAGTATATGATGTACTAAAAGGTTGAGTAAACAATTCATGTTCTTGAGGTTCAGAAGAGCTTAAAGATTTCAGGAATAGCTAAGGCAATCATTAATATTTTAAGGCTGTAAAGAAAGGATAATACAGATGAGATTATGTGGGAAAGGGTAGAATGGCTTGGACGAGGCTAGACAGACTACTGTTCAGGCAGCAGAGATTTGTTTTGCTTCATGTAACCACAGGACAGCTGACATGGCTAGAATGGCCTTGGATGCCAATAGGTCTGTGCTCCAAATGAAGGAGTTGATATTTTATGGGTTTTCAGGCAGTTGGGAAGTCACTGCATTTAAGGTGGAAAATAAGAGAATATGTTTTGAGCAATATGAATTCTGTACAATGTGCTAAATGCTTCAGAATGTAAAGCAGTGAAGTCCTAAACTACAGTGGCTGAAGAAGGTATAGAAACAAAAGACTGGGGAAACACATTTTTAAAAAGTTTTGTTTAGAAATAATTTCAAATTTATAAAAAATTTCAAAAGTAAAATGACAATGATCTACTTTTACTATTATGAGCATGTTATCCCATTTGCTTTGACATTTTCACTCTCTATTTTTTTTTCTTAGCCAAGAGAGAATAAGTTACATACTTAATAGCCCTTCACTCTAAATATTATACTTCAGTGGACATTTTCTAAAGATATGAATATCCTTTTACAGAACAAAGAGCTACTAACTTCAGTAGATTTGGCATTGATGCAATATATTTTATCTGTCCTCCTACCCATATTCCCCTTTTGTCAGTTACCCCAATGTTGTCTTTTAAAGCATTTTCACCTCTAGCAGAGCATACAGTCTTGGGTCAGACACTGCATTTAGTGTTCATGTCTTTTTAGTCTCCCATTGAAAACATTGCCATAGACTTTCTTTGTCTTTGATTACATTGACAAATTAAAAAGATGTATAGTCTTCCAATCTGTTATCCATGTAAAGTCGTTCTTTGGGCTTATCTGGTATTTCATGATAATTGAATTCAGGTTTTAACATTCTTGGATGAAATACCACATTGTTGATTGTGTGATCTTCTTATAGTATCCTGTCTGGAGACAAACGATATCCATATCCTTGACTCATGATTTTAACACTTGGTCAGTATGTTGCCCAGTTTCTCCACTGTATGATTAATATGTTTTACTCCCTTACAACTAGTAAACTGTCTGTGGAGAGGCATATTAAGACAATGAAAATATAGTAATATCTTCCTCAAATATTTGCCCCAGATTATCATCTACTGAAGATTTTTCCTGATCCAGTCTTTAACACGGTAGTTATAAATGATTATTTTCAAACCCCATTAATCTTTCCACGTTTAGAGGCAATGCTTAGCATTCTACTGTATATAAGAGCTATCTCTTCTTTCTGTTTTCTTTCCTTTTCTTTTCTTCCTTCTCTCCCCATCTTCCTCCTCCTCTCCCTCCCTCCCTTCTTCCTTCCTTTCCTTCCTTCCTTATTGATATGGACCCACACGTTTCTGGATTTTCAAATAGTTATACTTAATTATTTTGGTGCTTAAAATGTCCCTATTTGGGCCAGTGTGAGTCCCATGAAGTTGGTCTCTGATCTTATAACATGCCTTCACCTTACATTTTTTTTTCCCTCACTTTTTTGGCAAAACAGAATATTTCAGGCACAACTTTTACTGCCATGCCCCAGCCCTGGACTGAGACATTTATTTTCTATTTACTGGAGAATTAGGTGTAGGTGATTGGTATTGGTATGCTCAGTACTTCTTTTCAGGAGGCTAAGATGGTAAATACACTCAAGTGTAAATACATATACCTGAATATATATAGTTGCTTAGTTTAGTTGCTAAGTCATTTCCAACTCTTTTGTGACCCCATGGACTGTTGCCCACCAGGCTCCTCTGTCCATGGAATTTCCAGGCAAGAATACTGGAGTAGGTTGCCATTTCCTTCTTCGGGGGATCTTCCTGACCCAGAGATCCAATCCTCATCTCTTGCATTGGCAGGCAAATTCTTTACTGCTGAACCACTAAGGAAGCCCATAAGTATGTGTCTGTGTATATATATGTGTTTGTGTGTGTGTGTATTTGCTTTAATATGCTTCTCCACATAAATACACATACACACACATACATACATATAAATTACATGCTCACACATATATACACATATTTTAGAAAACGTGAGTTCACACTAGTACGACCATATCTACAGCATTGTTTCTTCCCCCATTTCATGTTTTCATATCTCTTCTTCCAATTTGGAACCTTGACTCCCAGTGATGTCATTTTCCCCTTTGCTCAATCTAGTAAAACATCTGTGATAGTTTCAGAATTGCTTTACATTATCCATCCCACAAGTAATAACCTGACTAAAAGCAATTCAGGATTAATTTGTGATTCTTTTTATTTCTTACTGCTGCTGCTGCTAAGTCGCTTCAGTCGTGTCTGACTCTGTGTGACCCCATAGACAGCAGCCCACTAGTCTCCTGTGTCCCTGAGATTCTCCAGGCAAGAACACTGGAGTGGGTTGCCATTTCCTTCTCCAATGCATGAAAGTAAAAAGTGAAAGTGAAGTCGCTCAGTCGTGCCCGACTCTTTGCGACTCCATGGACTACAGCCTACCAGGCTCCTCCATCCATGGGATTTTCCAGGCAAGAGTACTGCCTAAGATTTAATGTATATAGTCAAAAACTATTTATAAATAACTTTGATTAGTATGTTCCTTCTTTTCTTCCTTTCCTTTCCTTGAGTGTAGTTATAGTATTCATTTGAAATACAATTAATCTTATTGATTTCAGTTATGTTTATTCCCTCCCATTCTTAAGTATTTAATTACACTTGTGTGTAGAACATTAGCCTGCTTTTTAAATCAGTGCAACTATTTTGAATTAGGAAGTGATGAATAAAGTATGAAAATGATATCATAACAGAAAACTCCAGAAATGTTCCCTAAATGAATCGCCAGCTAACTTTCATTAAAATGTAAGATGTATCTTTCATGCATAGATTCCTACCAAATTCCTAAATGAATAATTATATTCTACATTAGTGAGTTGACTTCTTCAACTTCCAGTCAAAACATCATTTCTTTGTTTACTGCCATGTGTTTATATACCACTAGTGAACATAATGTTAGGAAGCAAGGTGAATAGATACTTATATGGGTATAGTTTGCTTATAGAAATAGGAACAAATAAATGATGGATTCAAAGGAGTACTCAGAATTGACACTGTTGGGACATGATTTCTAAGCTCATGTAACATGTTTCCACTTTTCTGCTCCTGGGCATGGCCTGTCTCTTCATGGTAAAGTAACCTGTGTCTCCTTGGCTGATTAATTTTGGGAAACTCTGGCACCTATGACTTCATTAGGAATTCATAGGCCATTGGCGAAGTTTCGCTCATGATCTGAAAGGAAAAAAAAAAATCAAACTCCCTTTTGAGATTTCCAACTTTGGACAGCAGACACATTTGTTTCACAGATTTTTTTTTTTTTTCCTCCAGCAGGTATTAATAAAATTATAAGTCTGAGTCCACCAACTCAGGGGTGCAAGAAATGGCACATTTATTAATTGTCTTTAATATCAATTTAAATGACACCTTAGGCCTTTCTTCTGGGTTTACAGAATATTTAATCATAGTCATGTGGCCCCTACTCCCACCCACCCTGAATCACACAGAAGCTCCTGTTGGCTTCTGTCTTCACTGATTCTCACCAAAAAGATAGCTCTCCTAGTTTGTCCTTTAAATTATAAGAACCCTATTGCTCCTGTCCCAAGTGGGACAAAGAGTCTTTACTGATTCTTATAGCCTATGACCTATGGTTCAGTCCTCCTATATTGACCTCAGTAATTCTCTCTGAACCCCTGAATCTTATTAGATAACAGGATGTTGGTGCTTAGTACTGCTAAATCCCACCGATGTTCATCTCTCTCCCAGTCAGTGGTAATTGCCTCATCTAGCTCAGACCATAAAGGCATTCGGCATTCTCTTCATTTCATTTTCCTTTGTTGAACACCTTGCAAACTATACCTTCACAAAAGATTGGAAAAGGCACTGTTTTCCATAAAGTTGTCTTCCACTTTTTGCCAAGAAAAAGCCTTTGAGGCAAAGTGCTAAAAGGGACTAGGCTAGTTTCTTAGAACTGAAGGAAGAACAAAACATAGACTAGCATTTCAGTAAATTAGCCTGCTATTTACTCTTTCTCAAAACTGCCAAGGCCTTAGAGCAGAAATTATATTCTATCTTCTTTCTGTTCTGTAGGAGTTGAACATTTTTTCATTTGTGGAAACCAGCTTGTTCTTTCTCAGAGTCAAAAGATGAATGGGCATATAAGCCAAATAAGCACTGATAATTTACCCAAATTATGCAACTCCCCAGTACCCCACTCCAGCACTTCCCTTCCCCCAGCTCCCAGCATCTTGCTGCTCAGAGCTCAAGACAGTATTTTGTTTTTTGTTTTTCACAGCAATTTACCTTGATGAGTTTTCATGTGGGTGATTGATATTTGGGGAAGTATGGATTGCCAAAGATATCATGAAAGTCAACAATTCATAACAATAAAAAGTCAGCCTTGAGTTATATGGCATAGAAAGGTTTCCAAAGACACCTGTCTCTTATACACATCTGACACCACAACCNGCTCAAGACAGTATTTTGGTTTTTGTTTTTCACAGCAATTTACCTTGATGAGTTTTCATGTGGGTGATTGATATTTGGGGAAGTATGGATTGCCAAAGATATCATGAAAGTCAACAATTCATAACAATAAAAAGTCAGCCTTGAGTTATATGGCATAGAAAGGTTTCCAAAGACACAGTGGAACTTTGCCATTGAGGCTTCAGTTTGGAATGGAATTTTTTTTCAAACATTCTAATGGCCACATGAAACTGTCCATGCATCAGAAAAACAATGAAGATTTCTTACTAAATTTTACAGCAAGTTCAGAAATCACTGAACAAGAAAATAAGTAAATAAAAGAAATCACTGGAGACTCTTCATGCAAAGTCATATATTTTGATTACATCTTTAAATCAGAGTTTTATAAACTGTTAAGTCAAGTTTAAAACAATACAGTACATACTCAGGCCATTCTTGGGAATGTCTGACTGCACTGAAGCTCATGAGGATAAGCAGTTGCCAGCAAAGAAGCCCCAGAAGAGAGACATTCCCCAGGACTCTGATAAGAAAGTATCCTGTACACTATTTGGTATCCCAAGGTAGGGAGTTTTGGGGTTTCAATTTATCACCTAAACTGTCAAAAAAAAAAAAAGAATCTGGAATTATGTGTTTTGTATGTGTGTATATGTCCTTCATTGAACGCTATTCACTGCATATCCAATTACCCAAGCCTGGAAGAAGTCATCACTATCAATCACATCCCCCTTCTCCAGCATTCTATACATTATCAGTAAATCCTGATATTATATCGGCAAAATTGTCTAATTTTGTCCATGGTTTTCCCTTTCTAACATAAACAGTCTACTTCAAATTGTCTCATCTATTATATCCACATCAGAAAGATTAAATACACATACACACACAGTTTCATGGCTTATGTCTGCCTAAAACCCTTCAGTAGCTCCTAATATAATCAGGAGACACTGTGGTATCTGACCTCTTACTCTTCCGATCTCAACTGAGCACTAACCTCACCTACTTATACCTCTCCAGCCACGCTCCCTGGCTCTTTCTCTCCCAAGTGCCTCTGTTGATCTGTTTCTCCTTTCTGGAATCCACCTTTCCTTTCCTATCTTACAGGTTTTAATGTGGCTTTTCCTTTTTTAGTCCTTCAATTTTAACTTAAATATCCACTTAAGCACTTGCCCCCGTCCCATATTTACCAGCACAATTTGCTGTGTATCAAATACCTGGCATTTTTTTCTCAGTTTTATCATTATATAGTTAATTATTTTCTTACCTGGTTTTGTCTGTTTTCCTCCAATAGACCATGAATTTTGTGAAAATAGGAGCCAAGTTTGGTCCTCTCAGCATTATTTCTTCCTTGCCTAATATAGCACCTGACTCATGCATATAGCCCACTCTCAGTAATTTTCAATACCTTTTAGTGAATCAATGAGTCGATCTAAGGCTGGGGTTGGGGATGGTGGATCATTTTGTTCTGCAGCAGAAATGTAACCCAACTCAGAGTAGGACCCAACAGAAAACAGTAGATCTTGCTATCTGTTTTGGTAAAAAGATTTGATTTAGAAATTGAGGTTTGTATACAAACAACACAAGCCAGAAGTTTGACTCTTAATGGAGATTATCATCAACCTGGATACCAGAAACTTTGATCAGAAGCATTTTGCTAATTCCAAATTCTCCTTTCCACTAAATGTCTAGGAAAGATGCTGCGTTCCTTAATGAGTGGAGTCTTAACAATATTTCTCCTTCAGTGTCCTTTATGTTTTGTTAGTCAATATATGTACACAGCAGTAGAGGTGGCTACATTGCTGACTGAGGATTGAATTTTAGAATAAATTCTGAAAAATAAAGGATTTTTAAGAGGCAGCCATTAATGTTTTCTTAGTGGATAATGGCTTTTAGGTGCTAATTCTCCTTCATAAGCAAGCATATCTGCCATTACTGTCAAGGCGATTTATATATACTTATTAAAGAAAGAATAGGCTTTTGAACATGGACCATAATGATTTTTTTCTTGTAATGGGGCCATGGTTGCTCCAATACTGTTTTACTACTTTTTTATTATTTATGGTCTGCATACATATTCTATTCCTTTGAGAAAAGAAAACAGATATTACATATTATTTTTATCACTGACCTTCTTTCTCAGTTCTGCTGAACAATGTGCTTTCGCCTCTCAGAGCTGCCAATAAATGGACAATTTAGAGTAATATATAATTTCAAATATTAGAAATATTTTTTTNAGGGGAAAGTAAATTATGGCTCTACGATGAAGATAATCCCAGCGCGGCCTGGTGCCAAGCATGCTTTTCTGCCTGACTCTCCTTCAGGGACAAACATTCTCCAGACACCCCAGCTGACCCAGCACCTCCTCCCTCCCCCAGCCCATGCGCCTCTGTGTGTGTGTGTGTGTGTGTGTGTGTGAGAGAGAGAGAGAGAGAGAGAGAGAGAGAGATCACTCTTGCAAACCGTTTCTCCACTGTGGGTGAGAGGTGAACAGCAAGCATCCCATCTCTTTTCACCGCATTTCTCTAACTGCTCCCCACACTAGAGTGAGAGGTCTCCTTGTCCTTCCGAGTGGATTTTGTAGCCAGGCTGTTTGGCTTCTTGGTCCATTTAATCCATTGTGAGACAAAAGTGGGGGGAAAAGGTCTAATTTCCAAGGGCAAACTAGAGACCCTGTGGCAAAACTGGAAAGAAGTCTCGGGGTCACTTGGCTCAAACACCTCCCACTACCAAGAGGAAAACTGAGGCCTGAGTAGGGAAGAGAACTGCCCAAGACCCCACAGAGGGAGCTGGAACCAAAAATAAGACCTCCATGGTCAGCCCAAACCTTTTCAACTAGACACTAAAATGGCCAGATCCCCATTCCTTATAATTCAGAATGAAGGTCATTTTCCTTCTAGAAAACAAGAGAATAGGTACCAGCTCAGATTAGGACGTGGTAAGAAAAGGAGAGGCTGGCTGAGAAGGGAGTGTGTCCCGGGCAAGACACCTGGCATGTCAGGCACTCAGCCTTCAGAGTAGCATTTCCGCTGAAGGCTGGAGGAACGGGGTCCCCAAAGTTTAAGATACCACACAAAATGTGATCTCTTCATATTCGGCCCAGCTGGGGAAGCCGAGGCCCGAGGAAGGGGCCGGAATCAAGTGAGGGTCACACACAGTCAGGTGGAGGGTGGGGTTAGGAGTGGGTCGCAGAGGGTCTGGCCCAGCTCTCTCCTTGGCAGTTGGTCAGACTGTCAGCAATCCCCACCGGGGCTCCCGCCAGCCCTGAACTTGGGACTCCATCTCAGCTTTCCCTGCAGAGAGTCAGCTGTTCTCTTGTGCTGGCGGATGCCAGGCTGATACTGCATTCCTCTCCCTGGCCCCCGAGCCAGGGACATGCTTCCCCGCAGGCCGATGCTATCCCCCGGCGTGATTTCTGTGTGGTGACCCGGGGAACAGCTGGTCGGGGGCTGGCAGGCCGAGGCTCTGAGTCAGGCCTGGCTAGCTCTGTGGAGATCACCTGCCCCCCGGGAGGGCTTGGGTTTTACTACCCTCTGGCCGTGTGTCACAGCAGGACATGCTGAACTCCCCCTGTGACCTGAGGACATGGCTCGGGCTGTCCCCAGAGCAAGTGGGGCAAGAGCACCGAAACCAGTGCCTGCGGCGTCCCTCTCCCGGGGTGTCGTCTGGGGATGAAGCGGGGAGGCCTGGGCCTGACGCCTGCCCTCGGACAAGGGAGAAACAGTCTCAACCTCAGAACCTCCAGTTCCAGGCCAGGCTCGAGGACTGCCAGGCCTGGCTAGGAAACCCACAGANAATCGTGTCCGACTCTGCACAACCCCATCGACAGCAGCCCACCAAGCTCCCCCGTCCCTGGGATTCTCCAGGCAAGAACACTGGAGTGGGTTGCCATTGTCTTCTCCAATGCATAAAAGTGAAAAGTGAAAGTGAAGTCACTCATTCATGTCCAACCCTCAGCGACCCCATGGACTGCAGCCTACCAGGCTCCTCCATCCATGGGATTTTCCAATACGGTATATTAATCCATATATATGGAATTTAGAAAGGTAGTAATGATGTTCCCTATATGAGAGAAAGCAAAAGAGACACAGAGATAAAGAACAGACCTTTGGACTCTGTGTGAGAAAGTGAGGGTGGAATGATTTGAGAGAATAGCATTGAAACATGTATATTACTATATGTGAAATAGATCACCGGTAAGNTTCCCTATATGAGAGAAAGCAAAAGAGACACAGAGATAAAGAACAGACCTTTGGACTCTGTGTGAGAAAGTGAGGGTGGAATGATTTGAGAGAATAGCATTGAAACATGTATATTACTATATGTGAAATAGATCACCGGTAAGGGTTCGATGCATGAGACAGGGTGCTCAGGGCTGGTGCACTGGGATGACCCTGAGGGATGGGATGGGGAGAGAGGTGGGAGAGGGTGTTCAGGATGGGGAACACATGTACACCCATGGTGGATTCATGTCACTGTATGGTAAAAACCACTACAATATTGTAAAGTAATTAGCCTCCAATTAAAATAAATTAATTAATTTTAAAAATGAGGTCATAGGAGAAACCAGAATTTCTAAGGATGTAATAGTATTATTATTATCGAATTGTAGATTGATCTGCTCGCCACATGATAGGCCAATAATCGGGACACAAGGTGCTGAGGCAAGGAATAGCAACTTTATTCAGAAAGCCAGACATCGGAGACGATGGCAGACTAGTGTCCTAGAGTCTTGTCGGGTCTGAATGCCAGTTTCCTAGTTTCTTTTACAGAACAGAGAGGGTGAGGAGGTACCTAAGTAAAGTAAAGGCCAAAATTCTTGCAAAATATTTCCTGGCTTGGCCAGCTTTGGGGAGGGAGTGTGTTAATTATCCTCTTTTCTGCAGCCATTCACAGGGGTCAGAGTCAGAATATCTTCCTGTGAGCCAAGCAAAGGCACTTTAATCTTCAGGTGGAGAAGCAGGGTCCTCTCCAAGCAGGACATTATGTATGCTTACAGCTATAAATAGACAGCATCCTTTTAGTCATTATAGTTACAAAAGCAACAAAATACAAAGGTTGAAGTAAAAGAAACAGATCCAACAAGGAATCAGATTTTGCTCTTTCCTTTTGCGTTTTTGCATGGGATAAAGAAAGAGGCATCGTGGGGAGGAGAGAGAAGAGAGAGCTATTTATAGTGGTAATTTTTGTCTTTTAAAAAAACACATTTGCAGAGAAGGAATCAGAACAAACTAATAACTAAAAAAGAAAAATTCACAGCATATTAAGGGATGACAGGAACTGTTGTCAGGATCAAGGACTAGCAAAGAGGTTCAGGAATTAAGAAGAGCTAAGTACCACTTGGGGGAGAGTTATTAATAACAATGAGCTTATTAGTATCAAAATCAATTGAGTATGCCAGCAATTTTTATTGTACAACAAAAGTATGTCTTTTATAATTTAATAACAGAGATTTCTTTTCAAATCTCACTTAGTATTTTATTGTCTTGATGAAAGAAATGGAAATCTGTCAAACTGGCTGAAGGAGGCCCAGGACAGGTGATGTTCAATCTTTATTACATGTGGGAAGAAGGTTCAGTGCCTTTTCTCAGGTCTGAGACTGGGATCAGTTCTAATTCATATTTTCATTAATATCAGGGATGATGGGATAGGGTAAGCTCAATACATTTTCCAATTATGCCACATTGAGTAGTGAAGCTAACACCTGGAAGAACTTGATTGCAATTTAATTGACATTTTTGAGTTTCTAAAGATAGTGAATGACAGTTTAATTAGACAAGAACAAGATGCTGGGGACAAATTACTGGTGATAAGAGTAATTTATGCTCTGCTTTAGAAAACAAGTTCACATCTTTGTTAATTTTTATTTTAACCTTGATGGTAGGTATAGTTATCACTCTGGAGGTAAAGACAGGACTAGGTAAGGTTTTAATGGGGTTGGTACAGAAAGATGGTGGGATGCACAGGGATGGAGTTGAACTGAAGAATGAATCACGAAATAACTTGGCAACCAAGCTTCACATAATGGTGTTTAAGATTATACCTTGGGGTAATGTGGACTAATTTTACTGGTATTCTAAAAACTGGACATGCCTTGAATCAGTATGTTGTGCTCAGTTTTGATATCCAAAACCTAAGTGCAAGGAAAATAGCAGAGGTCCAGAAAAGATCAACAGAAATTCTGCTTGACTAGGAGACTAGGTCTAGGAAAGACTGGAAATTATTCAGCACCAAAAAGAGAAGGTGCAAAGTACATATTTAATTTCAAACACATTTTCATGGTTCACATTGGAAGAACAGTCAGCAGGTCTTCAATATTTCTGTTGCTGTTGGAAAATATACTGTTGCTTTTTTTGGTTTGTTTTTCTTGAAGTACATTCTCAATAAAGACAAACATCGCATCACCATGGAGCTGGGATGTATCACTTTCTGTTGGGATGATGCAGGACAATCATTGCCCCTAATCCTTCTCCCTCTCTCTTGCCCTCCTGCCCTCTCCCTCTTCCTTCCTTCCTTTTCCTTTCTCTTCTTCCTACGAATTCTCCATTCCTTTCTTCACTTCTTTCTTCTACCTGTAAAAAATTCTACAACTTTAGTGAATGTAAAATTGGGGACAGAGATTAAAACTTGAGCTAAGAAAGTTTTATTAATATTATCTGATTCAGTCTCACCCTGTAAGGTCATTTCTTTGTTTGTTTGTTTGTTTTTAAAATATAACCGAATATCAAGGAGGTATGTAGATCCTTGCATTTTAAAATGTGATATTGTTACAGAAGTCTAAAGTTGAAAGTGCCCTGTAGATGCAGAAAATAGTAACAGGCCATCTTCCCTTTTAGGTCAAATGGCAGGGGATCATACAAGGCTGGAGTTCCATAATATAGAGACTGGCATCATCACGGAACGCCGGTATCTGTCTTCTGTTCCCTCCAACTTCATTGGACACCTGCAGAGCCTGACATTTAATGGAATGGCATACATTGACTTGTGCAAAAATGGCGACATAGATTATTGTGAGCTCAACGCCAGGTTTGGCTTCAGGAACATCATAGCAGACCCTGTCACCTTTAAGACCAAATCAAGCTATGTTGCCTTAGCTACACTGCAAGCCTACACGTCTATGCATCTTTTTTTCCAGTTCAAGACAACATCCCTAGATGGACTAATTCTGTATAACAGTGGGGATGGAAATGACTTTATTGTGGTTGAGTTAGTTAAAGGGTAAGTATAGGTCTGTTCAATGAAAAATAATTAGAGCTTTGGGAAAATGAACCTCATTTTCCATAACTATACATTAAGCAGAAGAAGGAAGGTGGTTTGCAAATAAAGCATTTGTTTAAATCCCTTCTTAGGTATCTTATAAAGTTAAGAGGGATTCAGTGCAGTTCTTTATACCTAAATTTCCATACATAAAGTACAAATAATGTCAAGTTTTAATTTACTGTAGGCATTACATAAATCTTACTCTTCACATGTGCATTTCTTTACTATGTACATGGTAATTCTACAAAAGAATTTCTACACACTTGTCGGCTAATTAGTGCTGAGTTAAACAGCTAATGCATGCAATCAGATTATTTCAAGCCACAGTATCCCATTTAACTAAAGCTTAATTCTATGTCAGAGTTTCTCGAAGAATTTAAAAGATTTTTATGACATTTTCTTGAAACTTCCACTTCAGTGGATCTTCCTGACCCAAGGATCAAATCCAAGTCTCATTGGTAGACAGGTTCTTTACCACTGAGCCACCAGGGGCGTCCATATATATACTCTCACGCACACTTCACATTCCAACTGCTAGGTGCATGGATGCGCATGATCAGCGGGGATACAAGTAAACACAGGAATTTAGCAGAAAACCACCAGGAAGTCTCCTAAGATAGTCTTGTGTAGAGGTTCAGGAGAGTCAGGTAAAGTCATGCACAGGTTCAGGGAAATAAGGAAGATCTATGAATCCAGGTGAAAGAAGCTTAGGATTGCCAGTTCAGTGTGGTTGGCAGAGGATGGAGAAAGTGGTGAGAGCAGAGAGTATATAGTGATAGATATTTACTTTCCACAGTGATGAAGTGGAATGTGGACTGCAATTTTAGAAGTATGTTCACTATTTCCTGTATTGAAGACAATAAAGAATCCTCCTTCCTGAAACAGAGTAGTGTTACCTACATGTTTCTGTACAACTCGCCCTGATGATTTCTAGCAAAGACACAACCACGTGAAAAAGAGATCTCATATTTGTAATATGTAGTTTGACTCCATCAAAAAATTCAAACAGTGATGACACTTTCTTACCTTCCCTTTTTTCCCAGGTACTTACATTATGTGTTTGATTTGGGAAATGGTGCTAACCTCATCAAAGGGAGCTCAAATAAACCTCTTAATGACAATCAGTGGCACAACGTGATGATATCAAGGGACACCAGCAACCTCCACACTGTAAAGATCGACACGAAAATCACAACGCAAATCACAGCAGGAGCCAGGAACTTGGACCTTAAGAGTAAGTGTGCGAAGTCAAAGCAGCAGGCAGGAACACATGTGGCTGTGTACATGTGACACGTCCTTGGCTTTGGGGAGTGTGTGTGTGTGTGTGTATGTATGTGTGTGTGCCTTCTGCAACGACTGACCAGAATTTCATCTCTAGCACACAAGTTAGTTAATAATACAGCACACAAGTGTCTGTTCCTCCTTTTATATGGCAGAAACATATGTATTTTTAATAGCAGCTCAAAAAATACAACACCTAAGAATGCATGCATGATTAAAATTTAAAGAGTGAGAAAAATGTATTCTTAGACATGTTATTATAAAGAAAAGTAGGTGTTTGCAACATCTTTTAGTCCCAACAGCTTTTAATCAATCTGGAGTCAAGTTAACCAGATACCTAATGAGTTTCTTCTAGAGCTTATTAGTTTTCTTTTCTTGGTGAGATTTCCTAGATAGATACGGAGCCTCTGACCAGCAGGGATCTGAGGCTGGCTTGTACCCTGAGTCTCTGATGATGAATCTGCCCAACCCACATACACCAATGCAAGTATTCTTTCACCAGCTGCTAAGAAAGTCTTAACAGACTTTTTTCCTTCCTGATTGATACTTGATTACCCAAATGAGCAAGACAAAATGCTTAGAAAACTTGTCGGTAATAGGAGAAAATAACAGAAGTGTCTATTTGAATGGGACTTTGTGATTCACTCGGAGCATATCCATAGATTCTGTCTCATTTACCACGACAGCAAACACTGGACAAGTGGTTATTAGCACTTTAATATGATTGCAGGAAATTTGAGCTTTGAATGACTTGCCCAGGGTTAAAACAACTGCTTCAGCAGACCAAAACATAACCTCAGTTCTGACACACGCCCCCTCCATGGCTCCTTCTGTTCTGTCCTGAAATGTTCCAAAGCCCTGTGGGAATCATCATGGTCACATGTTTGCCTGGCAAGAGCTGTTCATTTATATTGATAAGATCTTTCCCTTTGATTTGAAAGATAAATACGCAGGGGAATTGGGAACTGGAAAGAGAAAATCTTTCTTTCTAGAGAAAAAATATTCTTTCTAAGCAGGGTGAAAGAAGAAAGAAAAGGATTTCACTTCCTGTAATTGCAGAAAATATTTACAATCCCAGTACTTTATTTGTCTAACACACAAAGTATGTGGTGATGGCTGTAACGCTTGTCTCAGAGTCAGACTCTTGTTAACTTCAAAGAGAGCCTGTTTATGCCGAGGAATCTAATAGGTGAGCTCAGAAAGTAAAATGCAGCTCAAAGGAAATGCTATTTTACAGGCTAACCCTGTTTCTTCTCTCTGACTGAAGTGAAGAGAGGGCATTTTCCACCCATATCTCATGGGGGCCCCAGTTTTGCACAGCAGGCTCAGGTTAATTGTCAAGGAAAAGGGAGAGATTGTGACAGTCAGTGTGCTGGCCTTGTCAGACACAAAAGCGAAAGCAAAATGGGGTTCTGTTTGTGTAGGAAGAGACCTCGATAAGCATAAATGAGCTTCCCTAGAAACTGTGAACACCAGGTGGGATGCTAAAATGGCTGGAAAAGAAGCAGTTCATGGTTGAAGTCTGTGACATGTGCAGAACTGCTCAGACCTAAGAGAGAAGCAGTGCCAGGCAGTGGGTATTTTATAGGACAAGTAGGATGCTGTCTCCTGAGAAATAAATATTTGCCTATTGTTCCTTAAAAAATCAGAGTGAGGTAATTGGATGACATCATATGGGATTCTTTCTAGTGGTGGAAGGGACTTTTACAAACCTAAGAAACCCTCAGAGCTGATTTTTATTAAAGCATGGGGTGTTTCGTGATTCTGAATATAAGAGAGGCTTTATCTGTAATAAAAATGAAAACTATGAATTGAAAATAATATTTTATATAACATGAAGATGCTAACTTTCGACTCCTGACTGAGTGCCTTTGTGTTTAAAAAAATAGCACAATTTACATTGGAGGTAAATTTCTCAGGTGGACAAAGATTCTGTACTAATCATGCCCCCTTTTACCTTGTGAAATTCCTTTGTGTTTAGACTTACCAGAGTGTGCCAGAAAGTAAAAGCAAGTTTCTAAAATTAAAACTTAACCATTAAAAGACAAATCTGTGGACCTGCCGTTGGATGTGTGATCACTGGCAACAATAACCCCAAGAGGCCCCCTTGCCTTGTGTGTCCCCAGCAAGAGGGAACCTGGGGAGCACCTGTGGTCCTGGGGTGGACATCTCCCAGCTTCTGCAAGCACAGTGTTTTGGTGTGTGCAGCCAGGGGCCCTGGTCAGATGAGGGGTATTAAGTGTTTGTTTTGTGCTCCATGTGGAGAGCATGGCAGAAAAAAGGGCAGTAGGGTTCCTGTCACAAAGAGCTTTCTGTTCCAAGAAGGCTGACATTAAGCAAACATTTGCAGGACAGAGAACGGGATTCCCTAGACCCACATCAGGACTCTAAAAGTAATCAGGTGTCACCACGTAGAGTATTATAGGAGGAAAGTTCTCAGAGATACCCTGAAGGAAGAGCAACGAGACAGTGTTTCTCCTTCCCACCTGGATACCCCCTGGAATTAGGAGGGCTCAGTGAGAAAGGAGAACATCCACAGGCACTCTTCACTCTGATTTTTTTTGGGAGGTGGGTGGGTCTAGTTGCTCTACAGTGTTGTGTTTGTGCTGTACAATGAAGTGAATCAGCTGTATGTATACACATATCCCCTTCCTCTTTGACCTCCCTCACCCCACCCCACATGCCATTCCTCTGGGTCACAACACCACCAAGCTGAGCTCTCTGCTATACCACGGCTTCCCACCATCCATCTATTTTACACATGGCCGTGCACATTCGTCAGTCCCAATCTCGCAATTCACTCCCCTCCATCCACACATCAGTTTTCTATATCCACGTCTCTATTCCTGGCCTGCAAATAGGTTCATCTGTACTATTTTTTCTAGATTCCACATATAGGCGTTAATATACTATATTTGTTTTTCTTTTTCTGACTCATTTCACTCTGAATGACAGACTCTAGGTACATCCACATCAGTGCAAATAACCCAATTTCATTCCTTTTTAATAGCACTGTTTCCTTGGCATGCTAGCTAGTCATGTAGGATTCAGCCACTCTAAATGCAAGAACAATGAAAAGTGACTGACTTTAGATAATGATTTTATTTTGTAGTTTTTTTGCCCGTATAGAATTAAAAGAAAACGGTCAGGTTTAGTCTACACTCTGTACGGTCATTGCCACATACTTTAGTTCCTCTCATAGTGAGGTCTCCCTGATTAAAAACATCAGTTATGTGGTAGGGTTCATGGGGTTCATATTTCTGCACCCTTCTCAGACAGACTGAAGCAATGATCTTTTGAGAATGATGTACAGGGAAGGCCAGGTGTCTGCACTTTTAAAGTGAAAGTGTTAGTTGCTCAGACCTGTCTGACTCTTTGCAACCCCGTGGACTGGGGCCCACCAGGCTCCTCTATCCATGAACTTCTTCAGGCAAGAATACTAAGTGAGTATCCATTGCATTCTCTAGGGGATCTTCCAGGCCGAGGGATCCAATGCAGGTCTCCTACACTCACTAATCCTGATGCTGAGGTTCAAAGCCCTGAAAAAATGCAGTATCTATGCTGAGGCCAAATTTAACTCACTTTCGAATTTTAGCGCGAAGCGTGCTTTTGCTTTCATATTAGGATTTCACTTTTGTTTTCCTAGTTCTCA
>SJYV01002355.1:1284648-1385695 GCA_006410875.1 Neotragus pygmaeus | reverse complement strand
AGTTCAGGTACCTAAGTAAAAAATAAGAGTTTTATTTGACCCTGAAGCTCATAATATTTTGGAAGCTTTTTGACAATGTCTGTAAAGCTTTTTTGTGTGTTTTGTATCACTTTGTCCTTTCAAGCCCTCCAGAAAACCCTTGTGACTTCCCCCTATATCTAAGTTTAATGCAGTTGACCTGCATTAAACAGGCCATTATGATGGGGAAGAACCTTCCTTTTATACTTTGTACCCTGCTAGATCTTCTCCTCTGCCCAAAAAAGTGTGCATTCAGTTTTACATAGGAAAAGAAAATTTCTTTGAAATAATAAAAGTTATTTTGAAAAAGAAAGAAAGCTCAAATTGTTATCCAGAGCTCCTCAAAATCTCAGGAAAGATAACAAATTTGGGCATGTCCTCTCACGAGTCCCCTAGTTATAGGTCCCTGTCAGTCTCTAGTTCAGTCATTTCTAAACTCCTACCCATTCTCTTCCTGTCGCTGAGAAGGTTTTTAGTAAAACTAGGAGGCAGTGTGTTGCAGTGGGATAGAGGTCACCTGGGACTTAGAACCTGGGCTGCCAGTGTTACTCTCCTGGGAGTGGTTGAATTGCCTTCGGGAGGTCACTTACCTTTTCAGAAGGGTTGTTTCCTCACCTGTCAGGTGAGGATAGTAACCCCTTCCTGCTTCTTGTGAAGACTTGGTATGAGGATCAAATGAAACAAGAGATGGCAAAGCACTGTTCACATGGAGGTCTGTGCACATGTCGGGTGTGACAGTATGTGCAAGACAAGGAATTTCTGCAAGACAGTCCCCAGTCCCAAAGAGCAGCACCCAGGGAGTGGAAAATGAAACATGAAGCAGTGACAGGATTGTTTACTGCTAAAGGATATCTACAGTTTCTAAACTGGCTGTCACTCGAATGGGAAAATGTAGAAACAATGAAAATACCTGAACCCTGTTTTTAAACAAAAGGTAAATTCACTGAACATGAGACAAAGTTAGCTTGACAAGAACTGATATGCCTGAATTCGCACCCCATCTGCCCCATTGCCACTGACATAGGGTGATTTAAAAATGGATTACTGCACATCCCTCCATAGCGATTTCACTTTATCATTTCCCATTTAACATGCCCACTGACTTTGCCTTAGAGTCTGTTGGCCAAACACACAAAGAAATTAAGTTTTATAATCATAGTTTTCAAAAACTTTCCTTTTAGGGCAATTTAGTTTCAAAGGTATCAGCCAGAAACAGAAATTTTAGAGTGTTGAAAGCATTGTCTGTCTTGCCGTAACTATAATGTCAATGTCTTAAAGCCTTACTACAGGGGAACACTAAGGTCTGAACTCCAATTTTCTTGAAGCTCCCCCCGCCCCACCTCTTCATACACAAGTATTACACTGGGTCATAGATGAATACAGGCGTTCTACTTATCTCTTTGTGAGAGGCAAGTGAAAGGTAGCTGTCATATCTAAAAATCAAATTTGGAAGTCATAAGAATTCTATCCACTTGTTGGAATTTAGATACCTAACATTTATGATTGTAGAAGCAAACTGACTTTGTGTTTGTGAGATCAGTCAATGAGGATACAGGTGGGTTCTGCTTCATCCTGGAAATATGTGTTATTTAATTTGGACTCTGCAAACATTTATTACCGTTTATCCGCTAGTCAAGTTACCCCAAAATACTCCTGTATTTTGTAGCAGTGGAACTGAACCAACTGGCCACTCGGCACCTGGCATGTACAATGTGTAAACCAGTGCAGATTAAGTGAAAATTATCATAGATTCAGGACACCTGGGCTTGGAATCAGACCTGCTATTTTTTCTGGCTTTGAACCCCTGAATCATAGTGTCTGTGTCTGTGACATGTGTCCATGATAACCTTTATTTCTTTTGTAGCTCATCAGATGAAAACTAAATGAAACAATCTATGTCTAAGTGTTTGGTAAAGTTTAGGGCACTACACCAATGTCAGTTAGTAAGTCAGAGCCATCTTTTCTGGTTTTGGCCATAGCAAAGCTTCCTCTGATCGTGAAGGGCTGAAAGCAGTGAGGAGGTTCTCTCCATTTGGTCAGGGCTCTGTACATTTAAATTCAATTGTCTTGATGGTTTATGTGTGTGTGTATGTGTGTGTGAAATTCAGTGTCTCTGTAGTGAAAACAATATATAAATTGTTGGATGTGTGAGCCCACTATGAAATCTGGAATACCTATGGCTGGCAGTGGCCTTAGAATTTGTAACAGGAGACCAGAGGGACTCATTAGAGTCCTGGAGTAGTGGTCCACAGGCTGGATGGAGAGCAATATCTGCAAACCCACAGGAAGTGCATATAGGGAGTAACAGATATACTTGGGCAAGGCATTAGGGATCTACACAGTTAGCCTGGCTCTGTTCTATGGCCACAGACAATAAATGCATGCCTTTCTGTAATGATAACAGTGTGATAGCATAGAAGCATCTGGAAAAATAGTATAAAGTGTCCATAGTGTGGAGGGTGCCTATGGAGGCTACATGAGTTAGGACATACTTGTATATGGGGCCACAGAGAGAATGATAGACTGGACAAGGCTAGAATGAGGTAGAGGGCCAGGACAGAAATTTAGTTTCCCACAAAGATTCTGGCACTTACTTTAACTGCAGAAGAGACTCGTTGATAGGTTCTCACTACCACACAATGATACCCTAAAACTAGTTCTGTACCTATCTTTGTCTGCCTCTCTCTACAAAAAGAAAAAAGAAAAAAATTCAACACATCAGTTAAAATTGTTCCTGAATCACACTATCAGAATAGAAAAAAATGTCACTGCATTGAACCCTCTTAATGAGCTAGATGTCTTCAAGGAAGGGGTCAGTAAAAGATAAAATTCCCCACAATTAACTTTACTTGTTACTTCTCAAGTGGAGGGAACCAGGGACAAATAGGAATGCTGTATTGATAAAACCTTTACTTTGTCTTTATGTTTAAATGATTATTTATTGAATGGAAATTACAAATTCATCCATTTATTCAGTGAGTCCACAAATAGCTAGTGAATGCTAAGTGAAAATAAGACTAAAAAAGATGCTTTGCTTATGGTGGTTCTTCAAGGAATTTGTAAAATAATGGGAAGATGAAATATCTACATAAAGAATGGGGAATGAAATGGTAATTGTCAGAAAAGAGATTTTAAATGTTATGAGGATTCATAGATCTTACTTGCCTATGACTGAGAAAACACATAAACAAGGTAAAATCTGAGTTGAGACCTAGAAAGTGGGTAAGGTTTTGAAATGGAATATTGGAAGGGAAAAGACTCATGATATGGAAGCCATGTGTTGCAAAGAATGATGAAATAGCATGACTGTGCAGTATTGCAGAGATGGAGAAAAATACAGTTTGACTAAAGATGAGTAAATAGGTAGAGGACTGATGTTAGTTTAATACTCTACCTGGCCAACATTGTTGGGGAGAGACTGTTGAAAGTTTAGAAAAAGTTTCTGAGGGAGGAAAACTCAGAATCATGACCACTGCTGAGCCTCATGCTTTATGTAAAAGATAGCAGGAGGTATAAAATCAATCAGAACACAGTGTGGAGATGGCAGATATGGTGCTAATGAGGAGGATGGATGGAGGTAGGACACCAGATGATGGGCTGTTGCACAGAGGGCGTACATGGTGAAAGGGAGATTAGCATTGGAAAAGGAAAGGAAAATGGAAGCACAGACACCAGACATATTGGCAAAGTCAAGTCATCAACACCAAAGTGCCTGGCAGTCATTTGAATGGAAGGTGTGAGAAACAATGGAATTGAAATGGTTTTGAAAATAATTTTGCGTAAGATCACAATTGTTCAGTCATGTCTGACTCTGCGATTCCATGGGTTGCAGCACACCAGTCTTCCCTGTCCTTCACTGTCCCCTGGAGTTTCCTCAGATTCATGTTCATTGAGTGGGTGATGCTATCTAACCATCTTATCCTCTGCTGCCCCCTTCTTTTGTGCTCAGTCTTTCCTGGTGTCAAGGTCTTTTCCAATGAAATGGCTCTTTCCCTCAGATACCAAAGTATTGTAGCTTCAATTTCAGCATCAGTCTTTCCAATGAATATTCAGGGTTGATTTCCTTCAGGATTGGATAACTACAAATGTGTCTGCTATAAAACATGGTAGTCTAGAAGTAATTTCCCAGTAGGGGGAGATAGGAAAGATGATGGTTTATTTTTAGGCTGAATTTAGAAAGCCAGGACAAGCCTAAAGGTTAGGATTTACAGCTATTTCCTGCAGAAATAAAAACAGATTATTCTAGGATTAAACCTTTTATGCAACAAGGAAGGCTGAGGTGTATAAATGTTAAAGGATAACTAAGAAGGCAAACTGGTGACCACTGAGCACCTCTTCAACAAGGAATTTCTAAAAGTAACCTGATTTCCCATAGAGATGTATAAAAGACACAGATTTGGTGTCTCAGAGCAAAAAACCCACTTAGATTATCAGTTTTGACTTCAATAATGATAATTTGTTATGCCCTCAAATCAGATGTGATTTGGAATAGTGTTTATTGTTCAATCCAGTGTGTGCTTTGTTATTAAATCTTCCATTTGTCTCCTCTTAAGCTCAAATGTGTTAGAGAAATATTAACAACTTCCCATGCTTTTGCTTTCTGTAATTTAACATCATTTATTTAAACAATCACAGGAAATAATAACATCGGCTTTCTCCCCAGAAAAAGCATGAAGTGAGTGTTCGTTCTTCAGAGACTAGAGATGATTTTTTTTCTTTATCTAACAGGGTACACCTGTTATAAAAATAGTTTTGTGTTTTTTTCTCCCCAAGAAAGCCTGTGTTAACTTACATGGTCTAGATATAACCTGTAGATGTTCACTTGTGGATGTGCAACAAAAGATAAAAATTGAAGAGAAAGATACAAATCAGTGGAGGTGGGGGGTGGAAGAAGGTGGGGTTTGATTGTTCCCAAAGGTAAGGAAAGACATCTTTCGTACAGAATAACTCTAAGAAACTAGCCCAGCCTGGTTGTACTTTTTCTATTAGCCAATCACAGTAAGAATTAAGAGGAAAGTTAGCACAGTCTCCAACTTTGCTAAACAAGGTCAAATCCTCTCAGTAAAGCCTCTAGAAACTCCTCCAGTCTGGCCAGTTGGAAAGTAAGACAGCATGTATTGTTTCACCTTTTTTCCCCTCATATGCCACTTACAAGAGATTGCAGGAGCCTCCTTAAGTTTCCCTGGAGTTTTAGCTATTCAAATCTATAAAGCAGTTGTCCTTTTTATGTATGCTCTTTTTAATTAAAATGAAACTGAGATGTTTGAGGCACTAAAAAATGCATATGAATAAACAGGAAAGCTGAGTCAAAGAACTAATTATACCTTGATACTTACATTCTGCTCTTGGAAGACGCTCTCCAAGTCCTTGCTCTAACTGCCTTATGCTCCCTGTTTTAAGAAAAGGGGAAACTTCTTATACCACTTCATTTATCTGCTTCTGGTTGATGGCTCCCAAGCCAGGTCTTCCAAGCCCAGCATCCCTGAGCCCCTGGTTCATATCATCTGGTTCCTAAAGGACACTCCTACTCAAATTACACATGTTGAATGTTAAACACAATTTCTTCTCTTCTCTCTAGATTATTCACATTCTGGAATATGAGTGGAACGTGGAATTCACATTATTCACATTCTCTCATCTCCTAGTGTGGATGTCTTATATTTTTGGACTTCTTATTGCCTTTGGAAAACAATAGTCACAAATTCTATCATGTTACTCAAGTCAAAGGCTTTCCTTTGACTTTTCTTATCCAACATTATTTACTGTGGTCTTTTTGAAAATTCTTCTTTTCTGGTCTATTCTGGCCTTTTGTGTTCTTTCTTGAATGCTGTTTTAATTTTGTCTTCCTGTATATTTGTGCTATTCCCCATGTTTGGTGTGTGCGTTTATATCCTCCCAAAGTAATGCATCCTATATTTTCTTTTGATCTAAACTCTTTCATAATACTCTAGCTTAGAATCAATGGCCATAAAATCCTTCTATTTTTCTGATTTTATAAGGCACATTTAGCCTGAACCTTACAACCTGGCCCTTGGTATTCACAGAATTCTTCTGTCTCAGTCTGTTTACATCAAATTAAAAGATATGCATTAAACAACTGTCCTGCTTATGTTACCAGGTTTAATGCTGCTGGGATTCAAATGGAGTATATCAAAGAATCCTCTCAAGCTGCTTCTTGGATAGTGCAAGGTGCACTTCAAGTACACAAATGCCTCTAAACTGAGTCAAGGAAAATAAGACTTGTGTGTTGATATCTTACCACTCTAATTATACTAGAAAAAAGGGGAGAACTTAGACTTCTTATTCTTCTGTATTTCTCAGTGCAGGTCAGCATAGAATGAGGTACACTGTCGATGGATAATTCGTACCACACACACCAACACTGCCGTACCGGTAGCAGTCGTGTGCTGAGGACACTCTGTGCCCAATGCTTGCGTGCATTCTCTGTGATTCTCACAGCCTGACAGGGTGGGCATTATTAACCCATTTCACAGGTGAAAAATCTGACTCTTGAGAAAGTTGTGTAACTTAATGTACCTACACTGAGGCAATCAGTAAATGGCAGAACCAGGGTCTGTAGCCAGATATAACTAAAAGGCTTGTGCACTGTTTTCTGCTCGTTACTGCCCAGCTACTAGGAAACAGATACTTGTGGTATTATTTCGGGTCATTCTACAGATAATATTCTTGAGAAGGGACTGTTACACACACACCCTACACACATGCATTCCACACTAGTGCCAAAGATCAGGGCTTCTGGATATATAGCTGGCTTTGTACATGTTCTTTGTATCTTCTTTTGCCCCAGCTCCATCATTTCCTTGTCAGTTCTATATATGGCCTACTTAAAGAATACTAATGAAAATCAACCAGTCACTTATAGCTTGAAGAAAGAGTAAGAGCATAGCTTGAAGTCCATGGGAAACTGACTCTTACTAGATGTCCATCCTGGGTATCATTCACACGCTGGATCTTTAAAAACACCCAGCTTCCTTTCCATGGGATTTTGCCTTCAAGATCCCGTTAGTGCTAATGGGTCATTTTCCTTCCATGACCTTAAGGATCAAAAGGAGAACCTGCATCTTTGATGAAATGCTAATGCTACACAGGGCCCAAGCCACTTAAAGGTTTCCTTTGTTCTCTTCCTGTGGAAACCCACCCGGGGACTTGAGACCACCATCTGCTATGTGAAGAGTTTATAAAGACTGTATTAAGTGGCAGTGCTAAGCGCAGCTTCAGTAATGAAAATGAGAATGAATCCCCTGCTCATAAAGCCAAACTCATCCACCTTACTTTGTCCGAGGCTTGTATCCTGCATGGCTTGAATCAATATTTTCTACTCTTTAACAGCACAAGAGAAAGATTACTACTTCTCTTCAATAAGCTTTAAAAAGTTATTAGGGAAAGTGTGCTAACAGGAAAAAAGTAGGACATAGTAGGAAGTGGGGAATGGAAGGAAGTACATTTTAGAATTCGCTCTCTCCCCTTGTGTTGCCTTGCCATTCTTTCTTTTCTGAATCTTTTCTATATGACTTCAATCCATCAGCTGACTGACAGTATTTAGCGCTCACTGTGCTTGTAGCCCAGTACTAGGCACCGAGGGAGAATTGAAAACAAAGACACAGTCTCTATCCTCAAGGAGGTTATGGTCAGAAAGAGGAGGGACTTCCCTGGGAGTCCTGTGGTTAAGACTCCAAGCTTCCAATATAGGGGACGTGGGTTTGACCCCTGGTTGAGGAACCAAGATCCCACATGCCATGTGGTACAGTTGAAAATAAAATAAATTGAAAAGAAAGAAGAAAATTGATTACCATGTATGTAGCATCCCATACATAATTTTCAGTGCTAAGTTCTACAGCCTGAAGCAGTGCCAAGAATTCTTCATTCAGCTACCACTGTTCTCTAAATACCACATTAAGTAGGCCTAGAGGAAAACTGAAATTTCCTAACACATGTATTTAATACATGAATGTAGGAAGTAGGTCCTTGCATTTGACATCTAACAGTAGAAGTCAGCACACTGTCTCAGATGAACAACAAAGGGTACTTGTCTCTGTTTTTCTAGAACTCACCTTAGTTTCTGTTTGGAGCTCTGATTCTTTGAATTAGTGAAAATCTAACCTCAGGAACTTTTCATTCCTTCCTTTCCCTGGGATTATGTCTAGATTATTTGGAGGTGGAAGACTCCACTGTACCAATATTCTGGGAATAGAGAGAGATTGCACAGGAGCTAGTCTGAAATAATCTCTACTCAGAGCATAGGCGCCCACTGACTTGCTACTCACCATCTTTATTCTTTGTGTGTATAACCTCCTCAGTGTTAGTCTCTCAGTCAAGTCTGACTCTTTGTGACCTCCAAGGACTGAAGCCTGCCAGGCTCCTCTATCCATGGAATTCTCCAGGTAAGAATACTGGAGTGAGTTGCCATGCCCTCCTCCAGGGGATCTTCCTGACCCAGGGATCAAACCTGGGTCTGCTGCACTGCAAGAGGATTCTTTACTGTCTGCTCCACTGGGGAGGCCCTTCTCAGACCAGCCCTTTTCTGCTCGTCCCTGTGCTACTCTGGGAATTGTTCTGTTGCTTCCACACCATGTGGGATATGGAAAGCTCTGTGACGCTCACTAAGCTCTCGGCATGTCTAAATCTACCCTGCAGCTATTTCTTCTCGAAGATTACACTGCTGCTTCTGGGTTCTCTTGCCACTAATCATTATTACTTTCCTCAGCCTACTTGAGGTCTTGCCATCCACCAGACTCCAGTGTTCTTGCCTCGAGAATCCCAGGGATGGGGGAGCCTGGTGGGCTGCCATCTATGGGGTCGCACAGAGTCGGACACGACTGAAATGACTTAGCAGCGGAGCTCACATCAGAACACTGCTGCTGCTGCTGCTAAGTCACTTTAGTCGTGTCCAACTCTGTGTGATGCATAGAGGGCAGCCCACCAGGCTCCCCCGTCCCTGGGATTCTCCAGGCAAGAACACTGGAGTGGGTTGCCATTTCCTTCTCCAATGCATGAAAGTGAAAAGGGAAAGTGAAATCACTCAGTCATGTCCTACTCTTTGCGACCCCATGGACTGCAGCCTACCAGGCTCCTCATCCCTGGGATTTTCCAGGCAAGAGTACTGCAGTGGGGTGCCATTGCCTTCTCCACATCAGAACACTATGTCCTCTTTTGGGGAATGACTATGTTCACACTTCTTCTCCTCCAACTTTCTCTCCTGCTTACTCACATGAGGGACAGGAAAGCTCAACTCATCTCACGTAATTGCCATTATATTCTATTTCACTCCTCCAAAAGTCTTGAATTTTAAGGATCAAATATTTAAGGACAACTTTATGTCTTTGGTTTCTGATCCATATCCCTTCTCTGAAGCAAGTAAAACAAAATCACTTGAAATGTGGAAGAAAAAAATCATGTATTTCAAAGGTAGTATCCTATTTTAGACCAAAAGCATGGTATCCTTTAATATTAGGAATCTTGGTTAATAATCAATAGGTGTTTTCTTCTATTTAAGAAGTAGCAGAAGTAAACATACCCAGTACCTTCAGTACAAATTATGGAGGATCTCTGGCATCCTAGTGTAGTACTTTGAGCTTTAGTTAGTGGGTCAGGGACCTAAGTTCTCAGTTTTTATGGCTCAATGACTTTAAACAAGCTCAATTTATTCATCAATACAACCCAGGAATATTCTATATGTTGCTTTTTACCCTACTTACCAAGATAACTCATTACTGTTTTGTGGATGGTGGCAGGAGACACAGTTTCTGGGTCAGACACAGAGTCTTTTATTACTCATGACTCAACAACCAGAGTGAGCATCAGCACGTAGTTCTCCTCACTCCCAGGTCTCCTGAAAACAATACAAAGGGGCCCGGAAAACATTAAGAATGTAGGAGTTTTGTGTTACAGTGGGAGAAGGTATCAGGTGTCATGAGAGTTAAATAAAATGGTGAAGGTGACAGAAAATTCAAATGACAACGCAAACTCAGAGAAGTAAGTAGCTAAATAGAATATGTTACCAGGACTTAAAAGCACGAGTTAGTATATCAAGGAAATTTGTGGTGACCCTCCTTATGTTTTGCACTGATTAAATGTCTACTAGAGTCAGTTAGTTACATCTACTCGATGCTATCCAGATATGGTGATAGAAAGGAAATAGAATCAAACTTGGATTACAATCTTTTTTTAAAGTAGTAGTTCATTAAATTCGGAAGTCTCAAACCTAGAGACATGAAGATGAGAAAGCAAAGCAAAATGTCCCACTAGAAACTGTAATAAAGTTGGGGAAATGTTGTTGATGCCTTGTTAAATGATCACAGAACAGCTTAACGAATTCAAAGTGGTATACCTTTACCTAAAAATAAATAAATAAATACTTGAAAAGGGGTGGTATATTCAGGTATATACAGTCTACTATGGGATTGAGTTGGTGAATAAGATAGGTACAAGCAAGGATAATAGATTTAAGCATAATAGAAAAGGCAATTTTAGACATTAGACGTTTAGAATGTGTTGAGCTTCTAGTTAACAGAAAAGCCTAGAATAAGAATTCTAAGCAGAAGGTAGATTTGATAATAATAGCACCTTCTAACATCTACTACGTATTTTCATTCTGATAGTCTCCATTATTTTATTTTTCAATCCTCACGCAGTCCTATAGGATGCACTTTATTGTTCCCATTTAAGAAATGAGGTTATTAACTATCAGAGAATTTATTTTTTTAAGTGCTTGAAGCCATGGAGTTGGTGAATAATGACTTATATTTTGATTCAGGGGCCTCTTCATGGCCCATGTTCATTCCTTTTGGCCACACTATATTAGTTAGTTTTCTGTGGAACTAGCTTCTAGAAATTTCTTCTAGTGCTGATATATTGGTCAAACACTTCTGCTGTTTTGTACTTTTAAGAAAATAGTTGTAAATTTTATTAATTTTGAAAATTAACAATGAAAAATAAACCTTACTATTTATTTTTCCTGTCCTACTGTTTGTTAAAATCAATGACAAGTTACTTTTGTGACCCAAATTTTTGTCTTCCCACAGGTGACTTGTATATAGGAGGAGTGGCCAAAGAAACGTACAAATCATTGCCAAAGCTCGTCCATGCCAAGGAGGGCTTTCAAGGGTGCCTGGCATCGGTTGATCTAAATGGGCGGCTTCCAGACCTCATCTCAGATGCTCTTTTCTGCAATGGACAGATTGAGAGAGGATGTGAAGGTATTAGATCTTCGTTATTACACTCAAAATAATTCTGATTCTACCTATAAATGAGAACAGATCTCTCTGGCCAGTAACATTTTCATTTCTGACAATTGGCCAACTCTCTATTTAAGGCTTAAAAAATCCTTATTCATCCCATACACCTTAAATTTTCTGGACAGTTTGCAAACCTACACTAATGCTCAATAAATTTAAAATGGGAGCTAAATCTATGGATCTTGATTTTTCTACTTCTTTGCATTCCATAGTTCATCTCATTAGCATGCTAATCAGCTCTGCAATGCTTGCCTTATAGCATTTAATAGACACTCCATTTGAACTAGTGAAAGTGAAAGTGAAGTCGCTCAGTTGTGTCCGACTCTCTGCCACCCCGTAGACTGTAGCCTACCAAGCTTCTCTGTCTATGGGATTCTCTAGGCAAGAATACTGGAGTGGGTTACCATTTCCTTCTCCAGGGGATCTTCCCAACCCAGGGATTGAACCCGGGTCTCCCCCAGCGGAGGCGGACGCTTTAACCTCTGAGCCACCAGGGAAGCCCCATTTGAACTAGAAAAACATATTTATTCCAGCAAATGTTAATCAACTTGAGGCTAGTTTTTTTTTTTTTTTTTTTAATCTACCTTCAATAAGACCCAACAAGAAAATAACATTCAGACATTCATTCTCAAATCACTATATGATTTGTGTCTACATGACAGCACAAGTGTCTCCCATATATTATGAGTTTGTTTTAGCAAAAATTGGTTTCTTCTATTCCCCAAGGCTAATATTCTACACTTCAGAAATGTGCTCAAGTATCTTTCTGTTCTTTCGTGTTCTTTATCAGACTAAGATCTGTAGGAGTACTTTTTGATTGCTGCTTTCATTTTAGATAATTTTCACTTCAACACCTCAGGTTGTTTGAGCCATTTCTCCCTCCATAAATGCAATTTAATCACATTATCCTGAATTTTGTAGCTCTGAATGTGTTGCTGCTTCTCCTTTAATGTTGAATACAGTTTGGGCCATTTTGAAAATTTTAGATTCATAATGAAATTTCACATGGGAGAAATGAAGGAAGACATGTGAATTTCTGTTCCCCAGAAGCTTACGAATCATTTCTTCCCAGCCAAAATAATGCTATTAGCTTTAGCAACTACCTAAGTACATATACATTTTTAATTTGAAAATACATTTTTTTTTCCCTCTTGCAGCATATATTTTCCTGAAAAGTCAGGTGAAATTCAAACTGTTTGATCATGCCAGAGAATAAGGTTATTTAATTGAAATCTTTGATGAATTAATTTTTAATGTTTTGCCATATTTCTTTATTTCATATTTTGGAATAACACTTTTGTAAAACAAAAAGAAACTATGTGTTTTATTCTTTCATTAATTTATCAAAGGAAGTAAAATTGTTAAGTGAATAAATGTGAGACATAACTTTGATCTTTGGAGGTGATCTAATAAGTGAGGATATATGTGTTTTTTTTAAGTTACTACAAACTCTTCTGAAAATATTTTTCAAAAATAGGCCTTTCTACAAGTTGCTTGATGACTTCTCACCTATAAAGAGATGGTGGGAACAGACAGACAGAGACACATTCACAGAAGATAGAAAAACAGACACACACACATGACCTCCCACCACTGGCACATAATTGAATGGGTGAGTGGGAGGGAAAACTAATGAGAAACGTATTGACAATAAAATTTAGTGTTACTTTCCATCATAATCTAATGAGCAAATTGGTTAATATGATTGATTGGAATCCTCTTGAGTAATTGTAAACTATGATTTGAACATCTGAAATCATTCAGTAGATTATATCATTGTTTCCTTCCTTACTTTATCTAGTTTGCTTTAACATCTGGGCTTTAATAATCCTCACCCTCTTTTAACCCCTTTTCCTTTATTTTTAGAATGTTGACATGTTCCTGCCTTCCTGCCTTAATACTTCCCTATTTTTTTTGCTCCAACATCAAGATTAACAGTTTTTAATTTATGATTATTTCTGTTCTTTATGGTCCCAAGGAATAATCTCAGATGTGCCTGTCATAGGTGTAATTGATGAAATACACATATTTTTCATGATCAATTTCTAGATATTCCATGAATTATTTCTCTAAAGATGATTGTCTTAAGGGGTTTTGAGTTCAAATCACATCAGAATCATTAAAGCCCCATATTAATATAGTACAAATAGTTTAATGTTTAATAGTTTAATGTTTTGCCAATAGTACAAATTTGACATCACTTAATAATATCTTCCCATGATTTTCCACCATGTCTACCCAACAAGACTGACACATCTCTAAATTTCTTTCATGTGAGAAGCCATTGGTTTTCTCACAATAATTACTTTCTGCCTTTCTCCCTAGCTTATTTCAGTGAGTAATAGTTGATTTTATTTACATGACACGTGTTAGCTTGCAGATGGAGCTTACATTGTCCTTTTTCCTTTCCATTAATGTTTCTCAACCTGAGCAAGTATTAAACTCACCTGGAGAATTGTTAAAACCCATGTCACTTGACAATGCCCTCAACGTTTCTGGTTCGGTAGATCTAGGATGGGACTCTAGAATGCTACAGTCCATGGGGTCGCTAAGAGTTGGACACGACTGAGCGACTTCACTTTCACTTTTCACTTTAATGCATTGGAGAAGGAAATGGCAACTCACTCCAGTGTTCTTGCCTGGAGAATCCCAGGGACAGAGGAGCCTGGTGGGCTTCTGTCTATGGGGTCGCACAAAGTCGGACATGACTGATACGACTTAGCAGCAGCAAGTCCCTCACTTATGCTGATGCTTTTGACCTTACAACAAACTCTGAAAATTATTGCCTGGAAAGGCATTGACCTGCTTAGATAAGAGAAAATAGAGACTGGCAATGCACCAATAATTAGACTCAATTAAGCTTAATACTGAGTCAATATAACTTCTGTACATGAAGTCAGTGAAACAGCTTTTAGACACGTGCATTGACTCATAACCTTCAACTCTTGAACTGCATTATAAGCTCCAGAAATGCTTCATTATTAAAGCTACCATTGATCAAGCACTGATAACAATAAGTTTATATATATGCAATTTCATTTAATTCTCAAGACTATAACAGCTAGGTATTATTGGATTATTTTAGAGGAGTAAATTGAGCCTTGAGGCTTTCCTGGAGACTCAGTGGTAAAGAATCTGCTTGCCAATACAGGAGATGCAGGTTCCAGCCTTGGGTCAGGAAGAGCCCTGGAGAAGAAAATGGCAATCTACTCCAGTATTCTTGCCTGGGAAAACCCATGGAAAAAGGAGTCTGGCAGGCTATGGAGCTGTAAAAGAGTCAGACATGACTTAGCAACTGAACTAAAAAACAATTTGAGCCTTACAGATGTAACATGATCTTCCTAATGTCACACAACAAGTAAGCGGATGTGGAAGCTTTGAGCCCAAGTTTGTCTTATCTGAAATCCCAGACACCTAAGCACCTTTTTCTATTGTTTCTTTGGTTTCCAGACGTTGTCATTTACCTTGACTTTCCTTTCCTTTTCAAAAATATCCTTATTTTCAAACACTTAGTACAAAAGTCTTTGTGGCTTGCTCTCAATTTTATACAGTGATAAAATAAAAAGAACATTATAAAACTAAAAAGAAAAATTTAGGGCTTTGTCTCATGCAAATGCTTGTCAGTGTTTAAATATTGTTCTAGAAGGTGAGTTCTTTGAAAAATGTGACTTGTCAGGCTTAGGCCTGAATTCTCTTGTAATACCTGAAAATATTTTAAAAAAAAAACTGTTGTGATAATAAAAACATAATAATAAAGCGTATCTTTATGCTCACATAAAGACTTGGCAGGCACTCAGAGTGTCTGCTGTACAATATGGAGAGGCAGGTTATTTTTCAAAATTGCAACTTTACCATTTTTAGAGTTTAGCATTATTTTGAAATTCTATTTCTGATAATTTTTACAAAAACTAAAAGCAAAAGCATGGCTCTTCGTCAGTTCTTGTTTTTGCAATTTCCTTCTGCTGAGCAAGTCAGGGGAACAGTATTGTTGATAACACAGCCCCTGACCCAAGCTGGGCTTGTGCTCAGGAAGGACTGCACTAAGGAATACTGCTTTAAGATTTTTTTTTTAACAACCATTAATTATTTTCAGCCTTTAGTACCATGGAATAAAGATCTTACCTCTCACAGACTGGAAAAAACAACAAAAACTGAGCAATTTAGTGGTCCTTGGTTCTTTGATATCATAAGTGAGAAAAACTAGCTATTATTATTATTAAAAGCAGCTATTATTTTTGTTATTATTACTATACTGATTATGATTATGATGATACAATTAATAGTTACAACACTATGATTTCCAAATTTGTGAATATTCATATAGTTTATTCTTCATTCAATACATTTTATGAAGAATACCGTGACTCAGAATTTCGAATAAAAATATATTTGTAAGAAGGATGTTTAAAATTGGCATTTATAAAAACATCACTTTGTACAAAATCTAATTACATATAACTCCCATGTATTCACTAGAGCAGTTACTTCAAAGGCTGTCAGTGTTAATAGCATCTAATTAGTCTGGTATCTATTTTTGTGTTTTCATAAAACCTAAAATTGTGTTTGTTAGAAAATATTTTCAGTTTATACTCTAAACATATTGAGATAGATGTTGTTCCCTTTCCACCTATCTCTAAGGTAACCCTTATTAGTGAGGTTCTTCTGTAATAAATATTCACAGGGCAGTTTGTGAGAGTTGAAGACAGTTATAAAAGTAGGGAAAATATAGATATAACTCTGAGAACTGTAAGCAATAAGTACCTAGTCTGGTAAAAGCAAAGACAAATACTCCACCTTGCAGTCTTGTAAAGGAATTTTCTTGATGGGGAATTATATTGCAATTTGCTTCTTCCATTCTTTACTTTTTCTTTCATCTACTCTAAATGATGTTGTCTACATTTGGATAGTTTGGTGTCACTGTAAGGTCCAAGGGTTGGCAGAGAATGGCTGTCATTACAGTTTTAAACTTTAACTGCAATAGCAAGAGAAAAGACCCAGAGAGGGGGGAAAAATAGAAAGGGTCTGATAATGACTATTGTATACATTGTATCTACACATGATAAGTGAGCCTGCATGCTTCAATTAAGCAGTGCAGTCATTTTGGCAATGCATTCATATCTATCCAAGAGAGGAAAACATGCAAAAGCCCTCTTAATTTTCCTTCATTACATGTCATTGGCTCAATTAACCATTTTATGAATACATATGTAGTGAAATTCTAATCAATTATTGCTTTCTCATTTTTGGCTTCTCTTAAGATTTATGGCTGTTAATTATTAATTTGTTTGCTCTACATAGCATTTCTCTCCCCCTTTACAGCAGCATGCTTTTTTGAATCTTCTGTGTTTGCCCATTTCAGTATTGCTTACTAACATTTAATATATTTTGCTTTTTTTTTATTTTGCTGACAAAGTTGCATTGATGAAAGCTGACTTGCAAGGTAGATAGCCCTGTGTGTATAAAACAAGACTGAAACCCCATAATACACAGTGAAAACCTCAAAATAACATATCTTATATTTTTTCAGTAACCATTATTTGGATATAGATTTAATTTTTTCCCTTCTTGAGTGCTGTGTAAGAAATTTTATTTTGTAGCATAGTTTGCATAAAGGCTTTCAGTCTTGAATATGTTTGTAGAGTGATTACATTTAGTGCTTTGATCATTCTTTTTAGTTCTTTGTTTTTCAGTGTTCTAGTTATGATTCTTTAGAAATAGACTAGCATTCTTTTTCTTGTATGTTAAATGGGGGCATGTCATTTATACAGTTTTTAATTTTACGTTTGATTGCATGAAATTGTTAAAGCATGTGAACTGATACTTGCCAACATACCTATCCAAAACACCAACAGTCATAACTTTATTCATAGTTTCTGCAGGAAAACTTCTAGTAACTTGAAGGACATTTTTGCACAACTCTCTTCAGTTTTTGTTTTTGTTTTTTTTTGCCAATCTTTATCTCAGTTTCATGAAAGTTGTAATCTCCATCTCTCATGGTGTCTCTCCCCATTGGTCAGACGTTAAGGAGATCCATGCATTTTTCTAAAATCCAAACAGTGAGAGAGAGTTATTGAAGATGGAATGAGATTACCTGCTACAATGATCATACTGGAAGCTATGTGCTTGCTTTTACTCTTTGTTGGTTTAGTTTACTATTATAACATATTTTGTCCTATATTTGAAATTCCAGAAAACCTTCATATGACAGCTTCTCTGTTCCTAATTCAGGTGTGTGAACTAGAACTTTCCAGACTAGTTTGGTCGTGTAATTTGAGGTGTTGGCAACTACTGTGTGTGACCTTGCTCATGTGTAACACACTTTTTGATTTTTTTAAAGAACCCAAGTTTCTTTTGGATTGTTTTTCAGGGCCTAGCACAACCTGCCAGGAAGACTCATGTTCCAACCAAGGTGTGTGCTTGCAGCAGTGGGATGGCTTCAGCTGTGACTGTAGCATGACTTCCTTCAGCGGACCGCTCTGCAATGACCGTAAGTACCTGCGTGTGTACTGATGCTTGTCTTTGCTTCCAGATACTATTTGATACCCCAGTCTAAAGCTAAGAATCTTTATATTATTTATGAATAAGTTAAATGGTTGTAACCAGGAGAAGCATTTGATCCTACAGAAAGGACAGTTTTAAAATACTAAAGTATTGATCAATGATGCCATTCGCCAAAATCTGTGATAATGGTCGTTTGGTCTTTGACTCTTTGTTGGAATTTTTTGAACTGCTAGTGGATACCTTGTTGAAAATAATTTTTTCCTTTGTTTTATATAACACTTCTTCCCTAATTATTGAAAGAGCCTTCATGTTGCTTTCTATTAAATAATATTTAATTTCATAAGATTATATATTGAGAGCTGGAATTTTAGTGAATTAACAGGTCTTGTTATTTTTCTCTCTCTACATCTTTTCAAGCCCACACTATCTTTTAAGTTAACAGATAATATGGTTAAACTTTGTCCTTCAACTATTCTCCCATATAGTTTAGCCACTTTTATTTGTGTTTTTTCCCCCTCAGTCTCACAATATAAGCATGGTAAAGAAACACAGCATTCACAATATAATATGGAAAATCTGTGAAAACCTAATTTATGTGATAGCAGTCTGAATTTTGAGACCAAACTAACTGGCATATAGGATGAAGTTCTGCTTCTTAACTTTCCAATAGGTACTGCTTTACAGTACTTCATCAATATGATAAAAGGGTTTCCTACAAATCATGGCATTCTGCTCTATTGAGAAAATATATCTGACAAGCCTTCTGTTGTAGAGTTCCATACTTATGTTGTAAATGCTACTACATTTTAGAAAAGCTCTAGGATGGGATGATGGGAGAGCAAGTGAGATGACTGAAGGTTTGTGCTTCCAAGTTAAAGCTGAGCTTGAGTATGGATTTAAAGAAAGACTAGAGTTTGTTCATTTTGACCTTTATATATTTGAGACTGTTCATGTCAGTAGATATGTGTATGTGTTGAAGATGGAGTCAAAATAAAATATGTTATTGAACTGAGTTGTTGTAACGTAGCAGTATAGCACAATTTCCTAGCCATTTTTACGTCTCCTATCTGACAGTGAATGTAGGAAGAACAAGCAACTAATACAAGGTAAACAATACTTGGAGGAGGCATGTAAAGATCACACCACAACAGAAGGAGAACTATTTAGTCTTCATCCTACCAGTGACCCCTTCAATTACAAGAATTACAAGAAACTTGAAGCCAGAAGCATATATACTAACCATTACACATTTGCAAATATTGTATTTCTAAAAATCAAATCACTCCTACAAACATCAAGCCACATTTGGAGTTATATAAATAGCCTTATGTAAAGACTCAATAATTACTTATATGTACCTAGAGCAAAGCAAATCAAAGAATCTATATATCCTTTTAATAAACACATGTTTGGATACAGATAGAACAGTAACTTCTTGCAGTTGCTCCTGCCCCAGAGAAAATAAAACCAGCTTACTTTCAAGGACAAACAGAAGACTGATAGTTTGCTGTGATTTCATTATGACAGTTTTAAAACTCTAAATATGATCCTGACCTGTGTAGCTGAGTGCTTTTTTTTCTTTTTTTAGCGTGGAACCATTTTGCATTTTGCCAAAGAATTTATCTGCCAAATTTTGTGCTTAGTTTCCATGTTTTACACAATGGTTGTCTCTTGGTTGTGTCAGATTATATATCCTCTTATATGAGTTAAGTATAAAGAATTTAATTTTCTCTGTTTATCTGCTAGTTGTTGCTATTATTAGTCACTCAGCCATGTCTGACTCTTTGCAACACCATGAACTGTAGTCTGCCAGGCTTCTCTGTCCATGGCATTTCCCAGGCAAGAATACTGAAGTGGGTTGTCATTTCTGTCTCCAATGTATTTGCTAGACATTTCCCAAAGGAATATCGAGATCCTTCCTTAAGTATTATGCTGTCTTCAGATCATTTTTTACAGAAAATTATTTGAATGCTGCTCTTGGGTGATAGCAGTGGTAATGACAATGATAAGGCCATTTGTTATTTTCTTGTAAATAAGGTAACTGTCATTCAATAAATAGGTCTCCTAATATGCGTCTTGCACAAATCAGCATTAAAATGACTTTGGAGGGCTCTCAGAATACATGCATTTTGATTAAATCATTACCTCTTTGTGGGTTTTCTGGGAATGTGAAGTAGTTTTCCTGGTTTATACATTGGTGTTTTGGTGGTGAGGCTATGTAGGTACAGATGAATATTTAAAAGCAAATCTTATTTTCATATCAATTTGTAGAAGTTGTCACTATTGTACAATAGTGACAGTTACCTTAAGATATGCAATTAACAAGCAATAAATGTGGTATGTCGCAGTTTCTTCACTCTTTAAACTGATCAAAATAAACCTTATCTCTACACTCACTGCTTTTCTTTAAGTTGTACACATAAGCCAAGTGTGATTCCATTTTAACAAGCTCCTTTTCTGTATAGAGGAGGACTTTTAATTTTTAAATAAAGCAAAATATGACATTTTATTTCTTAATGAAATTTTCTTCTCCAGTTTAGATATTTATCCTTAATTTCTGTGACTGTAGCTGTCAACTGTGTGGAAAACAAACAAATAAAGAAAAAAGAATGGAAAATAGAAACAAAACTGTTTTTTAAGGAAAGAGAAAGAACATAGCACATTGCAAATGAGATTCCCCTACTCCAATCCCCCATAGACCTTCTAAATGTCATCTCTCTGATAAGTTTCATAGATTTAGAGTAACTAGAAAAATTTATTTATGTTAGCCTGGAGACATAATTAACAATGGGATGATGGGAATACTTTTTTCCCTTGTAAGTGTAATCTTGGATAAATCATACTAATTAATGAAGTTAAAGGAATCTTTCAAAAAAAGTGGTACTTAGGCTAAGTGGTGCCAAAGGCTATTTTTAAAGAAAAGTGTTTGTGAAACCCTATCTTTCCTGGAAAGTTGCCATCTAAATAACCTACTCAATTGACAAAAATAATTGCTCTGAGGATGTATGTGTTTGTGCATGTGTGTAGGGCGCTGCATGTAACTCCTTAATTCTTCCATATCTATACCATATTTTAGGTCCCCAATATAATTTTTCTGGCTCATTGTAGCAATATTTTGGTTGAGTTTCCCCCTTCTAATCCTTCCTTCATCCACTCCATTCTATGCCTCCTTACAGTCTTATTCTTTCTTCCTGTTCTCCCTAGTTTAAATATTGCCAGCTCTTACTGACTCTCCTAACAGAGAAAATGCTTTTCACCCTTTGACCTCTATAGAACTTTGTTTATGCTATTTTAGCCACCACTTTCTATCTTATAGTTACTTATATTTGGTCTTATCTCCCAGGAACAGTAATTCTTGTTTTGGCTGGGAGGTGTGATAGCCCAATGTTTTGCACCTATGTGCATGTTGCGTGTTACATGTACAGGTGATAGTAGTAACTCATTAAATCAATGTTGGCTAGATGAATGAATTTTTCATAAGGCTTTCTAGTATGTCCTCAGTGGCTGACAGTACTCTCTCCAAATTCATCAGTTTGGAGTTCATGAACCTCCATGGTCTGACCCTAGGTTTCATTTTTTATTTTTATCTATTGAAAAAAGCCTTGTCCATATGGCGTGTTACTATCAGCTAACCCACAGTTTTGGGCAACATTACACTTTTCCCATTTCTTCAGCATTGCTTATGCTAATTTCTCCTCCTAGAGAATGTACCCATTCCACCTAAAATGCATTCCTTTCACTATATCTGCTTGAAGAAATGTAATTTCATTTTTAAATCTTTACCTAAACTGTTTCATCTCATGAAAACTTCCAGGTCCTCTGAGCTGGGTCTGCTTTCCCTTTTCCGAAATCTTAGAGCAACTGTTTTTTGCACTTATCACTTGTGTTTATGAACTCTCTCTTGGATGTAACCGCTTTCTGAGTGCATGCTGCATGCCACATGTGTGTTAAGAGCTTACATTCACTGCATTAAATCTGCATATCACCTATTCATGCTTGTCTGTGCATCCACACCATCATCAGACTACTGTGCTACAATAATCCTTTTCTGTATCTTCCCTGTGGTTCAGAATAGAATGTAACCACACTAGCTAGTTTAATGTCAGACTGGGGAAGATGAATATGGCTATGATCACACGGAAAATAGCGAACATAATAACACTGTCACATTACATTAGTGTAGAAATGTTGTGTGCCAAATTACAGTTCAGCTTCAATGGTGCCTGTTACCATGAGGGATTAATACATCATAGTGCTATTACTTTGGTGCTAGGAGGGTGTGAGCACTGCCATTAAAAAACTATTTTTAGAATTGTAAACTTTGCCAAAAGAAAATCTTTCTGATAGAAATTTGCTGTATCTATTGTATAAGAATTAGAATTGTTCATTGAAAGATAAGAATGGAAAACATTTGACTGTGACTTGTTACCATGACATTTTAAAATATCTTCAGACTTGTTTCTCACCTTCTTTTGTTCTTTGAAAAGAAAATCTAATACCCAGCATCTGAGCATCAATATCAGAATTACTGTAAATGAATCATAACATACGTAAAAATAACTTGAATCAAAGTGACATTATTTCTTTCCCATGTAAAGCTGCCAGTAGTATTCAGCTGTGAGCTGATTTGCTACTGATGTCATTTATGGCTGAATAAAATTTAGCAATTAGCTGTGTCCACAACCAGATCCTCATTGTGAGTATGATGAATCTTATTAACCTTGAATCATTCAAGCATTTCTATAATAAATGGCAGCCCTGATCTTGTTGAAAGCAATTCATGAGTAATATTTACTGATAATGCTTTAGAAAAACTATCTAGGGCCAGACCTGTATTAGGTTAAGCCATAAAGGATTAAAATATTGTTCATACTGAGTCAGAAAATGCAATAAAAGACAGAACAGGAAGCATAATGTATGACAGAGAAATGTATTATATAGTAGAAGTGCTATCTTCTGCTATTTTATATAAATTTATCTTTGTTCTTCTGGTTGGTAATAGACATCATAAAAGTAAATGCATAAAAAGAAGCATTAGTCTCTCTTCATATTGCAATTGGGTGATCAAATGACAGTTTTAAGTTGTATCTATATAAGAAAATTTAAGTGGGAAGCAAAGCCCCAAACAGTAGAGTGTAGAATATTTCTGTATTTAAATTACCCAGATTAATTCCCTATATTTTTCAGCAGCTGAATGATCCATGATTCTAAGTAGCCTTTTTGCTCTGCGTAACTGGTGCCCATTTGGCCCCAGAAGTCAGAAAAGAAGGTCTAAGTGTTGTTGTTGTTGTTGTTTGGTTTGTTTGTTTGTTTTTTACCTCTGCTGTAAGTGAAATGAAAGTAAAAGTCACTTAGTTGTGTCTGATTCTTTGTGACCCCTTGAGTCCATGGAATTCTCCAGGCCAGAATACTAGAGTGAGTAGCCTTTCCCTTCTCCAGGGGATCTTCCTAATGCAGGGATCAAAGCCAGGTCTCCCTCATTGCAGGCGAATTATTTACCAACTAAAGTATCCGGGAGGCCCGTTACCTCTGCTAGTACTCTAAATTTTCTGGCTTGCTTAAAAATCTGACTTTGTGGACCTTGATGTGGCTCCTACATGGATGCTTTCCATCACAGGCCTTCTATAAATGCGAAGGTGGCCTTTGATGTGGTAAAACTCTCATGTCCCACCAGAACCCACTGGATCTCCGCTCCATGGACAGAAGTTTTCACCAGTCACCTTTGTTAACTATCCTTAAGGGTTTATATGATTTGGGCTCTCATTCAGTGCTATTTCAGAGAATTCTGTGACCCTAGTCTTTGTCTGAATAATTTTCTTTTTGTGTGAGTGCATTTTGCTCAGGCTTCTGACTTTGCTGTTCAGTAGAGCAACGCAGTGGGTACAAAATCTAGGCTCGGGTGGGAGACTGCTTGAATCTGAGGTGCTCATTTCAAACTTAATTTCTTTGAGTTTTACTTTGGATTTTGCTTCCTTAGGATTGATGCACTAAAAACTTCTGTGAACAAACCAAAGGTTTATCATGGCAAATTCTCATAAACCTGTAGATACCGAATAATTATAAACAATGAATAGTTTAACACTTATTTACTAACCAAGAAAGTCTGTGAAGAAAATAAAATGTTAGATAATTTTCCAACTTTATAGAATCTGATTATTGTAGGTAACTTTTAAAAGGAGTATAAGATTAAAAAGAATAAGTTGAGTCATTGGAAAAGACCCTGATGCTGGGAAAGATTGAAGGCAGGAGGAGAGGGGGACGACAGAGGATAATATGGTTGGATGATATGGTTGGCTATGGATCACTGACTCAATGGGCATGAGTCAGTAAACTCTGGGAGTTAGTGATAGACAGGGAGGCCTGGCATGCTGTAGTCCATGGGTTTGCAAAGAGTCAGACACAACTGAGTGACTGAACTGAACTGAACTTGTGAAATAGATATTTGATTAAAAAAATGAATAAAATTGTCATTGAATTTGGAAGGAAGTGGTTGGATCAGGCATAAGTTGTTTATGTAGTTTGTTCTTATGAATATATCTAAGTGCATAAGAAGAACTACAAAATATTTTTATGTGGATCACACCAACATATTTTAATGTGAATCACGTAATAAGTGGCATATGCATATTATTTATATATTATAAACCTTGTCTTTTTAGTATTCACAGGATATTATTTTCACTTTATAAGTGAGGCTATCAAGGCTTTGGCAGTTTAAATATCTTCTTTATGCTAAAATGGCTGGTAATTTTCACAGAGAAAATTTGAATTTAAGTTTGTCTTACTTCAAGCTCATATTCTTACTTGCACCTACAATGCTCCCCAGAAAGGGATAGATTCTGAAATTCCCCAGATGCAAAATTCCCCAGAGAAGTTGGTAATGACTGATACTTAACATTGTAATTTTTTTTTTCCAACCTCATCAGACTCTTGATTCTTACATATAATGTTAAGCATTGTGTTGCATGAAACATGCTCTTCTCCTTAACTTTTCACTTCTGCTTCTAAAGACGAGTTAAAAAATCATAGCTGTTTAAAGCCTACTGTCATTAACTTTCAGTTGTGCTATAAAAAGATACTGATTATGAAACGGAGATGGGAATTTTCTGTGATGTTTCCGTGACAGCCTGGGTTTCTCAAAAATAATAATGTAATACTTGATAATGAAGTCAGGCAAAATACTTCCCAAGATTATTTTCTTTGAATCAGAGTCACAACGTATATTATGGGAAAGGAGGAGCAAAAATTCAGGATTGTGCTGATCACTGCATAGGTACTAAGTGTTTGATGATGTTGATTACATCTAAGGTTTCTCTTTATGTGGTGTTAAGGTGGAAAGGAGGAAATAAAAATGAAGTCAGAGGTTAGCAGCGTGGTCTTTTAAGGTCTTTGAATGATTCACAGGGATGACATGAGAGAATGCGTGAAGCCCAAACCATGGAAAGTGCTTACAGGATTAGTAGTCAAGACCAAAGCCTGCTTGTATTTGTAGGAAAGAGAAAGAAAGATTCCAAGGAAGTGTGCAGAGTAGGTCATGATAAAAATAATGCTGTGCTTGCTTTAACGAGTAATTTTAGTTATAGGGAAAAAAATATTACCATGAAGAAAATGCACCTAGTCCAGCAATCCTTTTTCCTTCCCGGAAAAAAGTATTCTGTTTCTTTAATGAGATTTACTGTGGCAATTAAAATGTGTAGGGACCTTTTATGGGGAGGAATTATGGTCTGCTCTGTAGCTCGGTGCTGTTATACATTGTTACTTCTCTGGTAGCATTCTCCAGCAGTGTGAAGTACAAAGGTGGTTTCTAGCTCTAGGTATTTTGGAGTATATGATTTTAATGACCCTAATGATCTAGATTCACATCTCTCAGAAAATGGCCTGCAGAGCCTGAGGCTTAATCTCCCCAGGATTTGGTAGATAGGAAGGTACAAAGGCGTTTCTTAACTTGAAATGATTTCAGAATGAAACAAGTTTCATAAATGGATGAGTGGATGGATGTATAAGGAGGGTTAAAAAAAAATGGGTCATGAACAGGGAGGAGGCTGTGTTTGACAGAGACAGTGGAAACTGTTTACGTAGATGTGAATGCTTCTTATAAATGTATAACATATGACCCTTTAGGGAGAGAAACAGATGGAGTATGTAGCGGAAAATAAAGAATACATTTTGCTGGGTTTCTTCACTCAAATGGTGCAGGGTGTATTTTAATATTTTGCATCTCCTGTTGGGAACCTTTCAAGGTCTCATCTGGATTCCAGCAGCTCAGGACAACACTGACATTGGGAATAATGCTGGCTAAATGCAAGCCTTTGAATATGATTGCAAAACTTATCCAGGTCATGACTTGATGCATAAATATCCCAGCTGTGTTTCTGTCAAATCCTTGATGATCTGTCAAATGCCCACGAAGGAGTCCAGAATGAAGGATCTGGATTCATGCAGTCATCACACCCTCAGAGTAAAGCTGTGTTCTGAAACTGTGGAGTCCATCTTCCATGGCATCCATCACAAATCTGTTCTCCAAGGTCCTATTCAGGACAAGTGCTCCATCTTACTAAATTAAAAACAGAACAGTGTCAGAGAAATATCATTTCCTCTTAGCCGCAGGAGATATCACAGAAGTAATTAAACTGGATTTTGGTGTGTCAGACACATTCCTTTTATTGACAGTGACAATAATTCTGTAAATCAGAACTTGGAAGCCTTTTTTCAGTGTTGTTGAAGTGCGAAAGATGAAAACCTAAGGTTCTTAAAATTAAATCCCATGAAACTAAAATTGATCTATGGAGTACAGTATGAAAGGCTGCTGTCTGAGTTGTGAAAGCAGTCTCGCTTCTGGAATTCAATGCCTGCAAGGTATGTGATTATGATGATGATTATATATATTTTAACACTGAATCTCTAAAAGCTGTATTGATGTAAAAGCAAATGGAGTAGGACTTCAATGCAAGGTATTGTTTATGATTTTAAGGTCACTGGGAAAATGCTGTCTCCATAACTCCAACATCTCTTTTTCTAATGTTGTTAGTAGGTTTTGTTGACATTCACTTCCCTAGCATTCTTTTAGTCTTTCACTCAACATTTAAGGTTCTCCATAGTCTGGAGAAGGCAATGGCACCCCACTCCAGTACTCTTGCCTGGAAATTCCCATGGATGGAGAAGCTTAGTAGGCTGCAGTCCATGAGGTTGCTAAAAGTTGGACACGACTGAGCGACTTTACTTTCACTTTTCACTTTCACGCATTGGAGAAGGAAATGGCAACCTACTCCAGTGTTCTTGCCTGGAGAATCCCAGGGACAGAGGAGCCTGGTAGGAGGCCATCTATGGGGTCACACAGAGTTGGACACGACTGAAGCGACTTAGCAGCAGCATAGTCTTGCTCAACAAACACAATGGTACACGGTGCCTCATATGCTCAGAAGCCAACTCTTTAATACCAACATGTATAGACACATGGTGTAGTCACTGAATGTTCTCCACGTTTTCACCTTTGCTGAATGAGTCCTCCTCCGATTNACGACTGAAGCGACTTAGCAGCAGCATAGTCTTGCTCAACAAACACAATGGTACACGGTGCCTCATATGCTCAGAAGCCAACTCTTTAATACCAACATGTATAGACACATGGTGTAGTCACTGAATGTTCTCCACGTTTTCACCTTTGCTGAACGAGTCCTCCTCCGATTGCCCACCTCCTCCCCAACTTCCACTCTGCCTAAGAAAATTCAGCCCATCAAGGTGAGCCAGTGCAGATCAAGTTCATCCAGAGTAGGACAGTCTTCACTTAGCAGGATTTATCAGCTTTTGAGTCTCTAGTTACTGTCTACCAGGTATCTTTTTATGTATCTATGCCTTTATTTCCCAGCTCTATTTCTGATTCCATTCTTCTCTTTCTGGTATTATTTCTTACAGTAAATGTTCTGAAATACTTGAAGCTTGGTTTCTTGAGGCCTCCATTAGTCACCTGATTTTTTTAAAGACTATTTTCTTAGAGACATTTCAGGTTCACAGCAAATTAAGAGAAAAGTACAGAGATTTCCTGTGTGCCCCCGTCCCCACACAGGTATCACTTCCCCCATTACCAACAGCCCTCACCAGAGGGGTACACTGATTACAATTAATGGACCTAGACACATCATAATCAGCCAAAGTCTGTAATTTACAAGTTAACTGATGTGTGTGCCCATCCCTAAAGTTCTTTAAAAATATATAAGTACACTTATCATATAATATCTGGCAGGGGTAAATACATTTTTCATTATCTTTATTCCTAATAGTAGAGACCATGTGGAATTAGAGCCTTCAGTTCAGTTCAGTCACTTAGTCGTGTCTGACTCTTTAGAACCCCATCAATCGCAGCACACCAGGCCTCCCTATCCATCACCAACAACTCCCGGAGTTCACTCAGACTCACNTATGTGCTGGGTTTTTACATTAAAATTTTTATTCTCCTACCATTCCCTCTTAATAAGAATTATGACAGCTATTTTACAAAAGTTTTATCTAATGTAAAGTTGTATTCTCCTTATTAACATTCATATATTAATAAGATCAAGAATCTTGTCTCATTTAAATTTCCATGATCTGCATCCATAGATGGCATCATGTAGTCTCTTAATATTAAATAGTCAAATTGAGATTCATATGCTTTCTTTATTTTAGTTTTAAATATTTTAGAACACATGCAAAATGAATTCATATGAACAAATTTTCACAATATAGGTAGTTTTTAATATGAGAAAGAATTGATACAGAGCAAGTTTAGTCTTATTTTCTCATTTAAGTCACTCATCTTCAGGCAAAAATCCTGTACTAATATATATTAATACATGTGACCAGCATGCCTAATGAGATTTTATGAAGTCCACAGCTTTAAAGAGAAAAGCTTTGTATACCTTCAGTGAATGAACAGACTTTAAAAAATGATGCTTATGAAATATTGTAGAATACAGAACATTCTGAATAATACAGGAAGTTATATTTTCTTTATTTAAGTTAAATGTTAAAAACATTTATGAAATGATAAGCATGTGATTTTTCCTAGTTTTTAATAGTAGGTTTCTGGTCTTGAGTTTTAGTGTGTAAGGAGGAAAGGGATCATCTTCAATAGTGGAGATGACCTTTCATGGAGTTGCCTCTTCTGCCTGCAATTTCTATATTTATGAAAAGATAATTTCTTTTTACTGAAAACTGCTATGATTTAATTTTAGTGAATTCTGTTCCTCCAGCTGGTATATGTACTGGGTAGGAGACTTTAATACCTCTGCTTCTGGCCTGAAACACTGCCAGTGGGAAATAAGAAACATTGTGAAAGCATCCTTCCACCTTCCACAGGTCACTTGTACAAAAACAGAGGGCCCTGGGCTTAAGACTCTCCTGTAGATTAGGAACATATTTGCCTGGTAAGTTATCTGAATCTTAGACTATTACTAATTGTGCACTTGCTATGAACAAAATACTGAGATATATGGAAAGTGAAATGATTGGATCCTTGTCCTCAAATGAGTTTTCATCTTGGAAGAATGATTCCCAAGACCTAGGGAATATTGTCTGTTTTGTTTCATGACCTGTCACGAGTGCTTATGTTAATACTCGAGGCTTAATACCTACTCAAAAACTATTTACACAATGAATAAAACACATTGTTGATAAGATAACTAGTAATTTAAGTACTTACTGTATGGTGTAAACAACTGGCATTTGTGAACTCAGAGGAGAGAGCAGCAAGCACAGTAATGCTTGCAGTAGGCCAAGAAGAAGTGAAGTGGATCTCAATCAGTTAAGAGAGAGGCAGGGAGGGCATTCCATACAAGGGACATGATATGAGCAAAGGAGAATCTACAGATAAAATATTCACAGAGCCAAACACATCTTTGGAGCATTTTTTTGTAGCATCAAGTACACTATTAGACTATGTGTATACAGAAATGAACAAAAGGAGGCTGTGGAAAGATCACAGACTTTGGAGACAAATAGACCCAGAATTGCATTCTGTCTGCCATCATCAGGTTGATTAATGTATCTGAGACTTGGCTTCTTCATCTGTAAAATGAGACCATGATAACACACATTGCATAGTTGTTTTGAGAACTGCAGGTAATGTATATTAAGATACTTACTGTACTCCAAACTGGTCAACGTTGGTATCTATTGCAGTGCTCCCCTTACCTTTGTTTTCATGGAGCTCATAGACAAGAGGAAATGACTGGTATGTGTACAGATCATTATAATTTAAGCAGTGCTTTCATAGTTTGTTCCTTTTGGATCCCCATAGTCCAAATGTTGGTGTGTTTCATGTTGTCCCAGAGTTTCTCTTAAACTATCTTCATTGTTTTTGATTCTTTTTTATTCATTTTGTTCCATGGCAGTGATTTCTACCAATCTGTCTTCCAGCATACTTATTCATTCTTCTGAATCATTTATTCTGATATTGATTCTTTCTAGTGTATTTTCATTTCAGTTATTATATTATCTTTGTTTGCTTGTTCTTTAAATCTTCTAACTCTTTGTTAAACATGTCTTCTATCTTCTCAGTCTTCGCCTCAATTCTTTTTCCAAGATCTTGGATTGTCTTTAGTGTCAGTATTCTGATTTATTTTTCAGGTAGATTGCCTGTCTCCATTTCACTTAGTTCTTCTGAGGTTTTATTTTGTTCCTTCTGGAACAAGAAGGAATATATCTGGAATATATTTCTCTGCTGTCTCATTTTGTCTAACTTTCTGTGTTTGTGGGCTCCATTCTGCAGGCTACAGGATTGTGGTTCTTCTTGCTTCTGGTGTCTAACCCCGGGTTGTAAGGTTGGTTCAGGGTCTTATGTAGGTTTTTTGGTGGGAGGGGCTGGTACCTGCCTGCCCACTGGTGGTTGGAACTGGATCTTGTCCCTCTGGTGGGCAGGGCCATGTCAAAGGGCATGTCCAGAGGTAGCTTTTGGCTCAAGAAAACCTTAGGCAGCCTATCTGTCTGTGGGTGGGACTGTGTTCCCACCCTATTGGTTGTTTGGCCTAAGGTGCCCCAGAACTTTGGCCTGCTGGCTGTTGGATGGGGCCAGATCTCAGGGCCCAGATGGTGAACTCTAGGAGGGTTCACAATGAGGTATATTCCTTGGGGACTCTACCACCAGGGTTCTTGCCCCAACAATGGGACACAGACAACCCCTGCCTCCCCAGGAGACTCTCTAAGACCTTTAGGTAGGTCTGGCCCAGGCTTCTGTGGAGTTACGGCTTTGCCTTGGGTGCACCTTCCAACAATGGAATCCTTGTTTCCCTGGTCCTAGGAGCTCCTACACTCAGGCCCTGCTGGCCATCAAAACCAAATGCTCTGGGAAGTCCTCCTCCTAATACCAGACTCCCACACAGGGGAGCCTGACATGGTGCTCAGCACTCTCATTCCCGTAGGAAAACCTCTGCAATATAATTATCTTCGTTTGTGGGTCCCCCACCCAGTTGGTATGGGTTTTGATTATATAATGAAAACACCCCTTCTGCCATCTTGTTATGGCATCTTCTTTGTCTTTGGATTTTTTTTTTTTTAATATATTTCAGTCCTGTTGGTGGTTGTTCAGCAGTTAGTTATGATTTTGATGTTTTTGTGACAGGAGGTGAGCTCAAGTTCTACTTTTCCATCTTGTCTCCCTTCAATATTCTCCTGTTCAACATGTGGTCTGAAGACCAGAAGCACCTACAAGCTCATTAGAGATTCAGACTCACAGACCTCCCCTCCCCTGACACACCTACTGAATCAGAATCTGCATTTAACAAGATCCCTGGTGATTCATGTGCACATTAAAGTGTGAGATGCACTGCTCTAATAGAGGTATGTAACTGGGGCAGAGCAAGGAGTGACTAAGTACACTTAAGGAACTGAGAATTCTCACAGAAAATGAAATCTAGAGAAATTCAGACAGAAATATTACATGTGTGTGGAGTAACTTGTTTAGTAAATCAGAATTCCTAATTTGAAAAATTTGGTATAGATTCACTTTCTTGACACCACTATTTTTACATCACGTTGACTTTTGTTAATCACCAGTGGTTTAGTAGGCGAAATGCATGCCAAGGCAACAGTTTGATTCAAGTAAGGCTGGCTAATCCTTGCTTCCTGCTTCAATGCATTAGAAGGAATAAGCACTAAAATCTAGGATTTACTGTGAACCTGCCTGTAAGAGGTCTGAATCCACAAACCCCCTCCCAAGAAACTCAGAATGCAGACGTTTCATTGGATGGTCTAGTTTAATCACAAAGGTCTTGGCAGACACTACTTCTTTCTGGGCCAGTAAATGGGATAATATAAGAGTTAGTCATTTGGTAGTTAGGAAAAAATAAATACTCAGCTTTCCCTAGGCTATCCCTGAAGGCCCCTCTGGTTTAACACTCATTTTGTTTTTTAATGTTAGAATTGCTTCTATTTTGTGTGGAACAACGTGGTTCTGTTCATTTAGTTGGCAGGTGGCTCCAAACCTGTAATTATGATTTTGATTGTCGGCTGCCAAAGCACAAAAGAAAACTATAGTAATCCACCCTGTGGTCTTTAGTGAATTGCTGCTTATGCTCTTTGATATATCACTTCACATAAATCTCACAGTAGCAATAAAACTATTAGGGTAGTAAAAGATATGCATTTTAATTTTCATAAAAAATGTCATGAAATTCAATTAACTACACTTTCCCAAATTGCAGTTCACTCTGGGAAGCCCTGGGTTTCCTAATCTGAAAATGTGTGTTCCTTTCACTTTTCCTAGTGACCTCCATTAATGCTTTAATCATGACACCTACTCGACATCTTACAACATTATCATCTCTGGGGTCCCTTTGTCTTATTATATTTCTGTAAAATTTCTCCTGCTTTTCTACTTACAGTTTTGTAGAGGCACTTCCAATACAGCTTTTATTTTTTTTCTACTGCCTTAATGGGAGAATGAATTGCATAAGTAATCCATACAAATTTAGGCCTTATAATTGCACAGAATGGAGGAGGATGTTCTTTGGTTGTTCTATATCCAGAGGAAAAAAACAATGAGGTTTTATTTATTAGACTACAAAAGACTCTGGCCAACTGCTGCTTTGCTGATCTGTAAAAGTGAACATTCCTCCAGTATTTTTAGATAGTTCACCTTCTTCTCAAAAGTAGTTTAATAGCACAGACTTGAGAAAGGTCTCCTGGTGTTCAGATTTTATTACTTTCACTGACTAAAGTGCAGTACATTTCCTAGTATAATTATACCCTGGTTGTCACAATAAATGAATGCAGTATATTTTACGATACACTTTACTTGCTTATTATCATGTTTGTTCACACATCTCTCAGATTTAATAACCCATGGGGGGCTTACACCAGCATTGGTGAGTGGAAATTAGTGAAGTTCTCTTTCATTTGTGTTTGTGGTGGGGTGCTTATTTCAGTTGTACAAACCCATACACATGATAGAGATAGATTTTTTTAAAGAATTTTTAAAGTATCTGTAACTTTGATGCTTTTGAACTGTGGTGTTGGAGAAAACTCTTGAGAGTCCCTTGGACTGCAAGGAGATTCAACCAGTCCATTCAAAATATCAGTCTTGGGTGTTCTTTGGAAGGACTGATGCTGAAGCTGAAACTCCAATACTTTGGCCACCTCATGTGAAGAGTTGACTCATTGGAAAAGACCCTGATGCTGGGAGGGTTTGGGGGCAGGAGGAGAAGGGGACGACAGAGGATAAGATGGCTGGATGGCATCACTGACTCATGGACGTGAGTCTGGGTGAACACCGGGAGTTGGTGATGGACAGGGAGGCCTGGTGTGCTGCAATTCATGGGGTCGCGAAGAGTTGGACATGACTGAGCGACTGAACTGAACTGAACTGAACTTTGTAATATTCTCTGCTCACTGTGTCTCTTTTCTGTTTCACTACTAATCTCCCAGCACCCACAAAAGTGAATATTAGGTAAATGAATTTTAAATGGAGACCAACTAATGTTCCTGATTATTTTACAAAACAAAATCAAAGAAAATCCTGAATGTCAATGCAACTCTTTTTTGAGATTTAGATTTATATTTGAGTTCGGGTTGACCTTTCACAAGACAGAGTTTCATTCTACATTTGTGCTAGGATCAGAAAAAAAAAAAACCAAAATGTCCATTTAGTTTAAATAAACTGAAGTCAGAATATAAGAATTCAACCCTGTTAGCATGGGTATTTGAAAGATTGTCTATACTGCTTATTGCAGAACAATTACAGGTCTTATCATGGAAATTTAAAACGTAGCCTAAAAGTAATGAGTTCTTTTTTCTTTAAGGAGAGGATGAAGACTTTGTATGCCCTGAATCATGTAGTATTGTATTAACTTTTATAAGTGGGCAGGGCATTTTTTCTCAGATTAGACAAGGTACAGTCATGAGGCTTGGCCATAAAATAAGTAATTAGGTTCCACCTTTGGGTAAGTTTAAAACATTTTTGTCTATTTATAATGACAGCACATACTTATAGAACCATTGAAAATATAGAATCCCTTCGCTAGTCACCTGAAACTATCACAATGTTGTTAATCAAGTATACCCCAACATATAATAAAAAGTTTTTAAAAATAGAACAAATAAAAGGCAAAGCAAAATCACCTGTATTTTTACAATTAGGCTTCTCTTTTAAGGGAAGCTTTCAATTCAGCAGTCAGGAAGTATTTACTAAATGTTTTCTATGGGCTTAACATTGTGCTAACCAACAAAAAATAAAAACAAAAGGAAAGAAAGAAGTTAACTTTCCTCTGTAGCTGTAAGGCAAAATGTGACATAACAATGACCAAATAGCATTTGGACAACAGCTACTATGTGGTACTGCACAGTTTCTATGTTATAGATTCTGGGAGGCACCATTCACCTTGTAGTCATTGATCACTTAATATTTGAACCATCATTTTGATAGCCATTTCAGCAGCTATATGTATTGATAAAGTCGCACCTTTCTTTTTTTTCAATTCATGTGATGTTACCATACATGCTGCATTAAGGAATGTAGGATGGTATACAATCAAGACCAACATGATCTGATATAATATAAATCCCAGAGGTCTTACAAATGAGGAAAAACTTAAACTAGACCTTGAAATTTATCTAAGATTTCCTTACATCAATTTAAAAGAAATAGGAAGTTGAGGTTGTCATTGCTGGCTTCCTGGGTCTGTCTTTAGGGGAACCAGTTAGGACGAGTAGTGGGCAAAGAATAAAAGCTTTTCTTACTTCAGTGTGGGCTTCTCTTGAAGAAATCCCCTCTTGCCAGTCTCATGATAGAAGGATTGCCACAGTTATCCTCACCCTGTTTAAGCCCGTTTTCCCTGCACACCTTTGGCTTCTTTGGTTTGAAAGTCCTTTCATATGTCATTGCTTAGAGTTGAGAGTTATCCCCATACAGCTACATTGAAGTGATTCTCTTCCATTTTTTATAAAGATAAGTGAATAAGCATCATGGTTCTTCCCCTCAGGAAGCTTAAATTCTAGTTAGAGTATCACACACTGACCAACCTACCCCATGATTATTAAAATTGAGCTTGAAAAAATGCTGGAAAAGAGAATGGTTTGTACAGTGAGATAATAACAAAGGTAGATCTCAGATATCTGAGTTTAGAATTTTGTTTACTTTCCTTTTGAGGGTGGATACAGCCTCCTTATAATCATTTTCCTTTCACTGTTCTCATTCACCCCTTCTGTGCTTCAAGAGGGAAAAGGATAGAAGCCCTTAGTACATTTTTAGATATACGCACAGAGACATTCACTGGCTTTCTCAAGTTGGAAAATGTTATACCTTTGCAGCTACCCCCTTGGAACTATTGCCTGATTTTGAGCCAAAAATATGAGATTTATTTTTTCCTTGGAAATACTCTTTATCTCCCCTGATATAGTAAGTTGTTTTGGTTATTTGAAGCATTGAGAGTCACCCAGAAGAATTTTTTTTCCCCTAATGCAATATATGAATAAATCCTTCTACAGAAACTAAAAGGAACAGAAAGTGGTGGGATAAATAGTAGTTGACATCCACAAAGAACTATGTTGCTTAGTGGCAGAAGGAACAAGTTATGGGTACAGTGTATCCTGCTATGCCAACTATTTTGTTGGTAAATTTAATGGAGTCTAGGATGAGGCAAGTGAACCATTCACTTGGGTGTAAAACTTAAGGGGGTGCTAAACTCAGTAATTAGTACAATATTTGACCATAAAATAATGCAAAAATATGTGATGAACAATATCAGAATTTTTAATCAAGAAAGTATCAGTTTACTGAGTTTTCATTTTGTCTCAGGCCCCAGTATTGCTGAACACACCACTGTTACAGATCTTGTCTTTAAAAAAAATTTTGATGTTATTCATCATAAAAAAATTTGATGTTTAGTTTTGATTTTTAAATATTGCTTTGTCATTGAGGTTGTGGTTCCCCCTTAAATGTTGCTCTCCTGAGGCAAGGGCTTCACACCAGTCCTGGCACACATCCACTTTAAAACAAAGGCCAGTGGGCAGCCACATAATTAGAGCAGAGACAGAGCTACAACTTGAACTTGACTCTATTCATTATTAATTCGTAAGTCTCAGGACTTCTTCTGCAGGGCTGTAAATCAAAAACAAATAAATAATACTGAGTATACAACATCATTATGGGTACTGTGGGTGCTATAATTNGAGCAGAGACAGAGCTACAACTTGAACTTGACTCTATTCATTATTAATTCGTAAGTCTCAGGACTTCTTCTGCAGGGCTGTAAATCAAAAACAAATAAATAATACTGAGTATACAACATCATTATGGGTACTGTGGGTGCTATAATTTGCTGAAAAGACCCAGCTTCTAACAGGCTAATAACAACTGAGGAGTTAATTGCATCCCCTTGCATTTTGAAAAATTAAAGTCAGGCAACTCTGTCCCACACTGTTTTCTATGAGAGCTCATTACTTTTATGTATATTTATGTTTCATGTGACAGAAAATGGCTACCCCAAGGCAAAAATAAAATGCTGTTTACTACACTCTTAAGTTGGCTAAGACCAAAGATTTTGGTCAGAGAAGAAAAGAAAGATTTATTGCCCATCTTTTATTGGATTGTCACTGAATAGAAATTTATAAACACACTTAAAATCACAAAAGCAGTGGAGGAAGAGGAGATGGAAAATTCTTGATGAACATGTTGTGGGTGGTGGTATAGTTTTCTCCTCAAAGACAATCCCTCCATAATACCAAACATTCAACTGATTTTTGTGTTTAATCCTACATTTTATGTACCAGACAGATTTTGTAATTCAGCACTCAAATAATAAAATTATTTAAAAATTTCTACATGACAAACTTAAGAAATTAAAAACATCCTATTGATAACTGAGGACAAATTTTAGAAAGAGTATATTGAAAACCTAGAGGATTTTACAAATTTAGTCTGTGAACACAAAATAAGCCTCTAATGTAGCTATTTTGACAGTCAAGTAGTTGAAGTTTTGAAGATTATATTTAAATTCTATAATAAAACAATGAATGGCATCAATTAAATGTTGATCTTTCTAAATTATCTAGATCAGTCTTCCCCTACAGGAAAAGAAAAGTTGAGGTTCAGAGACTTTCAGTGTGTTTAACCCAAGATCACATATTAATTTAGAGGCATATCTCAAATAAGGGCCCCAAGAATCCTAATTCTTAGACCAGTTCCCTTTCCACTCTGTAATGCAACATCATTTAGTCACCAAACAATGTTCCACCACTTGAGGTAACAAACAAGCTATAAAACAATGACTCCACATTTCCTCAAACAAATCCACAGATTACACAGTCTATACCACTGAAGAAAACAAAGCTAGAAACCAGTAGAAGAGAACTCTCATATTCCCACCATCTCCACTTTCTTCTTCTCATATTATACTTGGTAATTATTTTTTTGCTGTCTTACCTTGCTTGTCTACCCAGTGACTCAGTCTTTCATTTTATTCCTCTTCCTTGCCTTGAGTCTTCAACTTTGGATTACACTAATCCTCAAAACAAATAAACCCAAAAACCTTCCTCCTTACCTAATGATATCTATCCCTTTGCCCTTTTTCTTAACTCTCGTTCATGGCCAAGCTCTATGAAAGTTTTTTTGTGATAAATGCAAAATGACATGAAAATTCAACATATTCCATACCAGCTTCCCTGCAGAATTCAGCCAAAACTGTTTATTCTAGGAATACCATTAGCCTTCCCATCATCAACTTCATTAGATACTTTTTTTTTCAGTTATCATCTTCTTCAATCTCTCTTTGATATTTTATGACTCCTTCATCCCAGAAGCATTGTGTACCCATGACACCTCACACATCTGGTTGTCCTTCTTTCCCTGTGACTTATCTGCCAGTTCTTTTGTTCTGCTTACCTTCTAATAGTTGAAGTTACTCAGCTCTTTATTTCAGAGTCCTTCTCATTTAATACCCCCCATCTAAGTAATCTTATCCATTCACATATCGTTATATACTGTCTTTATACCTATGACTCTCGCTTTTCTACCTTTAGTGTGAACTCCTTAGATTCAGATGTTGGCATACAAAATTGTATCTAACATTACTACTTGAATATCACATATATATCTCAAGTTTCACATGTCTTAAATGTAACTCTTGGCACTTCCCTCCTACCTCTTCCCCCTCTCTCATATCTCTCTATGTTCCCCATTTTAGTAAATAAGGCCTCAGTTTATCTGGTGAGATAATCTATATATCTTGAAACTTAAGTCCTAAGTGTATATTTGAGAAAAAATTTCAAACAATGAANTCCCTCCTACCTCTTCCCCCTCTCTCATATCTCTCTATGTTCCCCATTTTAGTAAATAAGGCCTCAGTTTATCTGGTGAGATAATCTATATATCTTGAAACTTAAGTCCTAAGTGTATATTTGAGAAAAAATTTCAAACAATGAAAAAATAAGTATATGTGTGGCATCACATTTATCTTTTGTTGCAAATGTTTAATCCATAGGGCTCATAATATTTCCATTTCAGAGACTTTAGAAATAATAGAAATGAAAGGCAACACATAGGTCCTACTTTGTGCTAGACACTGTACTAATATTTGATATTTGCTACTAATAAGGACTTCCCTCGAGGCTCAGATGAAAAACTGTCTACAATGTGGGAGACCCAGGTTCGATCGCTGGGTTGGGAAGATCCTCTGGCGAAGGAAATGGCAACCCACTCCAGTACTCTTGCCTGGAAAATCCCATGGACAGAGGGACGTGGTAGGCTACAGTCCATGGGGTCACAAAGGGTCGGACACGACTGAGCGACTTCACTTCACTTTCACTAATAAGGTAGCAGTCTTATTCTCTCTTTACAGACAATAAAACTGAGGCTCAGAGAAATCAAGTAACTTGCCCAGGGTCATAGAGCTATTAAATGACAGAACTGAGATTTGAACTCATGCAGTCTGTCCTTGCTCATAAAATCTATGCTGTGCCACTTTGAAATGGTGACAGTGATGGGTACATGTAACTTTAACCCAGTGTGTTGAAGACTGAAAAGAGAGACTCAACTCAAAGAAATTAGCAGTGGATTTTGACCTNATTTGAACTCATGCAGTCTGTCCTTGCTCATAAAATCTATGCTGTGCCACTTTGAAATGGTGACAGTGATGGGTACATGTAACTTTAACCCAGTGTGTTGAAGACTGAAAAGAGAGACTCAACTCAAAGAAATTAGCAGTGGATTTTGACCTAATTTTTAAAACATAAAACAAAAGTTAGAAAGCGCTGATGTTTATTGTATTTTTTCCACTTTTTTTTTTTGACAACATAGACTTGAGTATTAGATGCATCTGCCTTAAGGACAGGGAACCTCCAAATCAGATGCTGATGGATATTTTTTTCTCTGTAAGTTTTCAGAAATTCACGATAAAATTTCTGTTATTTTGACATTCTAAGACCAAAATTATGTGGACCTATTTTGCCTTATACGAGGTCTTTCCTATTTCTTTCATATTACGACTACATTTACAGTAATTGATTTTGAAATACAAAAGCCCAGAACAGGTCGTACAGACAGTTTGTTGTTTCCATGGAGTGGGAGTCTTGGACAAAATGCACAACCCCATTCTTTTCCCATTAGACTCTTGGGAAACACATAATGTTTTTCTATCTTTCCCACTGGCTGCTGGTAAGAACAAATGCCTGTTATCTCATTTAAACTGAGATTGGTGAATTTCAAGTTACAATAAAATAAATTACACTGAATGTTTCATATAATTGGAAAGCTTATAAATTATTCATTTTTAAAACACATAAGAAATATAACTCCATTTATTCTAAATCTTTTTGAAATAAGTTAGTAAAAGAGGGAAGAAATAAGTGGAAACAGAAATGAAAAGAGGGCTATTATTCCATTTACCACAAAGTACATAATAATAGCTAATTTACAAAGTAAAGACCATTGAGACAGTTAGCAACATTTTTATGAAACTATCTACATTATCTGAATTATAAGGATTGTCAGGGTTTAAATTTCTTGAATTCTCTAAGTGATATATAATCTTCCATGACGTTCTGATGAAAAACCAAATTCAACAATTATGTAGAAGAAAAGATACAAATCTAAGAATATCTAGAAATTAAATGATCTCTATTTGGATAGTGTAGAAACTAAGTGAACATGCCTTTAAAAGTAGCTCAATAAACGAGAGTACACCTTTGGTGAAAAGTCGGACTGAAATGGAATTATGTTATTTATATCTGCTGTAGCTTCATTCCCCCCCCCCACCTTAATGAATGGACTTTAAATTTCTACCTCAATCAAAAACAAATGAAATTTGTGTTTGAATAGTTATAAAAGCATTATACAAGCTTTTATATAAATGCCATGATAGGTTGAAAGTTATGTACAAGTTCTTTCTTAAACCAAAACACGATTCCAAAGTGAAAAATAACTCTTAAAAGAAATATGAGATTTTGTGTGTGATAATCCCACACATTGGAGGAAGGAGACATTAATGCAATGGGAAAGCTGAAGAATGAACCAGTCTTAATGTTCAAATGTCACTTTCTCAATAAAGCCTCCTTCCTGGCTATCGTAAATCAAATGGCATATCATTTACCAGATACTCCTTAACCATGTTTCTAGCCTTATTTTTCCCTTTAAACTTACTCAACATCTATCCAACTACCTATTGTAATATTTATCTTATGTATTGACTCTCTTTAATCCCTGGGGACAGTAATATAATCAATCTTGTTTGTGCTTGTATTTTCTAAACAAACGAAAAAGCAAACTATAGTCAGATGTTCATCAGGTGTGGAACCTTTGGTGGTTACATAAGCCTTCAGCATCCCATCTCCAATCTTAAGTGCAACTCTAAGAATCTTTTTGGATATTCTGGCCCTGTGTCATCTGGAGCCTTGACTCGGTTTTTACCCCTCTCACCTTCCCCTTTCTAGTCACCTTTGTCCTCGTGCTCACCACGTGTGCGTGCTAGGTCTCTCCAGTCTTGTCTAACTCTGTGTGACCCCATGGACTGTAGCCCTCCAGGCTCCTCTGTCCATGGGATTCTCCAGGTAAAAATACTGGAGTGGGTTGCCATGCCCTCCTCCAGAGGATCTTCCCAACCCAGGGATCAAACCCGTGTCTCTTATGTCTCCTGCATTGGTAGGCAAGTTCTGTACCTCTAGCATCACCTGGGAAGCCCCATGCTCATCATATGCATCCTCATCTCTGCCTCATTGCAATTACTTGTTACATGAGCATCTTTGCCTGAAATTTTCTATTTCCCTTCCAACCCAGAAAATTCTGACCCTCTTGAAGATAAATTGAAATTTTGCTTCTTCCATAAATCTTTCCTTAACTTCTGTAGTTATATGATCCAAAGTGAGCTTTGAAATCTTTGGATGTAAATTCAAATCTAAGCTCTGCTAACTTACTAGTTTTGAGACCTTTTGTGCCGTGCTATGCTTAGTTGCTTAGTGGTGTCTCACTCATTGCCACCCCATGGACTTCTCTGAACATGGGGATTCTCCAGGCAAGAATACTGGAGCAGGTTGCCATGCCCTCCTCCAGGGCATCTTCCCAACCCAGGGATCGAACCCAGGTCTCCGGCATTGCAGGAGGATTATTTACTGAGTCAGGCTTTTCCAGCTACTTTACATATCAGGCTCTCTGCCTCTTTAAGAGCTGTTATAGCACTTATAAACCATAGTTATCATATATATGAACACTCTTGTGTTCATATATTCTTCCATTTTGTTGACTATGGTTTTTCTCAAGTGGTTCTTGGAGCACCTTGAAGCAATGATCATGTCTTATACTTCTTTGTTTTCTAGCACTTAGCACATTACTGGCTACCCCGTGCTTACTGTAACATCCTCTAAAGAATGCATGGCTCTGTATTCCTTGCAGATTTAGGTTGTATAATTTAATACAGAGACAGACAGAAATATTCAAAGACACACATCTATCAATCACACTGTGCAGCAGACTACCTAGAACTATACTCTGTTACTTATTTCTAAGTTGCAACTCCTGACACTGGAGTTATTTTCTTCAACGTAGGGCAAGAGAGCCATTGGTCTTACCAACATAATTATGTTTTTTTAAAGCTAGCTATCAGAACCCAGAGTGGCCCCTGCAGACTGTAAGGTACTATTTTACATTTCAGTACCCTTCAGTAACACTCTACTTTGAGTTCCTTTGGCAATTTTCCATGATGACAAGGGAAGTCAAGGTCTGTAACCAAATGGAGTGATATGCAAATAACAACAAATGCATCATAGCCATAGTAAGAGACCACTGGGTTAAGTATTTTAGAAAGTATTTTCTGTGTTTGTCCTAAAGCTGTTTTTCCTTCTTCTGGATTTAGTAGAGGTTTAGAGCATGTGTAGGATTGAAGGCAGGAGGAGAAGTATGAGGATGAGATGAGTGTTCTCCAGTGTTCTTGCCTAGAGAATCCCCATGGATAGAGTCTGGAGGCCTAAGTCCATGGGGTTGCAAAGAGTCAGACACAAGTGAAAGGATGAGATGGTTGGATGGCATCACCAACTCGATGGACATGAGTTTGAGCAAGCAGGAGTTGGTGATGGACAAGGAGGCCTGGCATGCTGCAGTCCATGGGGTCACAAAGAGTCGGATATGACCGAGCAACTGAACTGAACTGGGAACATGTATAGCAACAGTGACCCCAGTGGTAGGATTTACCCATGTTCTAATAATTGATAAAGTGTTTAGTAACCCTTTCCATCCCTTACTAAATCTTAGCACCAGTCTTTTTATTTTGAATATGCATTTGAAAATCTTTTTCCTCCTGTGGTATGAGTAAAAAAACCTGCATATTAAAACAATGTATGACCTCAGTGAAGAATAACACCTGCCCAAATACACTCACAATGTGAGAAAAATTGCACCTGCCAGATTGTGCTGATCATTTCCAAGTTGACACAATGAAGTGACATCTGTGCTTAAGCAGTAACCAGCTATTTGCTATCAGCATTTTTTAGTTAACTCAAAAGAAGTCCACTCTCTCCAATTCCAGTGGAGTCAGAAGGTCTTCCTGGGACCTATTCCCGGATAAATTAGAAACAGAGATTCATTTTTTGACATTTTGCTGTGGCTGTCCCTAGCGAATTACATAAAATAAATCTGAATCCTGGTTTTCTTCATTCAGGACTATATCCACAAGCAAATCTGGCAATGTGAGATGCAAAATGTCAGGGCTCTTCCCCACTCAGTTAACTTCTAGCTGTGCCCTGGGAAGAAGGAAAGCAAATCCATATTCTTGTATTGTTGGAAATTAGACACCCAGGTGGAAGGGCAAGAAAGTTATTTTTGGTGTTTCCGGTTTAGATCTTAGAAGATGCCACTGTTCATCTGATTTGCTCTGATGAATGGCATCTGGGATCATCCTACTTGATTGCACTGTTGATGCCCAGAAAGACTATTCTTCTCTTTAATTGTAATAATTTTTAAATTGATGTTTGCTATGGAGCAAGCATTCCCAAGGGAATTTTGATGGCTTTTGGCAACTTCCATTCCAGAGATTGCAAAGCTTTTCACTTACAGTTTATCCACGGCTTTTTGGTGACCAGTTTTATTAGTAGCCAGGATATCAGTGAATTAGAAAAGAAAATACTTTTCATTTTTCCAGAATGAAAATATGCATCTAGGCTTCCTTTACCTAGCATATTTTCAAGATCAAAGACAAGATTTTGTCTTCGCTTTTTCTTTTCTCTTTCTTCTTCTCAGTTCCACCCCACCAAACCCATAGTCTAGATCCATAGACACATTGCATGCAGAACCTCATGTTACTGCTACTGTATGTTTACTGACATAGAAACCATTTTCATAGAAAGCAAGGCTATTTTATTAAAAGTAAGAGATAAGACTCAAATAAGAATAACTCTGCGACTTGCATTAGAAGCATCCTCATGGAAGAAAGATAGTTCTAGGTTGCTGGTGGTAGAAGCAGGTAGAGGGTAGACAGGCTTGGTGCAAAGAGGATCATTGTGCACAAAAGGATGGTTGGGACCTTTCAGATACAATGAATACTTCAAAATGCTGATTTAAGCAGGTCTAGTGGTGGCACTCTCCACTCCAGTACTCTTCCCTGGAAAACCCCATGGACAGAGGAGCCTGGTAGACTGCAGTCCATGGGGTCACTAAGGGTCGGACATGACTGAGTGACTTCACTTTGACTTTTCACTTTCACACATTGGAGAAGGAAATGGCAACCCACTCCAGTGTTCTTGCCTAGAGAATGCCAGGGATGGGGGAGCCCGGTGGGCTGCCATCTATAGGGTCGCACAGAGTTGGACACGACCGAAGCGACTTAGCAGGAGCAGCAGCAGCAGTGGTGGCACTGGTAAAGAACCTGCCTGACTCTGCAGGAGATGTAAGAGATTCGGGTTTGATTCCTGGGTCAAGAAGATCCCTTGGAGGAGGGCAGGCAACCCACTCCAGTGTTTTGCCTAGAGAATCCCCATGGATAGAGTCTGGAGGCCTAAGTCCATGGGGTTGCAAAGAGTCAGACACANTGACTCTGCAGGAGATGTAAGAGATTCGGGTTTGATCCCTGGGTCAAGAAGATCCCTTGGAGGAGGGCAGGCAACCCACTCCAGTGTTTTGCCTAGAGAATCCCCATGGATAGAGTCTGGAGGCCTAAGTCCATGGGGTTGCAAAGAGTCAGACACAAGTGAAACGACTTAGCATGTACAGCACACTAGGTATTTATGTTTTTTCCATGTCTTTAACAAACAATAGTTCACTTAACTAGGCTTTTGTGTAATAACTAGCTTTTTGAAAGTGAAACAAGGCTTAGATATTCATAGATGAACTTGGGAATTGGCAACCTGTATGGTTTGCACAAAATGAATAGTGAGAATGAAAGTCTGTTTCCAGCCATGCAGTATTGAGACTTTTTTTTTTTTTTTTTGCCATGGAGAGCCTAACTTCAGTGAATAGTTTGTCTGTTAGAAAGTGCAGGGACTGGATACTGTAGAAAGTAATTATAATTGTTATTAAGAGACAAATTACTTTGGGAGATAGAATAATCTAGTGTAGATATTCTTCATCCTAGTTTTGAGATACTCTTGGGTGTCTCCAGACATCGCAAAGGATATCACAAGACTCCCCCAGAAAAATTAATTTTACTTTGTCCTACTTTTAAAAATATATAGTATGCAGCACTATTAAAAGAAGCAGAATTCCTTGTAATAAAAATATGATGGAGATAGCTGAAAAATGGAAAGAACACTGGGCTTAGTTGAATACATTGATTCCATGCTTGTCTCTGCTGTCTGTCTCAGTTCTGAAAATTTTCAGTTTCAAATGAAACAGTTATCTGTCTTGAAACCCAACTGCTGCTGCTGCTAAGTCACTTCAGTCGTGTCCGACTCTGTGCGACCCCATAGACGGCAGCCCACCAGTCTCCCCCATCCCTGGGATTCTCCAGGCAAGAGGATATAATAATATAAAATGAGATTTTATTTTGAAAATATGTCTCAGATCTGAAGAATTTCACATCAATGTAAAATTATTTTTAAATCAGTAAGTTCTGGTAAACACTTCTACATTTAACAGAGCGGAGTTTTTTTCAGTAGGCAACAGCAATGAACTAAGAGTTAGGAAAATATAGATTCTAACTTGGACTTCTTTCTCAAATATTTTTTTTTAATCTTGGATAAATCATTAATATTTCTTGGATTTAAGTTACGTATTTGTAAAATGAGGGAGCTTGACCCTTACTAGTTTTAAGTTTCCTTATATTTCTAGAATACTGTGATGCTAGCTATGAAGACTGATTCTTAGAGAAGTTAAAGGTCCTTGGTGAATTGAAAAATGCCAGTTTTCAAAGTTTCTTCATTTATTTATATATCTTAGAATTTAGGTAATGTTTTCGCATACATACATGCTTTCATTTGTTCATCATAAATGAGGCGGACGGAGCAGGAACTACCACCATTTTATAGACGACTTGTTACGTGGGTGATATTAGGAATGCACAGCTGGTGAGTGACTGATGTGGGACGTGAACCCACTTCTATATCTAATATGTGAATTTCTCTCTCAAACTCTACAGCTTTGGTCTTTTCCTGTCTGCGAAGTGCCCCGTATTTTAGACTATTTCCATTTTGTACAGCATAAACCTGTAAACAAAAGCATCTTACTATGTGATTTGCATTATGAAATAGATGCTTCCATCTCTAAAGTGTGGTTTGGCACACCATGCAAATCGTGATTTTCATTGAGTTTTGACAGCAGATAATTTAATCTCAGTAAATATAATACTGTATCCTGACAGTGATATAAATATGTGGGCAAGCTGGGTTAGCAAATTCCTCAGCACTTTCAATGCTGTTTCTATTTCTGGAAAAGCAAGTCTGAACTGCAGGAAGGAAAAAATATAGTCTTAAGAAAATGGCTATGAGAAAGTTCTATTTACAACTACTTAGCACAGTCTAATGGCAACCCACTCCAGTGTTCTTGCCTGGAGAATCCCAGGGATGGGGGAGCCTGGTGGGCTGCCATCTATGGGGTCACACAGAGTCGGACACGACTGAAGCGACTTAGCAGCAGCAGCAGCCACAGCACAGTCTAAGATAGTACCAACTACTATTGCTAAATTAATTCTATTCCACAGTTTTGAGATTCAAGAACTGAATGAAGAAACTAAAAACTTCTCTGATTGACTCTAAAGATATCTCATTTTATAGTTAAGAATAGATTCTTAAAGATGACCTGCCCATTTCATTTTGTTCCTCTCAAGGCTGGCATCCATCCAGCTTGTGGGAGAATGCCATTTCTGATCTGAGATGGGTCATTTTTACTCAATTACTTCACTGTCATTCTCACTGGAAACCTTATTCAATATTGGGGGATGGTCTGAGACATGGTGGTCGTTTATTCATTTGTTACTCTTCATGAAGTCTTGTGAAGATTAAAGAGGGACTGAGGGAAGCCAGGGAATGGCTTAGATGCCAGAAACAAGGAGTAAGCAGGAGGTGTAATGATGTTTCATATGAAATGCAGAACCAAAGTGAAACATAAATATTGCTGGCAAAGTGAAAGAGCAGCTTGTTCAGTTGCTACTTCAATTAGCAGGGATTTTCTGGCCAAGAGGAAAAAGCAAAAGCTTTACCATCTGCTTTTATTTCTGAAGCTGCCTCAGTATTGGGTGGTTGACCTCTGTAACCTGTTCATCGTTTGTATACAAAATGTTCTTTACATGTACCAACCTCCCTCCCTCCTTTCTGTCTCTTTATTTCTCTCTTTCCTTCCTTCCTTCCTCCCCCCCTTTCTTCCTTCTTTCTCCTACTGATTTCTGGGTGATTGGAGTGATGGCTTTTGAAATATTTTTGCTCCATATGACACCATTAAAAGAAATCAGAACAGAATTCATCTTCCCCTTCTGCTAGATACCTATCTTTATCGCTTTTCCAACATGTATTAGTGTATTCAGTCAACAAGCAGATGCTAGTTGTCTGTAATGGGTTTAATGCTGAGAAAATATATAGAATAAATATGTCTTCCACCAATCCTTCAAGGACATGTTATGTCTTTGTTAAGTAATAATGTTAATGAAATGCTAAGTAATATTACAAATTAATAAAACACATGACAAAGCTGAATGCAGAACATATGTATAATATAAATATGTATGATATATGTATATTAAATGCATACTTATGCATTTAAATTTCAATAAATATTTGAAGACTGACTCAGACTCTACAAGTAATAGAAGATGCAACTACTAATAAAAGTAGCCTAAGCTGTAATAATTCTTTTATCACTTAATAAAAATCTAGAAATAAGACTACAGTAGGATTGGTTAATTCAAGTGTTAAAATAGCTCATCAGAGACCAAAAGGCTTTCAGATCTTCTCTCTAATAGCTTGTGTGTGATAACTGTGTCTGCTTTCATTGTTGTGAGATGGTTAAAGCTATTTTAAGCAAAGAGGATTGTTCCCTCCCATTTATCAATTTTTTATTACAAAGAAAAACCTTTCTCTGAAGGCCCCCTTCATCTTTCACCTGACCAGTGTTTTAGACTGAATATTTGCCCCCCACAAATTCATATGTTGAAGCCCTAACCTCCCCATATGATGGTATTTGGAGATTCAGGCCCTTTGGAGGTAATTAGGGTTAAATGAGGTATGTGGATATTACAAGTGTCTTTATAAAAAAAGGAAGAGCTAGAACGCTCTCTTTCTTTGTCATGTGAGGATATAGCAAGCGGACAGCCAATGGCAAGCCAGGAAGAAGGCCCTCACCAAGAACTGAGCCATGGTATTAACCTGATCTTGGACTGCCAAACCTTCAGGACTGTGAGAAATCAGTGTCCATTTTTTAAGCCACTCAGTGTATTTTGTTATAGCGGCCTGAGCAGGGGTTTCCCAGGTGGCTCAGCGGCAAAAATCCGTGTGCAGTGCAGGAGATGCAGGAGATGCGGATTTGATCCCTGGGTCGGGAAGATCCCCTGGAAGAAAGCATACACTCTAGTATTCTTGCCTGGAGAATCCTTATGGACAGAGAAGTGTGGCAGGCTACAGTCCATAGCGTCACAGAGAATCAGACATGACTGAAGTGACTGAGCATGAGCCCGAGCAGACCAAGCCGCTCGACTGATTTGGACCAATCATGACTAAGCTGTTGGTAGAGCTGGGTGTATCTCACCTGAGTACACAGTTAAAATGGAGGTTCTGCTGGCCAAAGACAAAAGGAGAGTATAGCTGTTGGCTAGACAACCATAACCAAAACAAAAACACTTCAACCACTTGTGTCCTGTAAGCTGTAAGAAACTCCATACAAAAAGTAAGATGAGGCCATGCCTTCAAGGAGGTATAGTGGAATTGTGGAGATTAGACCTGCTTACTGATAATGATCACAGAAGACAGTTTGAAGTAAAAATAGCATGCTGCTGCTGCTGCTAAGTCACTTCAGTCGTGTCCGACTGTGCAACCCCATAGATGGCAGCCCACCAGNTTGTGGAGATTAGACCTGCTTACTGATAATGATCACAGAAGACAGTTTGAAGTAAAAATAGCATGCTGCTGCTGCTGCTAAGTCACTTCAGTCGTGTCCGACTGTGCAACCCCATAGATGGCAGCCCACCAGGCTCCTCCATCTATGGGATTCTCCAGGCAAGAGTACTGGAGTGGGGTGATGAAAGAGTAACTCAGGGAAGGGAGAATAAAAACTGTCCTTACAACTAAACTAACTGAAATGATGGACAAGGAATTCCAGGAGGAAGGAAAAAGAGGAACAATGAGCAGCTGCAAAGGGCTTTTGCCGCAAGAAGTGACAAGAGTAGCACTTGGTAAGCACTTTACTAGATTCTTACAGAGATGTGAGGATGTGAGTGAGATGGGAGAGAAAATGCTCCTTTAGAGAGCTTAAGTGATGTGAGCATGCAGGAGAGATGGAAGAGAGAAGAACATAAGACTCGTACAACAGAAAATACACACTACTTCAGGCAAGAGGTTGTTATTTCCCAAGCTACACAAATGGCAAAGGAAATGGGAAGGAATAGAGAGTTTTATGCGGAAGAGTCAAGGCTGGAATATATGGAGTCAGGTATAGTCAAGGGGACTAGGGAAGTGAGCATGGTTGCCACACGTGTGTACTGACTCCCTGCAGTGGGCTAGAAAATCTGTTCCACAAATTACTAGCTAATGTCAGTGAATAGTTTTGATGGGTTATTTAAGCTGAGCATCAGATTTCACATTTTACAGTGGTATTACCTGCCTCATTTAATGTCAAGGATTATATACAACGATGCCTATGAGTTGCTGTCATATTGCCTGGCATGTACTAGGAATTCAACAATTGCTAATTCTTGCCTCGCTTCATAGAAGTGATGGGAAGCAGCTGTAATGATGGAAGGAACAGCTTCAAAAAAAAGTTAAGAACTGTCTTATGCAGAGGTCAATGAACTTTCCTCAAGGACTAAATAGTAAATATTTTCAGCTTTGCAGGCTGTATGGCCTCTGTTGCAAGTATTCAACTTTGTAGCGTGAAAGCAGTCATACATAATACGTAGATAAGTATAGCTGTGTTTCAATAACACTATTACGGGCCATGACATTTGAATTTTATAATATTTCCACCTCCCATGAAATATTAACCTTATTTTGATTTAAATATAAAATATTCTCACATGTGATAAACACTCTCGGCTCTTATGTCACGTAAAAAGTCAGCAGGCTAAACATGGCCGGCAGGTTGTAAGCTGATGATCCCTCATCTTAACTACTGCTAAGTTTCAGGGAATGGAATGTTGGAGAATATTCAATAAGAATGATCAGTTAAAGAGTTGCAAAAGGAACCAAGTGAGTGCACAGAAGAAGGTTGAATTGAGTGATTATCAAGTCACTGGTCAGAGAAGTGACTGAGGTAGAACCTAGGATTTCAGGGGAAACGAGGAAGCAAAGCACAGTAATTATATTATAATAGCTTTAAGTGTGATTAATAGAAGGGATCTGAGAGAATCACTTGTTTATTATATGGATAGACAGAGATCGAAGATACAAAAAGATGAAGGGAATAATTAAAAAGAGGCCAGAGGAGATGAAAGTGAATATTATTTATGTTAATGGGTATGATCCTTGAAAGAATGCAGGCATCTTTGTTGCCAGGAGAAATGGAGGATAGAAAAATTAAAACTGATGTGTGGTGGTAGTGATATGTGTATCGGCAGGATTAATATCACATGTGCTTGAGTTCCTTTGTGAATGAAGCATAGACCCTAATTTCTGAGCGTGAAAGGGGACCAGTAGGAGTGAAAGCCTAGAATATGGAGATAATTTAAAATAGAGGGTGTGGTCAATGCAAGTTTTAAATGAGAATAATCAAAAGGTGTCTGAATGACAGTAAGAGTCCTATGAGAATTTAGACATCCTGACTTGTAGTAGTTGATATCCCAGATTTTGAGTTTTTACCAATGTTAAGAAAACAAACCCAGAAACAGAGAAAGTAAAAGTAAATATTCACATACCTAATATGGAGAAATAGGTTCCTTCTCCACCCTTTTCCCTTTCACAGTCACCTATTAATAGAAATGATCTGAGCATGGTGTACGTTCTTGCATGCTTAGTTGCTCAGTTGTGTCTGACTCTGCAGTCCCATGGCCTGGTAGCCTGCCAAGCTCCTCTGTTCATGGGAACCTCCAGGTAAGAATACTGGGGTGGGTAACTATTCCCTTTTCCAATGGATCTTCCCAACCCAGGGATCAAACCTGGGTCTCCTGCAACGCAGGCAGATACTTTACCGTTTGAGCCACCAGGAAAGCTGATCATAGTATATACAGCTGTGCTATTTAATACTATAACTACTAACCACCTGTAGCTATTTATTTAAATTTATTAAAATTAAATTAAAAATTTTAAAACACAATAGTTGCATTAGCTACATTCCAAGTGCCTAGCAGTCAGCTGTGGCTACTGAGTATTGTATTAGACTGCTCAGATAAAGAACATTTCCATCATTTTCAGGAGAAAATTCAGTTGGACAGTGCTGGTATTGGGAATGGCTTCCTGCCTCTTATTGTTGTTATTTTTTTAACCTTTCCAGAAATCACTGAGATTAAACTGAAACTACAAGCAGATAATCAAAATTTGCACATATGTCCCCAGCCCAAGAACTTGAGAACATTAGAACAAATGGTTCAAACATGGTTCACCCTAGGTTAAGTTCTCCATCTTGACTGATAGGCACACAGACAAAAATAGAGCTCAACTGAGTGACAGTTAAGAATTTAAAATCCAAGGCAATGAAGAGAACAATGTGGATGTCTGTATTCATTCTGCTTTTTTTTTTCTCCCACTCTCAAATTTTCACTTAATGGCTGAGTCACATAGGTTAAATGTGTGTGACAAGACTGTATTCTGTTGTGTGTGAACATGAAGGGCACATGCTGAAATGTAGAACATTAATGTTAATCAATGCATTTTTTCATAATAGGTATATTAATGGAAGTGCTTAAGAGACAGAAAATGCAAGAGGTATATGGGTCAGTTGTTAGTTTTATAGCCCTTTACCTGATCACTGTGCCCTTTTTGTCAAAGTCCATTATAAGCACAAGAGAAGTTACATGGATGTGGCATGTATGAGCCCATCATCTTAAAAACGGGGGTGGTTGGTTAAGGAGAGATGGTTGTTAGTTGCCTCAGTTATTCATTAAGTAGTGCTTACATACAAAATTTCAGATACTCCACTAACTACTCTTCAGTAGAAAAATATTTTTAAAGTTATGACTATTTTTAGAAAGGTATAATGAGTTACTCTTGATCTCTTTCTTGTGGATCTATTTTTATTTTCTTTAAAAAATGGAGTATTTTCATTTTTCCTGAATAAAAATGATTTCTGTAGTCTGCAGAAACGATGAGCAGGCACACCTCATTTTGTTGCACTTCCCTTATTACACCTCACAGACATTGCATTTTTTACAAATCTAAGGTTTGTGGCAACCCCGTGTTGAGCAAGTCTATTGGCACCATTTTTCCAAAAGCATTTGCTTATTTTGTGTCTCTGTGTCACAGTTTGGTAATTCTCACAATACTTCAAACTTTTTCGTTACTATTGTATTTGTGTGGTGACCTGTGGTCAGTGATCTCTGGTGTCACTATTGTAGTTGATTGGGGAAACCACAAACCATACCCATATAAAAGAGCAAATTTAATCCATGAATGTTGTATTTTAACTCCACCAGTTGCTCTTCCATCTATCTCCCTTTCCTTGGGCCACTCTATTCCTTGAGACACAACCATATTGAAATTGGGCCAGTTAATAATCCTATAGTGACCTCAAAATATTTCAAGGAAGGGGAAACATTTTGGTCTGGATAGAAGGGGAAACATCTGGTCTGGATAGAAGATCAAATCAGCCATCTGGTCATCCAAGTACTCTGATGGAGATACACAATAAAATTTAGATTGATTTCATGCCTCCTAACACAACATTCATTCTGTAGCCCATGGATTAAGGAATTATTTTGACTTTCAAGTCTCATTGCTTAAGAAATACATTTCATAAAGCTATAGCTGCCATAGATAGTGATTCCTCTGATGGATCTGGGCAAAGTTAATTGAAAATCTTCTGGAGACTTCCTTGGCAATCCAGTAGTTAAGACTCTATGCTTCCAATGCAGAGAGCATGGGTTCGATCACTGGTCAGGGAACTAAGATCATACATGCTGCACCTTGTGCCCACTCCACCACCCCATAAAAAACCTTCTAGAAAGGATTCACTATTGTAGATGCCATTAAGAATATTTGTGATTCATCAGAAGAGGCCAAATATCAACAATAACAGGAATTTGGAAGAAGTTGATTCCAATCCTCATAGATGACTTTGAGAGAGGTTCAGGACTTCAGTGGAAGAAGTAACTGCAGATGTGGTTGACATAGCAAGAGAGCTGGAAGCAGAGCCTGAAGATGTGACTGATGCTGCAATGCCATGATAAAACTCATGGATGAGAAGTTTCTTCTTACTGATGAGCAAAGGAAGTAGTTTCTTGAGAGGGAGTCTACCCTGGAAGATGTTGAAATGGTGACAAAGGGTTTAGACTATAACATAGACTTAGATGATAAAGCAGAGGCAAGGTTTGAGAGGATTGACTCCAGTTTTGAAAAAAGTCTTACTGTGGGTAAAAATGGAGAAGGCAATGGCACCCCACTCCAGTACTCTTGCCTGGAAAATCCCATGAATGGAGGAGCCTGGTGGGCTGCAGTCCATGGGGTCGCTAAGAGTCTGACACGACTGAGCGACTTCACTTTCACTTTTCACTTTCATGCATTGGAGAAGGAAATGGCAACCCACTCCAGCGTTCTTGCCTGGAGAATCCCAGGGATGCGGGAGCCTGGTGGGCTGCCGTCTGTGGGGTCACACAGAGTCGGACACGACTGAAGTGTCTTAGCAGCAGTGGGTAAAAAGCTATCAAACAACACTGCCTGCTGTAGAGAAATCATTCATGAAAGAGAGCCAGTCAGTGAAGACTTTATTGTGGTCTTATTTTAAGAAATTGTCACAGCCACCCAAACCTTTAGCAGTCATCACCCTGATCAGTCAGCAACCACAAAGGTTGAGCAAGACCCTCCACCAGCAAACAGATTAGGACTCAGTGAAGGCTGAGCTGATGATTGGTGAAGTGAACGTGAAAGTCATTCAGTTGTGTCTGACTCTTTGCAACCCCATGGACTATACAGTTGTGTGTGGAATTCTCCAGGCCAGAATACTGGAGTAATAGCTGTTTCATAGGGGATCTTCCCAACCGAGGGATTGAATCCAGGTCTGCTGCATTGCAGGCAGATTCTTTACCAGCTCAGCTACCAGGAAGCCCAAGAATATTAGAGTGGGTAGCCTATCCCTTCTCCAGGGGATCTTCCCAACCCAGGAATTGAACTGGGGTTTTCTGCTTGTAGACAGATTATTTCCAGCTGAGCTACCAGGGAAGCCCCTTTACCAATAAAGTATTTTTTAATTAAGTTGTGTACATTTTTTAGACATAATGCTACTGCATACTTGATAGACTTCAGTGCAGTAAATTTTTATACACTGGGAAACAAAAAAATTGTATGACTTGCTTTGTTGTGATATATGTTTCATTTCGTTGATCTAGTACCAAATCCCCAATATCTCCAAGATGTGCCTGTATACTCTGGCAAGCTCTCAGGTGACTAATAGTCAAAAGAATTGTGGAAAAGTTCCTATTATTACTTTTAATTCTAAATGTAACATTAAATAGGGAACTTTAAAGTTATTTCTGAAAAAAAGATGTATGGCACAAATATTGTTCCTTCATGAAAAATTACATAAAATAAGTAAAGATAAAGATCTTAAAATGTAGAAATAAATTTCATTTAATACCTACACATTTCTTTATTCACACAGAGTTGCACATTGTTCAGATAACCAATATACTCAGTTTATGAAGATAAATATATAAATAAGGTACTTAAAAGCTCTAAGAAGTTGGACAAATTGTTAAATTTCCCTAAACCTTTTGTTTTCCTCTTCTGTTATAATTGATTTAATAACAATATCTTTGTCACTGAATTTCCCTTCATATTAAATGAGGCCATGACTATCAGCCTTTTAACTTAGGGATAAATGTGCTATTGCTGCTGCTGCTAAGTCGCTTCAGTCGTGTCCATCTCTGTGCGACCCCAGAGGTGGGAGTCCACCAGGCTCCCCAGTCCCTGGGATTCTCCAGGCAAGAATACTGGAGTGGGTTGCCATTTCCTTCTCCAATACATGAAAGTGAAAAGTGAAAGTGAAGTCACTCAGTTGTGTCCGACTCCTAGCGACCCCATGGACTGCAGCCTACCAGGCTCCTCTGTCCATGGGATTTTCCAGGCAAGAGTACTGGAGTGGAATTTCCATTGCCTTCTCCAGTAAATGTGCTAAAGGAAGATTTACTATTATTTTCTTATTGTTTTTTAAAGCCTCAGAGCTAATACATGTTCAGAGTTTCCAATACATATCAGACTGTCAGCAAAGCCAATCTTCTTTCCTGACTCCATGGTTAGAAAACTGCCCTTCTAATCTTGTGCCAAGACCTACTCAACTCAGGGATCTGGGGTTTATATGCAGTTGTCTTACATGAGCATTCTCTAGGAAAAATAAAATTAAATGAATATCTAACTGTGTAGAAAAACCATTCACAAAATAGACCTGTTTAAATGTGTTTACAAAAATTCCTAAAACCCTTGTTCATCTTACTAGAGCTTCTCTTGAAACACAAGGATCTAAAGAATTGGGGGACTGAGTTCTTATAGGGAGAGGAAACAGCAAAACTGCCCATAAGGGAGAGGAAAGTGAAACAGTGAACCAGACCTTAGGGTACCCATTTCAGAGTCTTCTGTCCTCCTGCAAAGAGATTACTTGTCCTTCTATCCATTTTTCAAATTTAATGTTCTAAATTTCAAATTCTAAACCTTAGACCTCTCTCTGAAGACAGGTATTTTTTTCTCATGGCAAAAAAAACTATCAAGAAAATGGGAATGATAGGGCATGAGGTTTTTCATTTTGCAGATGCTACTCCTCGCCCTTGGGATTGTGTCAACAGAACAAAAGAAAATACAGTTAGTGATTGAAGCAAGGTCCGAGAGCAGCTGGGCTTCTGCCAGATTGATCTGGATTAGAGATTTATCATTCTGAACTTGCTATTGAACTTTATGACCTACCAATTGGCTTTCATTGCGTCAGCACAACNGAAAATACAGTTAGTGATTGAAGCAAGGTCCGAGAGCAGCTGGGCTTCTGCCAGATTGATCTGGATTAGAGATTTATCATTCTGAACTTGCTATTGAACTTTATGACCTACCAATTGGCTTTCATTGCGTCAGCACAACTTGTTAAGGAAAAAGGAAGGTAGCAATTAAACCACTAATGTCAAACCTCTGTTGACGTCTCTGTAAAAGATAACCTGCAGTTATAGAAATCTACAATGAAAATTAGCCTAATGGTTCATACATACTCTGACTATGTGATCAGAATAACAAAATCTCATCATCTCTGCTATTTCCAGATATGACAAGAGAGGTAAGAAATATTAATCAGTTATCATTTTTTTCCCTAGAATAAGTAATGCATGGCTTTTCTCCCCAAATTAGACTGTTACCTAACTGTATATTGAAAATTTGTCCTAAAGAAACATTCACTAACTTCATTTTAGTTATTATTGTACAGCTTCATATATTTACAAACGAATAGCTTCTAATTTTACCTATAATTTTCTGAGAGCACTATTTTATTATTAAAGTTATTTTACTATTACTATAAAATGGATTTAGATGATGTGATTAATTTAGCTTATTAGGCAAGGCAGCATATAATCTGGATTCATCCTCTTAATTTGTGAGATGTCTCTATAAAATGATTATCTCTCTAATAGTAAAAAGTGGAGGAACCAAGACATAGCAAGTTTGGCATGAAATATATTGTCTTGATATGTTAAGATGAAATGTTCAAATGTCTCTTTTCTTACATGTACATTAGATGCTGTCACTGTCCAATGCAATTTTAAACTTCCAAATCTTGAAGGAAGGACTTTGAATTTAGAGAAAGACTGCATGAGGCAAAGAATGTATATTTTTTCAATTATGGGGTGGTATGTGAAATAGAATCCATCTGAAATGTTATTAGATCATAAAAACATCTTGAGGTTTGGGTGCATGCATTCTGTTCTTCGGCATGGGTCAGAGACTGAATTTGCAGTGGAATTTTTCAGAGCTGAATGCAATAAAAGTAACTGCTTCCCTCAGGGAAAATGAGACAGAAGATTTTCCAAGACTGACCTCTAAAGAATTGGTACGTTAGATGTGGAAATTGTCATGGTGGAACTCAGTTATGCTTCTGAAATTTCTCTCCATTCTCAAATAAATATCATTGTGTACTGGGATGTGTGAATGTGAAAAACAAGATGCAACACACTGTGTTGCTATAGAATTGTGCAAAATATGTGTGCTTTTTGAAATTTGTTTGAGATAAATCAAAAGTTAGATGAACTATTAGAAGGATTTTTGTTACATTAAGTGAATTAAACAATGTTTGTCTTCCTCTGAAAATGGATACTAGAATGATGATTTTTTAATTAATAAAAGTCATCTGTGCTGGATGGCTTTAATAGTAGAATTAGATCACTCACCTAAATAGTCTCTTGTAGTTGCAGTAACTGAAAAACACAATTGGTGGCATGTCACAGCCCTTTAAGCTTGAGCACTTGGAGTTCTATCTCAGAAAGTTAGCCTCATAAGCTTCTCTACTGAGAAAAGTAAAAGTTGGAATTTCCACAAAGTAGTTTAGAAAATCAAAAGAGACAGGATGGGTTTACCAGGATGCGCATGACTCATATCCTTCCAATAATATCATTTTATTTCAGGCACCACAAAAGCTCTGAGTACAAACAGTTACCTACTGAAAAGATTTTAAAATGTCTCTGCAACCAGTATCACTGAGAGATGCAGAGGGTGGGATGAGATAAGGATGTCCACAATTTGGCCTGCCCAGTGGGCCTCCTTTATTGTAGCCTACATTTTCTGCTTTTGAAGAATAGAACTAAAGTGATGTTCAAGGGGCTCTAGGAAAGAATGGTGCTTCTTGGAAAGGTGAGCAGTCTGTCAGCAGTCCCCTGTCAGGGGTGACCTGTGTCAAGCACGCCTCTTCATCTCAGAGGCATCATACGTCTTTGGAAATCTTCAGATCAAACTCACAAGAAAAAGAGGTGTTAAATGTATCACAGGGAGCCAGCCAACTTTAGCAAAGAAAAATAAAACCTTGAACAGAAAGTGTTTAGGATTCAACATTACACCCTTAATTTACAAAGATTAAGCAGTACCAAACCATGGCCTCATTCTGCTTTTATTATACTCTACTTATTTTCTCCCATCTTTATCTCTGCTGCTACTGCTGCTGCTGCTAAGTCGCTTCAGTCGTGTCCAACTCTGTGCGACCCCATCGACGGAAGCCCACCAGGCTCCCCTGTCCCTGGGATTCTCTAGGCAAGAACACTGGAATGAGTTGCCATTTCCTTCTCCAATGCATGAAAGTGAAAAGTGAAAGGGAAGTCGCTCAGTCGTGTCCTTTGCAACCCCATGGACTGCAGCCCACCAGACTCCTCCATCCATGGAATTTTCTAAGATTAAGCAGTACTAAACCATGGGCTCATTCTGCCTTTATTATACTATACATATTTTCTCCCATCTCTGTCTCTACCTGCCTCCAAACCCTTCCCAAGAAACTGGGATGAGCATTAAGACAAACAGTAACTTGCAGATGATAAAGCCGGCAGCTAGACAGAAGCTGTGAGATAGGAAGTTTGCCTAGTGGAATGGATGTTAATAATTTAAACAAGCCATAAGGGGAACTTCTCAGGTATCCAGATATGTAGGTTAGACAAAGGCTTGTACTCTCAGGCAAGACATTGATCAGAATGTAACAAAGAGTTTGTTCCAGTATAAAGCCTTAGCTCCCCAGTTGTTAATAGCAACTACTAGCACATGATAGAAACATCCTGTTTCAGTTTTATATCTTAAGATCTTGACAAGATAGTTTAAAGCTAATTATTTCTATCACAAAAGAGCACAGGAGGCAGTGGCATGCTCATTGAAGTTTGGCATTTTTTATTTTTCTAGCAAAATGCATGCTATGGCCTGAAGTGGTGCTACAAATTACAGCCTGTTTCTCAGCAAGAGTTTTGTTTTTTTTACTGAGACCCAGTATCTTGTTTCTAAATAGTTGGGAAACTTTAAATCAAAGTGAGAAGATTCCCCATTTGTTACTAAAAAGACTGAAGAGCATTAGTGAATGAATTTGAGATGCCTCATTTTTAAACAATATTACACTACACAATAAGAAATAACTTGTCTTTACTGATATTAATCTGTCAGCAACCAGTGAATACAATGGCAGAAAATTAGAATCAGAGCAAAGAAGCCGTCTCTGATGCAAGCCTATCAAGCAGATTTTTAGTGCAGATGTGAATCCAGGTCTTAAATTCATTAGAGATGGGTATGCTGCTCCTGCTAAGTCGCTTCAGTTGTGTCCGACTCTGTGCGACCCCATAGACGGCAGCCCACCAGGCTCCTCTGTCCCTGGGATTCTCCAGGCAAGAACACTGGAGTGGGTTGCCATTTCCTTCTCCAATATTCTTGAATTTCCCACAAAGCTTAGCCTAGAATTAAGCATTATATAAACTGCTAGTAGAAGTCATCTGGTTAGTTAAATCAAGTAGGACTTATGCTGTCACGTATAAAGAGACCATTCTTTAGTACCACAGATGACCACTGACCTTTCCTGGGGCATTGTCATCAATTATTGCGGAGCTGTTTTTGGACACACTCTCACTATCACTTGTACTCTTTCTCTAAACCCCACAGTCAGCCAGCCTGACTCCTCCACTGGAATGGGGCAAACTGGACCTCACCTTGGGGCCTTTGCACCTGCCTTACCCTATGCCAGACTCCACAGTGATCACCCAGCTGCCTGAATGACTGCCTTGCTCTCATCTTCTGATCCCTGCTTAGATGTCATCTCTTCAGAGAGCTCTTTTCTGACTCTTGGCTATCTTTATTGTTATTGTTATTATTACTATTATTATGCTTTCTTTTCCTTAAAAGCATTGACTATCTTCACTATTTGATGCATTAGTGTTTGTCCCCCTATTACCACTAACCACTTCCAAGACAGAAATGCAAACTCAATGGCAAGGATTCTGGCTTATTCATTACTATAGCTTCTACTCCTCATAGATATAATAGGTGCTCAAAAAAGATTTTTGACTAATAAATTAATGATGAGAACATTTTCCGTATTCCATTTCTGATTTCCTTTCTAGGGCCATGTTTTCTTCCGTTTCCTTTCTAGTAGTTTACCTTGTTAAGGGGAATTGTCTTGCAGTTGCTAGAGGTAGATAGTCCATCAAGGACACAGAGGGAGAATGGACTGACAGGTATTCTGAGAGAGAAATACCAGCACTTTTTGCTGAGGAAGTCACTGAGGCAGGGCATGGACAACCAAAGGAAATGAGAATTGATAGGCGGGGATTTGATCAGCCTCAATCATTTGAGAACTCTCAGTATGTTCACTGGAGAAGGAAATGGCAACCCACTCCAGCATTCTTGCCTGGAGATCCCCATGGACAGGGGAGCCTGGTGGGCTACAGTCCGTGGTGTCGCAAAGAGTCGGACACGACTGAGCAATTAAGCACAGCACAGCACAATATGTTCACAAATACAGGTTTCAAACTGAAAAATGCAACCATATCTCTGCTTTCAAGGGCTTACTTCTGGATATAGGAGTAAGATAAGTCAGAAGAAAAACCACCGATTCAATGATATGAAAGTGAAGACAGAATTCCAGGAAAAAAAGAGAGCTTGAGCAAATACAGAAGGGCAGGAGAAGAATATGTTTCACCGAGGAATGGAGAAACACTTCAGAGTTGTCGGGGACTCACTTAAGGCAGAAAACTGGGATAATGGAATGGAAATATTAGTTTATGCCAGACTGTGTTGAGATTTGAATTCAAGGCTTTGGTTTTTGTAGTTTGAGGTACTTGTTTTCTGTAGAAATATGCTAGGTTTAAAGTGACTTTTAAGGACAATCAGTATAACATCAGCGCTCAGGCTAAGGCAACTTACATATAGAACTGAGAGTGGTCAGGAAGTCTGGGGAAATTTTTGCACATATTTTATATCTACAGATAGTTCTGTGTGACTGCCTGGTGTATGTCTTCTACTAGCTGATCTGCCTCTCAGCTTTAGCTCTGTGTTACTTATTATATTTATGGTTCTGGTTCGCTGTGGTCAAACCAGCAATTCTCTGAGAAACAAGCACATCGTGTTTCAAACCTTCATATGCACTTAGATAAGTAATTTAGTTAGACTGATTAGAGGTTGTGAAATTTCCTGCAGTGCTTGTGTGTTTTGAATACAAAATCTAGACTAGAGCAACATATAGCCAATACCACAAACAAAATTGGATTAGCCAGACTAAAATGATAGCTTCAATTGAAAAGTGGGTCATCATGAAATTTCTTGCTTGAGCTTGGTGTCTCAAAGTCCAGGTACTTCCTTCCATATGTACTAAAATGTTTCTGATAATACCAGTTCTAGAGAAGAACAATTTTTTTTTTTTAAATTTTCATGGTTTGTCTTTCTCTGGAAAAATATTCAGCTCAGTGGTAATACATGTTCCGTATTAAATGATTTATTGTTGTTTTAACTCTAGGCTTTAGTTAGAATTCATGAGGTCACAAACTAGTATTTTGGGAGGAAATTATGTCAATTATCATGTTACACTTTGAACAATTAACACCTGTAACATTTCAGAACCACACACTTGAATTGTACGAATTTTTAAAGTTGGATATCACTGAATAATATATTATCTTATAAATTATACATTTTATTTTATAGCTGACAAGTTAAATGTGGTATCTCTCGTTATCATTCATTTAAAGTCAAACATCTCAGTCCAAATACACTCCTTGAGAATGTAGGTCAGAAATAATTCATTATGTAAGAAATTTGCAACTTAAAAGTGTATATGAGAGAAAGAGGGAAGAGGAGCTCAAATTGGAGAAGCACAAAGAATGTAGCCATATAGTGACTCTAAAGAATTTGATTACTTACTTTGAAAATTGATGATCACAAACTAATAAGCTAGCCACACAAATCATTTGTAGTTTTCTTGAATTGCCCATTTCATTAAAGGAAAAATTTGGGAAAAAATCTTCATGAGAATTGTGCAGCTTGCATGGCTGACTAGTTTGTCACTTTTTAACTTGCAATACTCATTTGTTGAGCCACAAAAATCCACCATATCATTCTGTTTAGGGGTTCAAATATGCTAATGCCCACAGGATTTCATCCTGGAAATAATCAACATAGTTCAGCGGTTTTGAAGATAAATTGAAACTTGCTAATTATATTCATTTTGTGAAAACTCAGATTAAAAAGAGACAGCCATATGCAAATTAGATACATGCAGCCCAACTGAATTATATTGTTTCATGTACTTTCTAAATAATAGACAAGGTGACTATTCAGAATGATTCTTTTGAATCTCTGACAAGCATGATTTATGGTGTTCCTAACATATATTCTTTGCTTAACAGGCAAAAGAAAGGCTTTACTTTCTCATTGATCTAATATTGTATGAATTTATATTATAATGCAGCTCCACTTGGAAAGTGAAGGGGGAGGGGAAAATGGATGAAAATTACATCTTACCAAAATGTACAACAGGTTTGAAATTGAAAATTACTATTTTAGCGTGCAAAGTGGAAAACCACAATTAATTGCTTTTCTTATAACAAACACAAAAATGAACTTTGTAGAAGTGTGACATCTTACAACCTCACTGTAAAAGCCCTTTGACATTATGAAACCTCGGTGACAGAGGTAGGGGGACAGACTTTTCTGCATTTGACATAAATCAGACAGTCTCTTTCCCCATCTAGCAACGACAGGTCAGTTGTAAGATATTTGAATAAGAATGTATTAGGCTAAAGGGCTAGAACAGTGCTGAAAAAAACCCCACCTCACCTATTCTGGCTAGGGTGACCAGTCACAGCTCTTTGCTTGGAGTAATCCAAATGTATTCCTGTTGTATTAGTGCTAACTATGAATTCTACCACCTTTTACCATCATAAGAGTTCCTTTTTAGATGATAAAATATGATAACACTGGTGATTCACCATAGCGAAATAGGGACCAACGTTTCACGGTTGATCTTCCCCAGTACTGCCTTGCTGTGATTCACTACAGCACGCACAAGGGAATTATGGGTGACCAGAAAGGTATGTGAGTTGCACAGGGTTTTCTTTATTCCATGATGTTAAATCACCAGATCTTTAGGCTACTCTTTGATGAGATACTTTAAATGATCAGCTTAAGACTGAAAACAAATGAAGTGAGGTATCATGGGGATGGGTGGCTCATCTACATCGGTTTTCCCATCCAGCAAGAGCCTACAAGATCAAAAATAACTTTTGCTTGCAACAGAAACTACTCATGATTTTTGGTTTTGTCTTTGTTTTACTTTTCATGGATACCTTCTATACTTCTACTCCTTTCAGCGTTTTCTTTATCTGTTTCGGCCCCCTCTTCTAGTTCTATTATTTTTGTAGAAGGATGAGAATTCTCTGTGTTGTCTGATCATTTTTATTCTTTTCCCAAATCCCCTTTATCTCTGCTCTCTTGCTTTCTTTAATATAAATTCCCATTACACATGTAAGTCTGACCTGGTCACTTGTTCTGGTTCACTAGCGTGTTCAGATTTATTTGGTGCGATGGAAGAGTGTTATCTGGGATATAAGGAAGAGCTCTTTCTATGTTATTTGTCCCAAATAAACTTGAGACTTCAAAAGTACATTATATTAACTATGAAATTTACAAATCATTCTTATAAGAGCATATATTAAGAAGAGATACACCTAGATGCTTTCTGTCGGTTTTGTGACTGAGCATTATTTTCTTAACTTTACTATTTTAAAGGAATAAAATTTAAGTATTTCCCAACTTATACGAACTATTGCATCCATGCAAAGTTCTTTTTAATGTATCCTTCTTCCCTCCCTCCCTCTTTTCCTTTCTCCCCTCTTTCTTTCCTTATTGTCACTGAAAGCACATTGGACAAAAATGTAATTGAGTACCCAGAATACCAGCAGGATATTACAAGTCAATAAAAGTTACTTGGATGGCAGTGGCACTTCTACTGTTAGCTTTGTTCTTGATAGTAGGATGATTTTACACTTCTGATATCAATATTGGAAGTAATTTCTTGATCAAGTGGGACACCAAATATCTAGGCCTGACTCAGAGATCATTGGTTTCATTAATTTGATGACAGCCTTGCAAATCATGATCCCTTGTTAATTGTATATTTTATCTTTACTTATATTTGTACTTGACTTGGAAGTTTTCAAAGGAGAATCAAAAGACTTTTGCAACAAAAATGATAAAAATCTGATTTTAATTACAAAAATTAAAATATTTGTCATTTGATTTTGATATAAATATGATAACTATTCATGTCTTTATACATCTTCATAGATGTATTCACAGTAGATTAATGGATTTGCTGCATATATTATAACTCCTTTGTGATTATAATATCCTAGATATTAATATATATAGTATACAATATGTACTAATATATAATATATATTATATATATATGTCTTTGCACTTGAGAATAATTTCTCTATCACATTGTAAAAGTTGATAATGGAGTAAAAATATTATTGATTGTCCTTAACCAATTGAATGAGTTTGTTCTATAGGGTGAATTATAAAGGGAGTTTGCCCATACAAAGACATAACTTCCTTAAAATTCACTTTTTAGTAACAGTTATAAAGTCAAAGAGAAAAGAAATAAATGATGATCAATCTAATCAAAATGCACTGGGGTTTCTAGGAAGGCCCTAATCAAAGCATCAGCTGTTTGCCAACTACCTCCAAATGCAAAGAACACTCCCTTTCTCGGGCAACTTATTCATGTCAGTCAACGACTGTCTTAGTTTGGAGGGTCAATGATGGATCAATTTGTGATACCATTGTGTGAGTGTATGCTCAGTCACTCTGTTGCGTCCAACTCTTTGAAACCCCGTGGACTGTATGCCGCCAGGCTTCTCTGTCCATGGCATTTTCTAGGCAAGAATACTTGGGTGGGTTACTATTTCCTCCTCCAGGGGATATCATTACACATAAAAACATCAGCATATTTAAAAGGCAGCAGCGGGGGAGACAATGTGTCGAGGAATGAGTGTGAGCCAAATGCATTCTGGGCGATGCTTCATGGGCAGGTATAGTTTAAAATCGCCCATTCAGGGCTCAGTGGTGATTACTGTTTGCTGTAAGAAGAGGTTTGCTTTCAGTGGTCCAAAACGGAGACCCTCTCCTTCCTTCACATTCCAGCAGCTTCTGGTTTCATCCCATAAATAACTAGAATCAAGAGGAAAAATCCATTTTTCCCCTTCTCCAGCCTTCATGGTGTTTCAGGTCATCATCAAGGTGACCTCTCAAGTAGACTCCTGGAACCAGTAATCTTTGGAAAATGTCACTTCATTTTCCTGCTCACTACTGCCCAGTACCCAGCCCCAACCTGGTCTTCAGGATGGTCATCCTCTACTTGACCCACAAGGCCACCATCCAGCCTTTTTACCTCAGCAGCCCCACTTGTGCCTCATCCCCTTTTCATACTTCACACTCCTCTTTACACCTCTGAGCTTCTCATAGTTTCTTAGTTAAGCACTCTTTGGAATTTGCACGTGTTATTTCCTCAATATGCTTCTTCATTTCTTTAATCTTTACTCACTTTCCAGGCCTCCATTCAGATGCTGTGGTCTCAAGAAAGCCTTGCCTGCCTACTCCCTGCTTTGCAAGTTATCTGCCCCTCCCATATCTTTCCAAAGTATCTTTACACTTATATAGATTATGATTGCTAGGTTGAGTTTTGAGTCATCAGCCTCTGTGTAAGCATGGAGTTTGTCTTCTGAACTAAATATTATTCAACTACCAAGAGGAATGCCAGTTCTCAAAGCAGAATGGTAGTCCTTAGGACAAAGAAAAATACAAGGGTTTTAGACATTGCCAAAAATCATAGGGACTTCCCTGGCAGTCTAGTGGTTAAGACTTCACCTTCCAATGCAGGGAATGCAGGTTAAATCCCTGGTTGCAGATCTAAGATTCCACATGCCTCATGGCCAAAAAAACAAAACATTAAACAGAAGCAATATTATAAGGAATTCAATATAAAGACTAAAAAATAATCATGGGTGGATACTTTCTTTAGACCAGGGTAATTTTGCCATCTATTAATACTAACAGAAGTGGAAGTTTTAGTTCAGCGATAAACACAGGGACAAGTCAAAAAGGTTTTCTAAACTGCCCTTTATATCCTCTATTCAACAGAATATTTTACACTATTCAGATATTTTCACATCTAGTTCACCATTCGGTTTCTTAACTCTCTTTTGTTTCAAATGTCCAAACAGATTTGGGGCACTTGGCCTTTATTTATTTGTGTAAGTTCTTCTTTTTGGAGGTGGGGAGGCCGGCAAATGCAGAGGAAACAGCCCACAGCTGGGCTTCTGCTTGTAAGGAGGAGTGGTTCTGGCTCTTGCTGTAACATTACTAGAGGCAGAGCTGAAATTCAATCATAATATCTTTCCTTTTTTAAGGTGAGCTAAATGGGCAGATCCCTCTGTGAATTCTAGAGGTAACAGTAAAAAGCAAGCTGTCACATTTCTTTTTTGGATTAAGAGTATGAAATGAAATTGCTTACACATCATAGATTCATTTCATTATAAAAGTGCCAAATACAGCTTTCTGAGAAAGATGCACACATATCTTGCTAATGAAAAGTTACAATGCTTATTCCCATCTTTCTCCTAAAAGAGTAGGGAAATAAAAATCATTAACTCTAAAATGAATGAAAGTGGACATGAAGTAAAAAGGTATATTTGGGGAGGTCACCTAGGAGAAATAGAGGGAACTCAATTTATCTAAAGAGTCGTGGAGGCCAACCTTCTCATTGGTGCTCCCCAGCCTTCTTCTTCCACCTGTTTTTCCCACCCTTCCCCTCCACTGTCTTCCTCTGTCTCCTTCCCTGTTATAGTGCATTTTCTCAACAAGGTCTGCTCCAATGACTCTGATAAAACTTAAGAGTCTCTTCCACAACTTTCAAATCTCCCTCTCTCTTTACTGCTTTATTTTGTCCCACAGAATAGAAGGCCATCTGTTTTCCTTCAAAGCTTGTTTATCCTCTTCCTTGCTTATTTCCCTACCTTAGCATGTGAGCTTATTGAGGACAGGCAGTGTTGCCCGTATTGCTTACTGTGGGATCCCTAGTGCCCAGGACATGGCTGCCATGGAGTAGTCACTGAACAGATTCCTGTTGAATGAATAAATCAGCCTTACTCATGCCTAGCCTACAGCTTTCTGATTTATATGTGTCCCATCTCAAGCCTTTCAATTCTCTATCTATTCTGTTATTTTATTCTTATCTCAGAAACAAATATTTCAGCCCATATTTCTGTATAACTCCTTCCATTGTTTTTAAGTTTCTCAGTCTTCCAATTTCCCTAGTATGTACAAGAAATAAAAGGAGGCAAAGATATACACAGATAGTTACAGAGATAGAGATGAATAAATAAAGATAACTTCAGTCTTCATGTTAAATTTTTTACATTAACTACATCTCTGAAAGTACTATTTTCATGCCATTTTTGGATTCTGAAGTCCTTAGAGTAATTTAATGTGTACACTTGTACATGCTTGTACACACTCCACAGACACACAGACACACATACACAGGGTCACACAATAGGCTTTGCTTTCCCCCAAATCCTGAGCTCAGAGAAATCAGAAGCAATTTTTGATATTAAATAATCTGATGATAAACTACCTAAGGAAAATTATTTAAAACATGTCTATATTCTTCATATTGAATAGATTTGGTTATTTCTAATAAATAGCATTTATTTCTAATCAATAGCATTCACACTGAATAGATTTGATTATACCTAATCAATTAGCATTCATTCTAAGATTTATTTTCATACTATTGGATAACTACTAATAATCATTCATAAAAGTAGGAATAGAGAATTTGAAAGTCATTCACAGTGACAAAACTAATAAACTCCTACAAATTTTGTCAGTTTTGCTTTATGTTATTACATAATTGGACATTTCACAGTGTGAGGAACTATGTCATGAGATCCTCTTGAATTAATGCAAAATGTACAGTGACTATAAGTGATAAAATATTGGCCCTGGAGTCAATATTTATAATGATTTATGATGTTACTTAGTGAATTACAGTTAGACCTTTATGTTTTATACACAGTAGCTTATTTCATGTTCAAATTTTTTAAATCTGGTGATTCAAACAGATGTAAATAGCAGATGAGACATGTTCCTCTGGCTTATAGCCACATGCCTCTAGTGAGGCTCTAGCTTAATATGCTATGGATCTGAGAATTCAATTCACATCATTACCCAAGCTTCATCAGAACATCCACAGAACCTCTGCAGTGTGCTCTAGACATGTTGGAACAAATGATATCTTCATCACAGCTTCCAGTAGTCACATTATGAAACAGCTTGTTTCAACCAATCCACAATGTACTTTGTCAAACAAGTGAGGTGAAAATACAGTGATTAAATTCCATGTAAGCCATGGAAAGAGATACCTTCTACTGTAACCTCTGGGTTCTGATCGCTAAAGTTCAAAGAACAAAGAAATGAGTTCTGTGAATGGGAAAATGGATTAATCTGTGGAGTTAAAAATAATTCTAACTGTAATTGATTTAATGTGAACCTTCTTGGTATTCTGATTTTATACAAAGACCTGCAGTTAATATAATTGTTTCCTTTTTCATTTTTAAGAAGAAAATTCATTGCATACTCTGTTTCTAGGAAGCTATCCCTTTCTGTCATTCTGTGTTTTGTATCATTGTCTTTTACTTGGAAAACCATATTTAATGCATTTGCAATACTTCTAGTTATAGAGTGGTAAGGGAGTGATGGGAAAGGTTAATGGTATCTGTGAGATTTAATAACATTTTTGTAAATCATTTCTGGAATATTTAGGAATGGTTTCCAAATTTAATAGCTTTGAACTTTGCTGAAGTCCAGCATCAGCTATCTTCACAATTTTTACAGTATATTGATATACTTGGTATTATTACATTCACATTATATGTGAATTTTATATATGTACTTTAAAATAATATTTATGGAAATGCAAAATACAATTATTTGTTCATTCATTTTGCTGAGTACATACTACACTGGCTTTTATGAGAGAAAATGAGTGTGTGAATAGTCTCTGCCTCCAGATATTAACCTGTGAATATACAATGTAGAACAAGTTTGAGTTTTTTTGTAAGATGTTATTGGAAAAACCAGGATGAGCATTTTGGCCAACACTCTATATATACATGCATCACACATGTGCAGTTGACATTCTGCAGAGTTCTAAGAAGCCAGTAGTTACAAAATGGACTCAGAATAGATGGAAGGTACCACAAGTATCACATGCATGTTTTAGAAAATAAGAACAATGGGAATTCAGAAGTGGAGGGACGTACATAGGCCAGACAGCAGGGAAAGCTTTAGGGAGGGAGTGAATTTCAGCCAGACCTTCAAGTCCTATTGACTGTTGTCAGGAAAGAAAGTAATCTAGAGAGATCCCCTACTTTGTTTTGTTTAGTTTTGTTTTGCCTTTGTTCTATCGTCAGTGTCTAGCAGAGGTCTTAAAAATTACTTGTTAAATCAGAAAATAGGATTGTGGAGTTTCTGTATCTTTACCTGAATGCAGGGGATCAGGGAGGGATGGAGAAGAGAAGTATCAGGTCAGGGACTGAAGGGAAGAGCATAGAACAGAGAACAGCATGGCGAAAGTAAAAGGGTCCTGTAGGAATGTCAAGATGAGATTGAGTGGGCATTTCAAGTCAGAATGGAGGGAGGCTTGCAGTCTCTGTCCTTTGCTAATGAAGAGCAATGCATTTTTTTTTAATTAACTGAAGAGTAGCATGTTAAAACCTTGAAAAAAAGATCTGTCCACTTATAAATAATTGCCTAATCAGAATCTGTCAGATAACATATAATTTCATCTCATAGGAAATTTAATCATTTGCATATGTTGACAAAGTACTCTACATTCTCTCCCTTGAGACTATTAGAATGAACTTAAATTGTGTCATCTGGGAAGGGAAAATCCGGAAAACCAAATAAGTTGGAGACAGTGGAGGTGAAATCAGAAAGGATGCTTCTTATCCCAAGTCTTTAACACCTGTGTGATTGTCTATTATTTAGAAGGTTTAAACTGGTCCAGATGATGCTGTCCCAATGGAAGAAGAAAATGCTTATGTATATTTCTTTAGTTTTATGATTTGGGGAATGGAAAACCTAGCTATGGGCTTCCCCAGTGGCTCAGCAGTAAAGAATCAGCCTGCCAATGCAGGAGATGCTGCAGGAGCTATGGGTTCAATCCCTGGGTTGGGAAGATCCCCTGCAGAAGGAAATGGCTACCCACTCCAGTATTCTTACCTGGAGAATCCCATGGACAGGGGAGCCTGGCGGGCTGCAGTCCATGGGGTCCCAAATAGTTGAACAGGACTGAGCAACTAAACAGCAGCAGCAATCCTAGTTATAAACAAGAGATGCAAAGGGCCAGTTCCTCTTGTACTAAAACACTGTCTGAGAGCACTGCTGGATAAGCAGGCTTTGTTTGCAGGAGAATCTTCACCTAAGACCATCAGGAGCCAAACAGAAGCAAAGGGGCTTTTTTTGTTACTACTGGCTTAGGAAGTCACATGAGTAAAGAAGGGTGAGTGGGTTTGGTCAGAACATCTATGAGGACTTGAAACTCTAAGACTGGTGAGAATGGTGTTTGGTGAGTTGCTTTTCTCCCAAGGTGGATGAGCTTCATAAACTAATAAGTGTTTTCCATCTGTGAGATCAAAAGACAGATTTTTACAACATTTGGCAGGGAGGGTTAAGCATTTGGAGTCCACATGGAGATTATATAGGAGAAAAATCAGGGGAAAGCTGCTGCTTTGGCTTTGGTAGGCACCAGACTCAAGCAGGTCCATAAACACCCTCCAAAAGATAAACCAGAATGCCACTTCAAAAATCTCACTTGTCAAAATTGTCTTTTCTCTTCTCAATTTTTGTATTAGCAGTTTCTATTTAGTCTCCTCACTCTATTCATATTGTTATGAGAAGGTACAATCAGATTAAGAATATACACATATAGAGAAAAATAGAGAGAAGTGGGGAAGGGGGTGAGACAGTTGACTTGAAGTGGCATAAAGCATACCCACCCATTACCTCTAGCTATTGGAAGGGAAGAGGCAAATAAAGAACAATATGAACAGTAGATTATTTTCCAACACTTTTGTATGTCTACACGCACATACACACAAAATCTGTTAGTCCAAAATGTTTGGGGGCCTTAGACTTTGGGGTCTGTTGAAGAATACTTTTTTCATGGCTCTCACATACTCTCTAATCTCATTCATTCAACAAATACTTAAAGAGCATCAACTAAACAAGAAGTAGTGCAGTGATGGAAGCCAGCTCAGAGCCAGTTTGTTCCACGGAGCCCTGGCTGCCTTGTGGAGGCTGTGCAACCTTGTGCAAACATTTGCCTCTTCAGCTGCCTTTGCATCATTGGTGAAATGAAGATGGAAGCAGTGCCTAAAGTTGTAGTGAGGACTAAATGAAATAATACATTTTGTACACATGGTAAATGCTCCATAAATATTCTTTATTACTGTGATTATGTGCCAAGCATAACCTCAACCGGATTCTCATTACTGCTTGGAAATTCTTGTGTTCATCTGTTGTGGACTCTAATTTGTATCCCTTACAGTGGGACTTAGAACTGTTTTCCCTTATTCTGGCCTGACTTTCTCACTCTAGATAGTGTGATCTTGGAGGGCTGGGATTATAACTAATTTATTCTATTTGCCAGATGGACATATAGATGGTACACACTGAAAACACTTACTGAATGAATATATGAAGGACAGCGTGTATTTATTGAGCCTACTGTCTTTAGTTAGCACATAATCTAATTGGATGGGAAAGACAACTATAAAAAGAATGAGAAGACAATGCAAATAAGAATACGAGCCTTGTACAGAGACTAAAGGCCACGATATTTAAGAGAGGGATGATAGTAGTGAGGCCGAACAAAGTGAATTGAGACAGAATTTTATTTGCATCTTAAAGTTTGGATAGTTTACATATACAGAAAAGAAGAGATAATGGTAGCATTTGTTATGAGAAGTCATATTCATTTCTGAGCAGAAAAGTGGAAGGTTGATGACAGAAATGCTAAAGATACCTTGCAGCAAAGAAATAAAATGTTACACATGTTTTTTATTTTATTTATTTATTTATTTATTTTTATTTTTACTGTATTTTACTTTACAATACTGTATTGGTTTTGACATGAACCCGCCATGGGTGTACATGAGTTTCCAATCCTGAACCCCCCTCCCACCTCCTACCCCATATCATCTCTCTGGATCATCCCCGTTCACCAGCCTCAAGCATCCTGTATCCTGTATCGAACATAGACTGGCGATTCGTTTCTTACATGATAGTATACATGTTTCAATGCCATTCTCCCACATCATCCCACCCTCTCCCTCAGAGTCCAAAAGTCTGTTCTATACATCTGTGTCTCTTTTGCTGTCTCACATACAGGGTTATCATTACCATCTTTCTAAATTCCATATATATGTGTTAGTATACTGTATTGGTGTTTTTCTTTCTGGCTTACTTCACTCTGTATAATCNTTTCTTACATGATAGTATACATGTTTCAATGCCATTCTCCCACATCATCCCACTCTCTCCCTCTCCCTCAGAGTCTAAAAGTCCATTCTATACATCTGTGTCTCTTTTGCTGTCTCACATACAGGGTTATCATTACCATCTTTCTAAATTCCATATATATGTGTTAGTATACTGTATTGGTGTTTTTCTTTCTGGCTTACTTCACTCTGTATAATCGGCTCCAGTTTCATCCATCTCATTAGAACTGATTCAAATGTATTATTTTTAATGGCTGAGTAATACTCCATTGTTCCATGATCATATGCTTTAGATAACTTTCCAGAGCAGTCCACCTACACCTCATTCTTTTTAACAGTTGCATAGATTCCTAAAAGTGTAATTGCTAAGCCATAAACCAGTAAATAACAACACTAAGTAAACTTTCAAATTGGACAATTTCATGCAAATCATCATCCCAATCTGTTCTTTGAATCATTTAAAAATAAAAAGTCAGTTTATAATGAGGGAACATTGTATATAGCTCGTTCTCTCCATCGCTCATTCAGATTCATTCTTCACTCTTTTTTTTTTTTTCTTTCTCTGCAGTGTCCCAGGAAGCTGGCCTTTACAGACTGAATCACCCAGTTTTCCTTGCCCTCTGGCTCCTGATTTGGGTTCAAGCAATAGCAGGCTCTAACAGGAAATCACAGAAAGGAAGAGAGAATTGGGTCTCCATACCCTGCTGTTTCTGCTGTAGCTGCTTTCCTAAGGCCACAACTCCTGCAGGCTAGCCTGTCTCTCAAGGGTACAGCTGTCACCTTGTTACAGGTACAGCTTCCTCCCTCCCCTTGTGACCTGGAGACTGGTGTCAGTCCCTGATTGACTCTTTAACCCTATTCACATCTCTGTATATAATGCCTTCATTAAACGCTTTAGAGTATGTCATTTGTTTCATGCTGGGACCAAAGGTGATAAAATTATTTGCAAGGGCAGTGCATCAATTAGGATTAATTAAGTACACCATTTAATTTTGCCTTCATACACAATGACAACAGTTAACAACAAACAGTGGCTTAAATAGAAAAAAAAAAACACACATTTATTTCTCTCTCAAGGGAGAGACATTGAAAGGCGGGTATGGTGGCTTCATATGGCAAGAACCCAGGCTCTTGTTCTAACATCCTCCTCTCTGTCGGTGGCATCTACAGTGTGTTTCATTACAGCTCTAGCCATCATATTCACATCCCACTGCCCACATTCCAGGCAGTGTGAAAGATATACTTACTCCCTTTCTTTTAAGAAGACTCAGAAGTTGAAAATAAAGGAAACTTGGAAGCTTATACCTCATCCACTAGAACTTAGTCAGCCGACAACTCCGCTATCACAAGAGAGGTTAAGAAATCTCCTTTACCAATATAGAAAATCCTAAAGAAATCCAGCTGCATAGCACATCTACACACTCAAATTTCTGCTTATTCAGAAAATAGTTCCATCAAATGCTGCTGGCTGGCATAATTTTTTTTTTTGTAATTGAAGGATAATTGCTTTATAATATTGTGTTGATTTCTGTCATACAACAACATGAATCCACCATAAATATACATATGTCCCCTCCCTCTTGAACCTTCCTCCCTCCTTCCATCCTACCTCACCCCTCTAGGTTGTCACAGAGCACAGGATTGAGCTCCCTGCATCATACAGCAAATTCCCACTGGTTATCTGTTTTATGTAGGGTAATGTATATATTTCAATGCTGCTCTCTCACTTCATCTCACCCTCCCCTCCCCCTACTGTGTCCACAAGTCTTTCTCTGAATCTCTACTGCTGCCCTGCAAAAGATTCATCAGTACCATTTTTCTAGGTTCCATCTATATGTGTTAATATATGATTTTTGTTTTTCTCTTTCTGACTTAACTTCACTCTGTATAACATGCTCTAGGTGGATGAGCCTAGGGCATACTCCTTTTTCCAGCTCTCCAAAAGCTACTCAACAAGCAGTCTTTTCATGAAGATACATTAAGCTGTGACTGGTAGCTTTATGTGCAAACACTTAACACAAAGTGAGTGACATCTCAACTCTGAGATTCCTAATCACCATTGCTCCTCAGCTCTTTGTTCCAGACCAACACTAGTCACTGAAGAGTGGTTCTCTAAGCCCGAATGTATCTGATTTAGAGAGGTCTGGCACGAACGTTTCAGCCTGACTATGTCAAAATGATATGATTATCTTGAGGTGAGGCCTCAGGGAAAAAGAGGCACCAAATCATCAATTTAACCCTTGGTCATAATCACCTCCTTTCCGATTTAGGAAGTTTCCATTCTATTCAACTTTTTCTCCTTTAAAGGAAAAAAAAGAAACTTTCATTCATCTTAGGTTGTAAGCACTTGGAAAATGCTCAATTCAATTCTAATTCTGCACTTATCAGCCAGCGTTTTCTTAATGATTTCTATCTACCCAAGCAGGGTCTTCCTGTCAACAAATATTTTAATTTACTAAAAATTGAATTAACCAGGTGTGTGATCTCAGGTGAGTGAAACAATAAATTTGGGTTTTTTTCAGCTCTAGCTCCTGAAAAGCCAAGCAAAACCATCTAAGATAAACGAGAAGCATAGTCTGGCTCTCTCAGTCTTAGAAGAAAAGGTTGAGAAGGGGACTTCCAGTGCTTCAGCTCTTCCCAGGTCAATGTATTAAGGCCGTAGATCAGCTAGAAATTAGGATCAAAAATCCCAACTAGGAATAGAGGTGCATTTACCTGGAGCATGCCCTTGCTTATATGTCTGGGAACTGAGTTAGCAGGCAGGAAGGAGCAGAGTGATAGATGAGAACCTTAACTCCAACACATCAGTGACAGGTAACAGTGTGTAATAGAATATTTGTTACCTCCTGTGATGGCTTTAAAACATGTCTTCAAATTATTTGACACCTGTCATTGAGAGGTGGGGGTCTATATCCCCTTTCTTGAATCTGGGTCAATCTTAGTGACTTGCTTTTAACCAACAGAATGTATCAGAAGCAACACAGCATAACTTGCAAGACTAATTCACAAAAAGCTTACGCCTAATTCACTTGGAATACTCACCCCAGAGCCCTGAGCAGCCATACAAGATGACCAATGACTCGGGGTGGCCATGTCCCAAGAAAACCCAGGCCGTAGGGAGGGTCTCCATTGTTGGTGTTCTGGTGTTCAGTTCCAGCTGAAGTTCCAGCCAACAACCAGCATGTGAGTGTAGACTCCACCAGCCACAGTCCCCTCTAGCTGAGGTTCTACAGACAAGCCATCTTCATTTCCCAGTCTATACTCCTTACCCACAGCATCTATGAGCATAATAAAATGTCACCCCATACCACAAGGTTTTGGGATGGTCTGTTACACAGCTAGAGTAACCAGAACACCAACCCTACAGAGTCACTGAAAACTTGGTTAAACCATACACTGAACAAACACATATTTATTTGGAGGTCTGCTGAAAGCTGGGTGATTGCCCCTTATAGCAGAGAAGCTGTGTGGTGTATGAACATGAGCTAGAGTTAAACCTCCTGTCTCCTAGGCATTTATTCCATATCTAATAAATAATAATTCCCATTTTGCAGCGTCTGTATGTGGTTTAGAATTGATGTGTTTACGACACTCGGCACAGTGCCTAGCAAAGAACTAGAATCAATTAAATAGTTAAAAAATAGCAGTGCCCTATTTTCTGATTTTATATTCCTTATCATTTCACTTAGATTGAATCTTTATGCTCTTGTGAGTGATCTGATTTTATAAAGTTGACTCATCATATACAGCTCAGTTGGACAGAAAAATCTGTAGTAGTATTTGGGTTAAATGGTAAATATAATTAGAAAATGAGAGTGCTACATAAAACAAATACTGGGTTATTTGTTCTAGCTAAATACTAGCACCTTTAGCTAGAAATAGTATGTCCTACAAGCTGACTGCCGTAAGACTGAATAAGCGATAATCATCAAAATGACTGAGAATTAAGAAAATTAATTCCCAAAGGTAATCACTATAGATCTCATTAGCTCAAGAATAACCTACCTTAGGACTTTAATTAAAAATAATATTTATCCCAGATAAATGAGTGCTGGCAGGTTTCTGCAGGATCCATAATCTTGGTTATGCTAAATCTTCTTATATTAAGGCAGACATCATTAATCTCATTTGCAATGCCCTCCAGTCTGACAGCTCTTATAGCACCGGGGCTATTTCTTACAGTAGCCTTTTTATCTTCACAAAAGAGTTATAACTCATGCAGATACCTAGTGTAAAAAGGTCTAGGCAATTAGAGACATCACTCTGAGATCTACACTGGCATTTTATCATGTCAGAAGGCTTCTCATAATGAGTTTGTTCTTAAATGGAGGCCAATATCTCAATATGACCATCAAATTAATGGTGGTTATGTTATTATTTTATTTATTTATCCCTAGCATTTTTTGTTCCAGAGAAGCATCAAGTATTTTATAATTCAAAGGATATGACCAGATAAAAGAGAAACTGTAACAAGTCAGTGAAGAAACTAGGGCCAAGAAGAGAATGAAAGTAGGGACAGCAGGAAGTTAGAAGGAATGAGGTTAATATTGTAAATGCATGCTGTAAAATTCTGCAGAATTACACACCTGCAAACTTGTCAGCTGATTGTTGGCATATTCCCAATCTTGGGCTCCTCCTGTGGCTCAATGGTAAAGAATCCACCTGCAATGCAAGAGCCGCAGAAGACAAGTTTAATCCCTGGGTTGGGAAGATCCCCTGGAGGAGGAAATGGCAACCCACGCCAGAATTCTTGTCTAGAGAATCCCATGGACAAGAGCTTGGTGGGCTACAGTCCATGGGGTCACAAACAGTCGGACACAACTAAAGCAACTTGGCATTCTGAGTCTTATGTAGTGATTAATCCTGAGAATTTTTCTCTCCACCTATTCTGATTGTTTTTGTACTAATAATGCATGCACTGGGTTGAAGAGCATCTCCCCAAAATTCATGTCCACCTGGAACCTGTGAGTATGACCTTATTTGGAATTAGGGTCTTTGCAGTTGTAATCAAGTCACACTGGATTAGGATGGGCCCCAAATCCAGTGCCTGGCATCCTTACAAGAAAAGGGGAATTTGGGTTCAGAAACACATGGGGAGCAGGCTATGTGATGACCGAGGCAGAGACTAGAGAGATGGGGACAAGCCAAGGAGCAGCAAGGATTCTTCCCCAGAGCCTTCCAAGCCAGCATGGCCCTACTGACAGCTTGCCTGCTATCCTCCAGAACTGTGAGAGACTAAACGTCTGTTGTTTCAGCCACCTAGTTTGCAGTATTAGCTCTAAGAAACTAGTACAACCCTTAAACATTTTTTTTCCTAAGAACCTAGAGTACGTGCCCAGTATGAATATAAGGATTTGAAGGGGAGAAAATGAAGAAAACAAATTAAATTCCAAATATGTTGTCTATTAAGCTGTTTGTTTAAAACCTTTGGCTCTCCTATACATGCTGGACAGGGACAAAACAAGTAACAAATAAGTGAACAGTGTTAAGAGGGAAAAAACTCTTGGAGGCATCCAGTCACATTTAGCTTAACAGATTGTTTCTCTATGGGTAAATAGGCCTTTGATATGTTATTGCATATATTAATGAGAGTCTGATTTTTCCAAAGCTCTCCAGGGAGAACAGTCTTGAGCAAGACTGCTGTTCCACTGGCACAGACGAGAGTGGCTGTTTCCGTACCTCCCACTGAGGGAGGGGCTTACTGAGAGCTGGAGTCAAAACCCACGAGTACTTGAGTTTGAAAAACTGGAATGTGAACTTTTTAGAGAACAGGCAAGATGATTTCAGATCTACTTTAAGGCACAGAACTAGAAAGGTTATGTAATACCCCAACGTGATAAGCAACTTGTGCTAAGCTTGTGCAAACCAGATGAAAACGTTAGTGTATAATCTAAACACCTTGCAGAAATGAAGCTACTGCTTCATGGTATCAATATTTTAAGATATGGACAGCCAGTAATGTGATGACTGGTGTCCACTTACAAAGGCCTTTGTCTGGGAGGCAGGGCGCTTCTCAGTTCTCACAGGACAGGCTTCACTGTCAGTGTGGTTTTGAACTACATTCAGGAGCCAGTGTATGCAGATGCTACCAGGCTCAAGTATCCTTTCCTGCCATGACAGCTCACTTTCACAGTAACTAGATCACAGGCCTGGGCCAGATTCAGCCCACAGGCTTGTTTTGTTTGCCTTCTAAGGTAACTTGTTTTTAATTAATTGCTCACTTTTAAAAATTGGAAGGTTTCCTATGAAATCCCATACTACCAGTGGACATGAATTTCTGCAGGGCAATCTGGTCTGCTAGAGACAAATCCATTCAGTGCCCACCATGCCGGCCCCTCTAGGAGCCCATGCATGGCCACACAGCACAGGTGCCCAGCAAGACTCGCTGGGTCCCACTTCCCGCTGTATGACCTTGAGTACGTGATTTCTCTTCACTGACTCTTTGCTTCCTCTTATGTAAAATGGGTGTAATGATAGCACCTATCTCGTTAGACTGTTTGAAGATTAAGAGAGTTAAAACATGTAAAGCACTTAAAGTGCCTGGTACACAGTGGAGGCTCAAGACATGTTGTTATTCTCTTCGCTGTCTTGCCTGTTGCACTTTTCCCACTTTTATTACTTACCTGGCCCTTATTGGTCTTGTGTTTCTGATGTGAGCTCCAGGTAAAGCCCCATTCTCAGTTGGCTGTAGAGACAGCTAGTCTCTCATGTGCTAGACAGTGGGAGTTACAGCCAGTGCACTGAGTAAGAGCCCAGGTTCTAAAGCCAGCAACCTGATGTCCAGTCCCACCTCTACTGCTTCTTAGCAATATGCTCTTGCACAGATTATAATCTTCAACTCTCTAAAGCCTGTGTTTACTTAATTCTATAAAACAGTAACAGAACTGCTGTGAATTAATGTGCCTAGCACATAGTAGGTTTTAGCTTTAATTATTAAGAACACTCAGCAGACCACAGCATTCTGCCCACCAGCAAACCCAGGCCTGGCCCACCTCAGTTTCTCTCATCAGGGTCCAGGGACTTCCAGGTCTGAGGGAAATATGAATTAGGAAGAAACCAGATATAGCTTGAAGCTACTCATTATTAACTCCTTGTCACCCTTTTATCCTGTTATCCCCAAATATTTATCCCAGGTAGCATTAAAACTTGCATGTCTTTGAGATTAAAAACACTTCCTCTAAGATGGAAGCAAAATTTTCCTACCATTTCAAATAGTAAATGCATCTAAGCATATGACAAAGATGAAGGCATTCAAGTTTTTAAAGTTTTCCAAAATAATTCCCTCAAGCCCTGACAGTCTTCTCATATGATTGCCTTCACAGTGGGACATCCACCCACAGCTTGAATTCTCTCCAAATCTTATCAAAGGTTTAAAAATAACTTTTAAAATAATGCTCTAGACAGTCGCATAAAAAGTTCCTAAGAACAGATGACCTCAACAGCATTTCTTAAAGAATGCTAGCTACTATTCAACTTGTTTTAGGCTTCATGATTCTAAAATTTTTCATTTTTTTTTAAAAGCAGCAAAGCGTTTCTTCTATTTTAGACACAAAAGAAATAGGCAGTTGCAAACATCAAAGAGTTGACTCAATAGAAAAACCCTCCTTATGAAATTATTGTCTGTAGAAAGTTTTCCAAATTTCAGTGAAAATAAAGATTTAAAAAGAACTGAATGTTAAATTGATTTTTAAAATTAATCAAGTCCTGGGAATTCCCTGGAAGTCCAACAGTTAGGACTTGACACTTTGACTGCTAGGGCCCAGGGTTCAATCCCTGGATGAAGAACTGAGATCCCATTAGCTGTTCAGCCTAAGCAGAAAATTTAAAAAATTAATCAAGTCATGTATAAGAAGGTCATGACAGCGTTAGTCTTAAACATAAAAAAAAATTTTTTTCAGCAGTAGATGGGTAAATTACTTATGGTAAATTCCTACAATAAAATACTACACAGCAATGAAAAAGAATAAACCACTGCTATATGCAACAACACAAGTGAATTTTTCAAACATGTTAAGCAAAAGAAGAAAATCTCAGAATGCCAGTTACCTTTGAGAGAGATGATCTGGGAGGGAACGTGAAATTTTTAAAATGCTTTGTATCTTCAGCTGGCTGGTGTTTACATAGGGTTATTCATATGTAAATCTTATTGAACCATACGTTTAAGCTTATTGGACTTTACCATATTTATACATGAATTAACAAGTAAATTTTTTAAAACTGTTAGTCTTTGGTTGTGGATTTTTGAAACTACATGTGGCTCCATTATAGACTCTGTGGAAATTTGTCACAGAAAAAAAAGTTATTGTAACATATTTGTACTTTACATTGTCACTCAGATTCTTTGGAGTAATAACCTTTGTTTTATTCATTAAATAACATTTTTGTTATTGTTTGTTTTTCAGGAAAACTCAAAAATTTTTTGATATACTTAAGCCAAACAGCCTATATCAATGTTCAGACAGCCCTAGGAGCTTCATGTGTATGCCATTTCACAACACCCAAGTTCTTTTTTCATTATGTGAACTGCCTAGGGGTGTAGTGAGTAGAAAATGACCTTGAAGTGGTCTGATCTGGATCAAAATCCCTATTCTACCAGTCACCAGCTAGAGGACCTAGCAAATCATTCCATCTCCCTGAACCCATCTCTTCTGCAAAATGGAGATGGTGCTTCCCTTGCACTGTTAGTGAGAGTATTGGTTGGGATAAATTTAGTAAAACTTTTGGTAGACAATTTTTAGATGGAAACTGTCACTAAATGGAAGTGAGCCCTTATCTAAGTTTATATTTTAAAAATATAGATGTGCTTTCACCGAGGAAACCAGAATTGAAAGAGACACGTGTACCCCAACGTTCATCACAGCACTGTTTGTAATAGCCAGGACATGGAAGCAACCTAGATGTCCATCAGCAGATGACTGGATAAGAAAACTGTGGTACATATACACAATGAAGTATTACTCAGCCATTAAAAAGAATACATTTGAANATAAAGAATAAAGTCAGCCACTGTTTCCACTGTTCAGATGGTAACTTTAGGTTTGACTTTTTGAGGAGACACCAAACTCTTTTTCACAATGACTGAGCCATCTTACATTCTTGCAAGCAATGTCCAGGTTTTCAATTTTTCCACCTCTTCACTTTACCATTCATTGTTATTCATTTTTTTTTCTATTGTAGCCATTTCACTGGGCATGGAGTAGCCCCTTTTTGTTGTAAGGTTCACTTATTTTTCTATTCGTATTTGTAGTTTATCTGTCAATGTTTGTTGAAAAGACTTTGTTTACTTATTGAATTATTTTGGTACTTTTAGTAAAAAGCAAATAAACATATAAATACATATCTTTCTAAATTCTGTTCTGTCCTATTTATTTATGGCAAATCCTTATGTCAGTATGTCGTCTTTATGTGTGTGTGTGTATGTACCTATATCTGTGTATACTTTATTGAGGAATCACTGACATTCACAGAGCTGTACATTTGAATGCATATAGCTTAATGTGTTAGGAGATGAGTATACCTATGAAACCATGATTTATGCCATAAACATCTATCACCTCCAAAAGCCTCCTTCCATTTTCTTTATTCATTATTTTTGTTATTATCATTAGTGAATGGAAAGATCACTTAACATATGATTTACCTTAGGCTTTTTAAAGTATGTAGTATAATAGTGTTAACTGCTGGTGTCATGACAGACAGTAGATCTCCAGGAATCATTCATCTTGTATATATAACTATGTAACTAAGACTTTTATTCTTTTACTAATAACTCACTATTTCTGTTTCTCCCAGCTCCTGTCAGTCACTATGCACTCTCTGCTTCTGTGAGTCTGACTGTGTTAGAGTCTTCAGGTAAGTGATGTTATGTGTCATCTGTCCTTTTCATTTGTCTTATTTCACTTACCATAATGTGCTTCAGGTTCACACATGTTTCAAGTGGCAGGATTTCCTTTTTTTTTAGGCTGAATCATATTTAATGATATGCATGTACCACATCTTCTTTATCCCCTTATCCACCAGTGGACACTTAAGTTTCTTCCATGCTTTGCTATTGTGAATAATGTTTCAGTGAAAATAGAAGCACATTTATCTCTTTGAGACTGTGATTCCACCTCCTTTTGATTTATACTCACAAGTGGGATTGCAACACTGTTTTGCTTATAGAGCTTTATAGTAAGTATCGAGATTACGTTGAAAAGAATTCCAGTTTTTTCCATTTTGTTTTTCTATACTAGATTCTTGAATTTTCATGTAAATGTAAGAATTAGTTGCTAATGTTCACAAAAAGCTTACTGCTGTTACGACCAGGGTTGTATTTGATCTTTTGATCAATTTCTGCTACTGATGCTAGATTGACTCCATGATGGGGAGGAAACATTTGCAGCATGATTTCAAATATATGGACTGTATTGACAATTGTATTTTGTAGCTACTTACAATCCAGTAGACATTTTCATTCTAACTATTTATAGCTTTGGGGATTTTTCTCTTGTGTGTTGAGTACTCCTCAAAGATTCTATGACTTTGTGTGGTTTTGAATGCTCTGTTTAACTCTAGTAATTAGTCGGGGAGGGACAACCTGCCCTTCTGAGCAAGCTGCGCCCTCTTCTGCTTTCTGCGTGTTTGAGATGAACTACCTTCTGGAAGTTAGTTGCTAACTGGGACACTTCCCTACCTCTTAATACTGCTTTTAAAGTGTGAATTGCCATGCTCTGAAATTAGTGTAAATGGCCCTGACACCTACTGCAGCTGGAACAAGGGAGAGATGGTAACCACCCTGACTGTTTTCAGTTCATTCTCACAGTTAATCACTTTGCAAATCCTTTGCTGCCATCTCCCACTTCTCATCTTTTGACCTTTTTCAGCTTGCATTTCTCAGGAACTTCTCTCTCTGTGAGTGCTTCTCCTTCCTGTCCTTCTAGCAGCGATTAATTCCAAGCAGGCTTTGCTTTGTGTCTGATTCCATCCACTTTTTAATCTGCTACTTGATTTTACTTCAAGGAGACGTACTTAAAGACACAGTTGATTATGTTTAGCTTCAACAAAAGAGGGTATAGAAACACAGATGGATATTGACGAGTAAGAAGAAAAGTTATTTATTTTTTGTTGAAACCTTTTTATTTTGAATCTGGAGTGTCTTAGGAGGTCTTCTAAATGTACAACTTAGAAACCAGGACTCCTCCAACAATACCTTCTTGATTATTGGTCTTAAACACACTCAAGTTTTGTGATGTTATATTTTGTAAGGCTTTTTAAAACTCATTTTGTTTTGTGTCTTTGTTTCTTTTGCTTTGTTTTGATTTGTTGTTGTTGATAAACTCTTATTAGTTTTAGTACCAGGAGGACTATGGGAAAGCATTTTTAAGGGACAGTTTCTGGGTTTTGACTATTTCTTTAGATGTGTTCGATTTCATATAGAGCTCAATATAAGTTGTATTGAAAAAATAAAGATTTGTGCACTCCACTATCATTATGAACCCATTCATTTTTAAGAAATTTTTGTAAGAAGCAATACTCTGTAACTGACATAGAGATGACCCCCTGTGTTTATGAACAGGAGACATATGGAACCACAGCTCTTTAATAATCTGTATATGCCAGAGTGGGAAATTATCTTAATTTAGATGCCCAGGGTAAGAGTTTGTAAACATTCAGATTAAATTAAAAATAAAGATTAAAAAGTTATATGAAGAAAGCCAAGAAATAAGAAACTTGCAATGGAAAAGTAGAGCAGTACAGGAGTACTGATTTCTAAAATAGCAAACCCTGCTATAGAGTCTCAAGAATTAAAACATGTTGGTAATTCCATAAATAGAGCAATGAAGAAAAAATACGTTCTAACCTACAGAAATAGACTCAAATAAATATAGTATTTCTCTTGTGTTTTTGTCTTGAATGTAATATTATTTATTAGTTTTAAACAAAATTTTAGTCCTTTTATTTATAAAATAAGTAACAATGAGTTCCCATTCTCCCACTATGAGATTAATACAGATCCAAAGTTTGACTATGTTGTCACTGGGAATGGAGAAGTGAGCACTCTCATACATCTTTGTGGGAGTGAAAAATTGTGCATCCCATATGCAGAGGACTTCATCAATACTAATGAAAATAAGGAATGCATTTACCCTTGGGCACAACAGTCTTCCTTGTAGGATATTATTCTACAGATATACCTTTACAGATACAAAAGAGAGAAATGAACAGTTTCAGTTTTTGAGGCATTTCTCCAAAAATTAAGAATTGAAAACAATATGAGTTATGAAACATTTATAATTCGTACAAAGAAGTATAATTTATACATGTAGATATAAAGCATTTTTTAAAGCTTATTAATATGTCATTTCAGCTTTTGTAATTTCACTGATTTTATTTCAGTCTTATATATTGAGAACTGAGAGACATGGGTTTAAATCTCTTCTAAACTAACAGTTTTCATGTCTTTAGGATAGAAAAGCAATTGATTTTTAAATAATTAAAGGATCTTGATCAGTCATCTTATTAGTTTAATTACTTGTGAAATATTTTGGATTTTCTACATAGTAATGTACTCTTTCTTCTGTGATTAAATTTATAGATCAGCTTAGCTAGGTTAAGGTATCCAGTTTATCTGATCAAACATTAGTCTAGATGTTACTATGAAAATACTTTTTAGAGGCAGTTGATATTTACAACCAGCTGACTGTCAAGTAAAGGAGATTACCCTCAATAATATAGAAGGACCTTTAGTTGAAGGCCTTATGAACAAAGACTAACATTTCCTAAAAACAGAATTCTGTCTCCAGACAGCAGTATAGAAACCACGCCTTGGTTTCCAGCCTTTAGACTCAAAACTGTAGCATTAAATCTTCCCAGATGTTCAGCCCGCCCACTTGCCTTGCAGATTTCAGACTCTCCAGACTCTCCAGCCGCTCTGAGTTTGTGTGTGTGTAGGCATATATATATACACGTATAAATATGTATACATGGAAATGAATGCATTGATAACAAGTCTGATATAAAATCTGCATTATACTATAAAAATTGTAAATATATTATCCTTTATATACTTTTTATAAAAAGTAGAGATTAATACATCTTTCTGGACTTTTTTCCTGATTAAAAAAACAATGCTTGAAGTCTTTTATCATTAAGACTTATTTTTTTGTCACATTCCTGTTATTTTAGGTTTTGGAGCTCTCAAATATTTCCTGTCTTGTGTTTTGTTTCAATATCACCTTTGGAATATTAAACACATGGGTTTTAGTTTGGAAAAGGCACCAGTGTTCTTAAGTTGTAAATTTCTATGTAGGCTTCTACACAGATAATAGATGACATGATAAACATCAAAATGGTATAATTTGCACTCTTTTTTCATTTGATCATTGGCATTGTTTTTCTCATAAACTTGCATAAAGTTAAAGGGGTGTGCCTAGAATAAAACAAAATGATTTCTAGCCAGCACACTGAATGTAGTGGCACTCAGCTGGGTGAAGGAGAAATAGCCTTACCTTAACTTCAAGTTAGACACACAATTAAAATGAAAATCACTTCATACCATACATTTTCTAATGGTTGATATTCCTATAATTATTACTGGAATAAAATGTATTATACTTCATTCTGCCCTTTCTTTTAAAAAATGTGAGAACTTTATAGAAATATTATTTAATGGCTTATTATTCTAATGCCTATCAAAATATATGCTTAAATGGTGTTTGTTGCATGAAATAGAGACCATTTATACATTTCAAATATTATTTAATTATTTATAAATTTTAATAAATGTAATTTGTAGTCACAGTTAATGCTGAAGGTGACGTAAGTAAAGTCTAAAAAATGCTTTTTAAACCTTGGAATTTCCCAATTATAATGTAGCTAACTTATTCTTTAATTATTCTTATTAAATAGTTTGGCCTTATGATCTGTACTTTGTATTGTACTGAAATTACCTCAAATATCTAGTGAATTAAAGAGAATGTCTTAAGAACACTTTTTTAAAGCATTTAGCAAAGAAACTTCTTCAACTTGAATGGCTTTTGTAAATATGTTTAAAATTCATATATATATATATAACTTCTATGATCTAATTTTAATTTGATAGTATAATCATTATTTTCATTTTAATCATTATATCATCATCATACATTATCTTTAATCAATATATATGTCCCAGGGGTGATGTCTATTTCTTTTTTGCATGATCACTTTTAATTTTCAGAAAGAACTCTATAGATTAGACACTGCTGCTACTGTAAGTCACTTCAGTTGTGTCCAACTCTATGCAACCCCATAGACGGCAGCCCACCAGGCTCCACCGTCCCTGGGATTCTCCAGGCAAGAACACTGGAGTGGGTTGCCGTTTCCTTCTGCTCTTATTCAAATTCTCAGGTGCAGGAACTGAGGCCCAGAGAATAGATAGTTTGCTCAACATCAGAGAGTTGGTAAGTGCGAAGAGCCCCAGAACTTTCTGACTCCATGAAGCAGACTTTTAGTCCCTGCATTCTTTTGCCCCTGCCATATTCTCATTAAAAACATTTCCTTGGCCAAATTCCAGAAGTTTGTTTGGATATTTTGCTATCGACCACCCTCATTTGAGTGCTATGAGCCTTAATTTTATCTTCCCAACAAACTAGAAATTGGTTATCTGAAAAACTCAACGATATGCTGTTTAAAAGAAGGACTGTATAAGCTGAAATGATGTATAAGCTGAAATTGTGGGGCTGAAGTCACAGCTGTCAGAGCCGTTTGGTGGAGAAGAGCTAGGACTGGAAGAGGCATGGAGAGGGGCTCGAAAGGGAGTCCAGTGAGCTCCCTTAGCGATGGAAGTACTTCCTGCCGGTCAGTGGTGACCTGCATCTGTAAATCGACACCCAGGATGTACTTACTCCTTGTTCTGAATGCCATGACATTCCCTCGTAGCCTTAAACACACAGTTTTACAAGCCTACTGTGTTCTATGACTAGCACATATGATTTAATATATATGAACTTTAATATTTCATGGTTATACATTCATAGCAATGTTTTATCATGAGTTCCAACAGCAAAGAATGGGGGGAGGGGAATACAAAGAATGTATTGTAGTACATTTTATAGACTTGTTTATACAATATTTGTAGCAGAGCTGAGTGGAGGACTTGGACACATTCTTCTGAAGTTGTGCAATGTATTAGCACAAGGGTAACACATAATGTGTACTTAACACATTGTGCATAATGCGTAATGGTATTTATTCTCGATATCCTATGATATCATATCTGCTGTTAGATACCTTGCATCATTAGCTATTCCTAGATTTTATTTTTAAGTCTCTGCTTCCTGATTCCTTGATGCATGCATGCCAAGTCATTTCAGTCATGTCCAACTCTTTGTGACCCTTTGGACCATAACCTGCCAGGCTCCTCTGTCCGTGGGATTCTCCAGGCAAGAATACTGTAGTGAGTGGCCATGCCCTCCTCCAGGGGATCTTCCTGAACTAGGGATCGAACACACATCTCTTATGTCTCTTGCACTGGCAAGCAGGTTCCTTACCACTAGTGCCACCTGGAAGCCCTGGGAATTCTTTATATCAGCATCTAAATAATGTCACATCTTTTCCCTCCTAAAATCAGCAGTAGTTACCAGAGTTTTTTTCCTTGTAATTACCCCTGACTTCTATCTTAGCTCCCTAAACCCATTTACAGCAAAACTTTTGAAAATGTTTTACTGACACTCATTTCATAATCATTTCAACCTCCTGTTTGTGTCTTTTCCCACTGTAACCCAGATTTCCTTCCAACACTGAACAGTTGGCCCTCTATATCCATGAGCTCCATGTCTGCGAATTCAACCAACCATGGCTGAAATACATGTGGAACAAATTTACAGAGTTCCAAAACGCGAACTTTGAATTTGCCACATGGTGGCAAAATTTACATGGCATTGACATTATGTTTATAGTTTGCATAACATTCCCATCGTGTTATGTGTTATAAATGCAGGCATATCTCATTTTATTATGATTCACTTTATTTCATTCCATAGATACTGCGTTTTTCACAAAATGAAGATTTAAGCATCCCTGTCTCAAATAAATCGTGTCATTTTCCCATCAGCCCTTGTTCACCTCATGTGAAGCCACATTTTGGTAATTCTTAACAATATTTCAAACTTTTCATCATTATTTGTTCTGGTGATCTCTGATCAGTGATCTTTGATATTGCTATTGTAAAAAGACTTTAACTCACTGAAGACTGATGATGACTAACATTTTTTAGCAACAAAGTATTTTTAATTAAGGTTGCACCTCGTTTTTTTATTTTTGGACAAAATACTATTGTGTGCTTAATAGATTGCAGTGTAGTGTAGACATGATTTTTTTATTGGGGTATAGTTGCTTTATAATGCTGTGTTAGTTTCTGCTGTACAACGACATGCGTCAGCTATATGTATACATATATCTGTCCCCGGGTAGCCTTCCCTCTCACCCTGTGCCACTCCTCTAGGTCAATCACAGAGCCCCGGCTGAACCAGCTGAGCTGGTTCACAGGGAACCCAGCTCTGTCTGTACTCTGTGGTGTAAACATAACTTTTATATGTACTAAAAAACCCCAAAAATTTCAGTGACTATTTTTATTGTGATATTTGCTTGATTATAGTTGTCTGTAAGTGAACCTGCAGTGTCTCTACAGTATGCCTGCAATCTAGAGATGATTTAAAGTGTGCAGGAGGATATGTGTAGATTATATGCAAATACTATGTCATTTTATATAAGGATTTGAGTGTCCTTAAATTTTGGTATCTGTGGGGAGTCCTGGAACCAATCCACCATGTTCAGAGGGACAATGAATGACTTTTGTCATCATCCAGAGCATCCTCAGAAATACTGCAGCAATCCTATTTCTTGACCTCTCTTCTGTACACATCCTTATTCAATAGTATTTTCTTATTTAAAAAAAAATCTTTATTTTTTTGGCTATGCAAGGTCTTAGTTGTGGCACACAAGATCTTTTTAGTTGGGACATGAAAATATGTAGTTGCAGCATGTGGGGTCTAGATCCCCAACAAGGGATCAAACCCAGGCCCCCTGCACTGGGAGCAAGGAGTCTCATCCCTGGACCACCAGCAAAGTCCTTCTTTTCTGATTAAATCTCTTCTGGTCTTTCTTATTATATCACGCTCTCCTGGTTTTCATTACTTCTCTTATTCTGCTCCTTACACTAATTTCTGTTTCCTCCTGTAGGTTGTTATAACTCTCTTCACTCTTCATGACTACAGTAATAATTTCCTTTAATAGGGCCTTTTAAGTATGGCAAGAACATCCATTCTAAGTATAAGTATGTATTTATTTTATATAAAACATTTTGTTGAAAAGTCTGAATCAAATAGTGTTAGGAATACTTTCTTTCTTGCATAATTACATTGATTAAATAATTTTAATCAATTTTCAAATAACTCTAAGAGCTGAATTCAGAAAAATAATTTAAGTCTTTCAAAAACCAAACTGGTATTACATGTCCATTGACAAATAATTGATTCACAATGTAGAAAACATATAGATTTTGATTTCTGCTTATATCATGTCAAACATAATCATGTAACGTTAAACATGCTACATACGTTAAACATAGTATCTGATTAATAGCTGTAGGTATCTGATGAATATACTTTTCAAACCTTAAAATTTATTATTCTATTTTGGTAAACATAATATTTTATAAGCAAGGAGGCAGTAGAAAAACATTTAAAAAACTATGTGATAGAGCAAAGTTAAAAATAAAGTTAGCTTACTTCTGTGGCTCTTTCTAGGTATAAATACGACAGTGCCTTCAGTTTCCAGGTGAATTATCACCATGGTAGAGAATCACAATCCAAGAAGTTAATAGAAAGTTTCCATGTCTCTTGGGCTTCCCCGATTTCACTAGTGGGAAAGAACACTCCTGCTAGTGCAAGAGATGTAAGATGCTTGGGTTTGATCCCTGGGTTGGGAAGATCCCCTGGAGAAGGAAATGGCAACCCACTTCAGTGTTCTTGCTTGGAAAATACTGTGGACAGAGGAGCTTGGTGGGCGACAGTCCATAGGGTCGTAAAGAGGCATACATGACCAAAACAACTTAGCATAGATGCATGCGTTCTATGTCTCTCAACTTAAACCAATGATGATCCCCAGTTTTTCTTTGTGTTTTTTAAGAAGTATTTCTTTTCTAATCAGAAATAACATTATGACAAAGCTAGATATTTAGGAGAAAATATGTTTACAAAACTAAAATAATTATTTTTAGTAATATTTTGAAAGTCTGATAAAAATGAGAATATTTTTGGTAGGCTGTACATAACAAAGCATATAGCTCTAAATAAGGTCCTAGAGGAGCCTTGTCCATGAAGGGACCAGACAACCCATGTCTTCCGGAGCCCCTGGTAACAAGTATACCAACCTCAGACCCCACAGTCGTCTAGGGACATCCTCAAAACTGGTTCAAAAACTGCATGACTGTTTCCAAATTAATTCCATCAGATGGGAAGGTCTTTACCTGCCATATTTTTGTCTTGTGCTCAGTCATGCAGTCATGTCCAGCTCTTTGTGACACCACGGGCTGTAGCCCACCAGACTTCTCTGTCCATGACATTCTTCAGGCAAGATTCTTGGAGTGGGTTGCCATTTCCTTCTCCAGGGGATCTTCCCAATCTGGCACCCAGGCCTCCTGCATCTTCTGTATTGCAGGTGATTTTTTGCTGCTGAGCCACTGGGGAAACCCTTACCTGTCATAGCCAATCTAGAAAGCCTGGAAGCAGCATTTGCATCTTCAAATGCACAGATAGCAACTCGAGTCTACCTGGATCATGGAATTAAGGTAAACATGATATCACCAAGGGAAGCTTATGAAACTCCAGTAACTCAAAGAAATGGAGATCGATAATTTGCCTGAAAAGGAATTTTAAAAAAATCCCTTGAAGAAGCTCAGTGAAAGGCAAGAGAACACAGGTAGGCAACTAAACAAAATCAGGAAAGCAATGCGTGAACAATGTATGAACTTTAACAAAGAAGGAGAAACCATAAAAAAGAGCCGTGCAGAAATACTGCAGCTGAAGAACACAATGAGAGAACTGAAAAGTTCGATAGAGAATTTCAACAAAAATCCTTGATCATGCAGAAGAACCAGTGAACTCAAGGACAGATAATTTGAAATTAACCAGTGAGAAGAACAAAATGAAAAAATATGAAGAAAGGCTCCAAAAATATTGGACATGCAAATGAACATATGCATAAAGGGAGTTCCAGATGAGAAGAGAGACAAACAAATACTTCCTGGAAACTTTCCAAGTTTTGGAACAAGAGATGGGCATCCTGTTTACAGGAAGCTCAAAGGACCCCAAACAAGGTCAATCTTCCCAAAGGAGATTACCATGAAATATGTTTATAATCAAAATGTTAAAAATGAAAGACAAAGAATTTTTAAAGTGTGGAGAGAAAAACAGCTCCTCACATACAAAGAAATATCTATGAGCCAAATTGCAGATTTCTTTGCAGAAACCTTGAGAGAAAGGAGCCAATGGGATGATGTATTCAAAATATGGAAAGGGAAAAAAAAGCCTTTCATCCAGGGGTACTAGAGCTGGCAAAACTGTCCTTCACAGATGAAGGAGAGATAAAGACATTCGCAGACAAAAAAAAAAAAGAAAAAAAAGGCTTTCATCATTGCTAGATCTGCTTTATAAGAAATGCTAAAGGGAATTCTTCAAACTGAAATGAAAGGACACTAAGTAAAACATGGAAATATATAAAAGGATAAAATTCAATGGTAAAGGTAAATACATAATTAAATTCACAATATGCTAATACTGTAATGGTGGTGTATAAACCACTTTTATGTACAGTATAACTGTTATAAAATAATATTTAAAAACCACGCTAGAATAATTTGTTAATGAATACGTATGTTTAAAAGATGTAAAGACATCAATAGCATAAAATGTAGGTAGAAGAGAAAAGCATCAAGTTTTTCTATGTGAGTGAAGGCAAGTTGTTACCAGTTTAAAATAGACTATTTTATCTATAGGATGTTTACTATAAGCCTCACTCTAACCACAAAGAAAAACTCTATACTAGGTACACAAATAGTAAAGAGAAAGTAATTAAACAAAACTGCTACAAAAAATGACAAAGGAAAGCCATGAGAGGGAGGAAGAAATAAAAGAAACGCTTCCCAAAGAAATCACTCAAAAACAACAAAATGATAATAGTACATCTTTACATATCAACAATTACTTAATCGTTAATGGGCTGCTATCTGCAATAAGAACTGCAGAGTAAATAGATGGATTATAAAAAGCAACAAGGTCCCAAAATAAGATGCTTCTCATAAGAATCTCACTTTAGCTTTAAGGACACACATAGGCTGAGAATAGCAGAGATGGAAAAAGATATTCCTCTAATGAAATGAAAAGAGAAGAGGAGGTGCTATGCTCACATTAGATAAAGTAAACTTTCAATCAAAATCAGTCACCAGGAACAATTCAGTCCACACTATAGAGATACTGAATATAGAATATTGGTCAATTCACCAATTTACAATTCACCAAGTGTAAATATATTTATATTTATGTATGTAGCCAACATTGGACAATTTTAATATTTCAAGCAAGTATTAGTAGAAATGAAGGGTGAAACAGACAGAAATACAACATAGGGAACTTCCACAGCTCAATCTCAACACCAGATAGATCATCCAGACATCAAATCAATCAGAAAGCAGCAGACTTAAATAACTGTATGGAGCAAACTGACATGAAAGACATATGCAGGTACTCTGCTCAATAGTGCCAGCATATACACTCTTAAGGGCACATGACACACTCCTTAGGATCATATTTTGGACGACAGCAGAAGACTTCACAAATGTAAGAAGATTGAAATCACATCAGGTATCTTTTCTGACCACACAGCAGGAACCTAGAAATGAGTAACAGGATGAAAGTGGGAAAATTCACTAATATGTTTCATGAAGGAAGTTCAATTATAGATAACATTGATCTGTATTGATAGAAATCAGAGACTCTTGCTTCCAGATTGGTGATACTGACTGGAAGGAGACACTTGGTGCATACTCGGAGCAACAGAAATGTCCTGTGACTTCACTTGCGTATTCACATGGGTAAATATTATGTTGTTAAACTGAGGCATATTAGAGACGTTAAGAGTTTATTTGAGCAAATATCAATGAAACTGGGCAGTGTCTCATCTAGCAGAGAGAAGGGAGCTCCGAGGACCTGTACAAAATGAAAGACCTTTATGGGCAGAAAAGAGTAAGAATGAGGGATTTATAGAAGAGGTTTGTTATTGCAGAGTTACCTTCCTTTAGGCCACGACAAGCGTTCCCCGTTGGTACAGCAGTAACACATCCGCCTGCTAATGAGGGAGACACGAGAGATACAGGTTCCATCCCTGGGTGGGGAAGATCCCCAGGAGGAGGAAACGGCAACTCACTTCAATATTCTTGTCTGAAAAATCCCATGGACAGTGGAGCCTGGCCATCTGTAGTCCACGGGGTCGCTAAGAGGCAGCCGTGACTGAGTACACACACACAAGCATCTGTCAGCAGACAGCCTGACAGGTGCTTGTCAGGTGGTTCCTGATTGACTGGTTCAGCATGCCGTGGCTCAGAGAGCCAGAACTATGATTAATTCTCAGTTTAATATGTCGGACTTAGTGTGAGTGACTCCATTTTGAACTGCTGTCTTATTTTTCGCAACTTCAAAACTCATAGCCTAACACAAGTCTTAAATGATACATTAGATGAGATGGATCTCATTGATATCTTCAGGACATTCCAACCAAATGCAGAAGAATACACCTTCTCAAATGCACATGGAACATTCTCTAGGATAGACCACATCTTAGGTCACAAATCAAACCTCAGTAAAATTAAGACAAATGTATCAAGCATCTTTTCTGATCACAAATATCAACTACAAGAAAAAAAAAACTGTAAAAAATACAAGCACATGGAGACTAAACAATATGTTTCTAAATAACCAACAGGTTACCGAGGATATCAAAATGGAAATCAAAATGACAGAAACAAATGACAATGAAAACACAACTCAAAAGCTATGGGATACAACAAAAGCAGTTCAAAGGGGGAAGTTTATAGCCATACAGTCCTACTTTAAGAAACAGGAAAAGCATCAGATAGACAACTCAACTTTACACCTGAAACAACTGGAAGAAGAACAAATCCCCAAAATTAGCAGAAGGAAAGACATCATAAAGATCAGAGCAGAAATAAATGAAAGAAACAACAGTAAAGATTAATAAAACTACAAATTGAGTCTTTGAGAAGATAAACAAACTTGACAAGCCTTTAGCCAGACTCATCAAGAAAAAAAAAAAAGAGAGAGAAGAATCAAATCAACAAACTTAGAAATGAAAAAGGAGAGGTTTCAACAGACAATGCAGAAATACAGAGGATTATAAGAGACTATTATGAACAACTATATGGTAACAAAATGGATAACGTGGAAGAAATGGACAGGTTCTTAGAAACGCTCAATCTTCCAAGACTGACCCAGGAAGAAACAGAAACTATGAGCAACCCAATTACAAGCCCTGAAATTGAAGCTGTTATCAATTTTATAAAAATGAAGTCTCTATGTATTTTCAATTTAGACCATGCATTTCCTTTCTCCATAGTGCTTTCAGTCTGCATTTTTCCAGGCTAACTCTCATCAGTCAGTACCTTCATGCCATGTGTCCCTGTGCAAATGCACACAGGGAAATGATGGAAATGAAACAAAACTTTCCATTATTAGAAACTGCAACATTTCACTTCTCAACTACAAAAACTACTTTGCAATCTTCCTTTCCCCTGCAAACCGGGCAGCCACTAATGTATTGAACCAAGTGCATTGCCTAATGAATGTTAGCTCTTCTTCCCACTGACAAAAACTAATACAATCTTTACAGCTATAAATGGTAGCCAATAATGATAGATAGCCAATTACTGCTGAATGCATGTTGGAGGCAATCATAAGGGACCCTGCCTGCTTGGAATACACATTGGTGCCCCTTCATTAAGCTTCTGAAGTTACATGTCAGCTTACAGGTATCTTTCTTTCAATTAAAATAAACAAACAAACAAAAAACAGTGGAAGTTAGTTGTTCTGTACAGCATGCTCTATACCAGATCCAGGTGAAGGAGACCAATCTGGAGAAACATAGATTAGCTGAGAGAGAAAAATAAAGATGTGCTCAGCCTAGCTTCTCATCCCCCACCTCAGATTGCCCCAAGGGGTCTTTCAGCAGACATGGATTCAGCCGCTGCAGACTAGAGTGCATTTTGAGTTCAGTGAAGTGAGAGACATAGAAGGAAGTCCCAGATGTTGAACTGAATACAGTGCAAACGTTGGAATAGCAAAGGGAGCACGGTCATTACGTCGGGGGAGTCTGTGACAGCTTCAGGAAGGAAGCAGCGTGACCTGCAGAAGAGTTTGTTCCTCATGCTCCTGGGCGGGCGTGCTCTGCCCCGACCTTTGTGTCACAGTCTCACGGAACCACGGCCACCCGTGTTTGGACATGTCAGTTTGTTTGCGTGGCTGCGGCATGTGGCAGAGTGTGCTTGAGGGTTATCACAGAAGACGGGGGTTGAGAAGCAGCTGTGACCTTGAATAGATCCTGAAAGGTTAACATTTTTTTATATGTTTATAGACAAGTTTCTTCTGGCTCCATGATTATCGTCTAAGAGCCTAATCATACTCCCCCACATTGAGCATAGACCTCATACATGGAAGTATCAGTGCTGCTGGTGTTTAATCATAGCTTGACCTTTGTCAAAACAATGAAAGATCATCTGCCCTTTCTTAAGAAACCTTAAGAAAAACATGCTCCCCTCCCCCTCCAGCACAGCCCAACCTGGATGCTCTCAATCCTGCTCTGGATGTCAACACTCCATATCTAACCTGTTTTATGATATCTGCCATGTTTCAGAATTTTCATGTTTGCTATTCTTTTTTTTTTTTTTAACCCTCAGAATTTACCAATCTTCTTTCTTTTTCTAATAAGACAGTGTTCTGGAAACTAATCTTAAAATGAATTTAATTATGTGACATGAAAATCTTTAATGACATATTTTGTACTGTTCTAATATTGGTATCTTTTCCCCTGCTGGGATCCCAGAACACCTCTACTAACCAGTTTCGATTAGGAAATGATAGACATTGTAGCCATCCCTGGGTTGGATGATAAAGAATCCATTTTACTTCTCACCTCGCGTTATCATTCAATACTCATCACTCAGGCAGCTGTGTTGCCCCAGCCGGTGACCAAGGAAGGTCACTAGGAATCTCGTTATAATTTGGAATTATTTTTAGAGGGCCTGTCTATTTTTGGTCTAGTGGTGGATTTCAATAAAATTAGTCTTCTCTTTGAAACTTGGAATGTGGTATGTGCCATTTATTATTACAGTCAGGCACTGCAGACAGGGTGAATATGCTGATTAACGACCCCAGTAGAACCCATGTCCTGGACTTTGCTCCTTACTGCATGTAGCAGAGACGCATCATTCATCAGCAATGACCGCATGGCCCGACGTGTTTCTTAATTATCTTTTAGCTTTTGCAAGCTTAGATTGTAAGTCTAGAGAAATTTTAATTTAGAAAGTTTCAGAGCATATAAAAAACCATTTTGATTTGTATACAGAATCCATCTGGCCATCTTCTGAAGCAATAAAACACAGCCTAAAACTCAAGAGACCCAAACTCTCTGTCTCTCAATTTTTCTGTTTCCTGAAAATATTAGTAGCCACAATGTAAAATGTTTCACTTATCATTTAGTCACTAATTTTTCTATGCTTGCTTACTGAAATCAAGTAATTTGAATAATAAGCTTAACAAAAAACAGTATTAAACTTAAACCATTGTACTGTATGTAAGTCACTGTTATTAACTGCTGAACTAATTTTCCTTGCAAAATTATTGAGTATGTGCATTGCTTCAAATGTTAATTTAGGTTAACTGTTTAAGCAAGTACTGCCTTTGGGGCTCCATCTGCAGTTGGATAGATATAGTTCAGTTATTTTAATTAAAAATATTCAATTAACTCAAACTCAGTTGCCTGTGAGTCCAGACAACATTAAACTTCTGATTAATAATTGCTAAGTAAATAAATATTAAATGAAGAATGATTGATTTTTTTCCCCCTTGAAGCCTGAAGTCAATACAGTTACTCTACATTTTTTCAAGTAATTAGTCAGTAAAGAAACTACCAAATTTATTAAGAGACTCATTTCAGAATTAAAAGACAAATTTGGAAATGCCAGGAGGGGAAAATTTGAAATTTTTGTTTCCAAATATTGTTAAACAAGAATGAAATGTTTTCTTAAAATATACTTTTATTCCATTTCTAAAAAATTCAAGCCTGAGAACTTGTATGCATATCAAAGAAATCATTATTAATGAAGGTTAAGAATATTAATTAATAAGAGAAAATTCTATTTTGTGTGCATTTTTATAACATAATGAAAATATTTGATAGAAAAATTAAATGATGCAGAACAAAAAATGTGAGAAAGATCATGGTTAAGGTGAAGTCATAATAAGAATACTTCTGAGAACTTTCAGACACTACCAATTTTTGCAGTATGTCTGCATCTTCATTCATTTTTACCTTCCAAGTTATAGAACATTTTCTCATGACTGAGGAATTTATAATTCCCCATGAACTTCTCCTGAGTCTTTGTTTTCGTTCGAGAATTTTCATACTGCTGAGATCTAAGATCACCTAACACCCGTGATCAGAATGCTTTATAATTGATCCATGACTTCCTCCTCCTTTGAAACATTGTAAGTATTTGGAAAGTGTGTTCTCTATCTTTAAAATGAGTTTAAATTAAAATAAATGTACTTGTATATATTTTATTTTTATTGGTATTAGGTCCTGGTATAAGCAGTTGCGATTTTTTAAGAAGATAGGAATTGGAAGGTTTGAGGAAGCTATCATTGCTTAATTTTTTAAGCTGAATGAGTTGTAATGGCAGAGGCATCTCTGATATGTGAAAAAGAGCATGGAACGATGATTGATTGGCCTTCTCTATTTGTTTATGCACATATTTACTTAACACTGAGTTACAGCAGTGTGTGTGTCTTATGTCACTTCAGTCGTGCCTGACTCTTTGCAACCCCAAGGACTAGCCTGCCAGGCTCCTCTTTCCATGGAATTCTCCAGGCAAGAATACTGGAGAGGGTTGCCATACCCTTCTCTGGGGGATCTTCCCAACCCAGGGGTCAATCCTGTGTTTCTTTCCTTTCTGGCACTGACAGGCACGTTCTGTACCCCCAGCATCACAGCAGTACTTAACCTCATTTGCGACAACTGAAAATTCCTCTGGGCACTGGACATTTTCAAATGTTTTCTGACGTGTGTGTGTGTGTGTGTGTGTGTGTGAGAGAGAGAAGAGCCCCCGGCATCCTGACAAACATCCTGTCCTTGACCAAACACTGCTCACGCTTTTGAGCTCGTTTTCAACTAGACCTGGTTTCTCTGTTCACTTGTGCACTTCCTCCATTCTGCTCAGCCTTGAATTCTGACCGGTTCCTCATCCCCTGCGATCCCCAGATCATATGTGGTCACCCTGATCTACCCTCACTAGGAATCCTGTTAGGTCAGGTTAGTCAGAATCTCTGCCTTCCTCCTGATATTACACTTAGTAGCTTTATATCTCCTGTTCAGTTCAGTTCAGTTCAGTCGCTCAGTCGTGTCCGACTCTTTGTGACCCCATGAATTGCAGCACGCCAGGCCTCCCTGTCCATCACCAACTCCCGGAGTTCACTCAGACTCATGTCCATCGAGTCAGTGATGCCATCCAGCCATCTCATCCTCTGTTGTCCACTTCTCCTCCTGCCCCCAATCCCTCCCAGCATCAGAGTCTTTTCCAGTGAGTCAACTCTTCGCATGAGGTGGCCAAAGTACTGGAGTTTCTGCTTTAGCATCATTCCTTCCAAAGAAATCACATCTCCTGAGGTCCACGCTTTTCCTGGGCTATAACCCCACTTGTTCATGTGTGTTCATAGTGGAGCCTGGTCTCTCTCCCTGCTGCAGAATTCCATCAAGGTGGCCACTGTACCTATCAAGGTAGTCTTGCCTTGAATAAAATTCTCTTCACCGTCTTTTAACAAGTGTCACTCAATAATCGTTTCTTTCCCATTCTTCTTCTTTAATGAGAACAGCAGCTCTAGTGAGGATATTTGTAAGCACAAGTCCATTGGGTTTTCTGTAGTTGTTCATAGTTACAGTTCAATTTCTTCCACAGAGCTCCCTTTTGAACACTTACTATCCTACCAGTACTTTATTTATTTATTATTATTAAATCTTTTGTTGTTGTTGTTAAGTCGTTCAGTCATGTCTGACTCTTTGCTACCTACCCCAAAGACTGCAATATGCCAGGCTTCCCTGTCTTTTACCATCTCCCTGAACTTGCTCAGACTCATGTCCATCGAGTCGGTGACACAATCCAACCATCTCATCCTCTGACATCCCCTTCATCTCCCACTTTCAATCTTTCCCAGCATCAGGGTCTTTTCAAAGACCTGAGTTAGCTCTTCACATCAGGTGGCCAAAATATTGGAGTTTCAGCTTCAGCATCAGTCCTTCCAATGAATATTCAGGACTGATTTCTTCTAGGATGGACTGGTTGGATCTCCTTACTGTCCAAGTCACTCTCAAGAGTCTTCTCCAACACCACAGTTCAAATGCATCAATTCTTCTGCACTCAGCTTTCTTTATGTTCCAACTCACATCCGTAAATGACTACTGAAAAAACCAAAGCTTTGACTATATGGACATTTGTTGGCAAAAAAGTGTCTCTGCTTTTTAATATGCTGTCTAGATTGGTCATAGCTTTTCTTTCAAGGAGCAAGCCTTTTTATTTATTTTTTTCTTCTTCTTTTTTTAAATTTTATTTCTTACTTCATTCTACTTTACAATACTGCATTGGTTTTGCCATACATCGACATGAATCCACCACAGATGTATACGAGCTCC
>SJYV01002355.1:1241654-1284084 GCA_006410875.1 Neotragus pygmaeus | reverse complement strand
GGTTCTTCCCAATCCATGGATCGAACCTGGGTTCCCCCACGTTGTAAGCAGATTCTTTACCATCTGAGCCACTAGGGATGCCCATTTTAAACTAAAAAGGTATTAAATGTAAGAAGTAAAATTTTAGGTACTTTGTTCTAATGGGAAGAACACTCGAGGAGGCATTTTTCTCTGTTTTTCTTTTATTCCAGATGTAATGTTTCCTTTTAAAAATAATTATACTTTCCATGTTCTTTTAGGTCGACTGTAGATCTTCACCACCTGAAAAGCTTATACAGAATGATTTGTCTTTGCAATAACTTTGAAATTTTCCCCTTAACATGTCCTCTGCTTTTGCTAGATCAAGTTAAGCAGGGCTTATATAACAATCTTTGAATACAATAATTTAACTGTAACTCACCAGTTGATATTAGAATCTCAGAATTTTTAAAGTCAGTATGTTATAATCATGTAAAGCATCAGACATAATTTTAAAAATACTGCTTGAGAGGATTTTCATTTAACATTAAAGCTTTATCAGACTTTTGTCACCAGTATCACTTTATGCCCACTTTTGTTGGGTGAAGTACAAGTTATCATATGAAGGTATTTTCTTTTTAAAGAAAGATGGGTAGAAACCAAGGAACAAGATTTTAAAACATAGATTTAAGACTTATCTGTATATGAGCCCAAATTTGTCTACATTTTAATAAATGTTATCTTAGAAATATGAATCTTTCTGCTATCCAAGCATGCGTCTTTAGAATCCTATTTTATATAGAGTTATGGGAATGGCCATATTTACTGAAGGTTTATACCTAAATGTAATTTTATGGAATTATATAGTAACCCACATCAGATTGTTTTGAATATTTTTATGCTGTCATGCTTGAATGTTTTAGATTTAGCTTTGAAATGTTTTAAATTCTCCTATGCAATGTTTATATGCTCAAATGTTGAGATTATGTCATTTTGTTAAAAAAAAACTATGTCAGAAAGCCTCTGCTTCATACACATGGGAGAAATAGGCCAGAAATTAATCTCTCACCATAAACATCTAGAAAAGTGCCGAGAAGCAGAGAAGGCGCTGGGAGACAGGAAGTATGCAAGGTGTGTGTGGCCTTCACACATACTTTTTGCCTGCAGACAAGTGCTGTGCTGTCCTTCAGGGAACAGGAATCCAAGTAGACAACAGAAATTTCACTCGGCTTTAGGAAAGGAGATTAGACTTCAGCAAGTCAGCAGTGGCTAAATTGAAGCCTGGAGGACCTTTGCCTTTCAGGAAACGTGGGATCCAGAAATCTTTACAGGTGACAGTGCTAAGTGTTTAGCCAACTTAGAATCTTACACTAAAATTCAAAGTGGGTAGGCAGAAGAATTTGGGGAAAGGAAAAATTACAAAGGACCTGTGAGATGAAAAGAGTTCCAAGATCACAGGGCAGTTTACAGCATTATCCATATGCTAATATGGACCTTTAAAATTTTTTTAATTGAAAGATAATTGTTTTACAGTGTTGTGTTACTTTCTGCCTCACAACATAAATCAGCCAGAAGTATACACATATCCCTGCCTTTCTCGGCTTCCTCTCACCTGCCGTCCATCCAGCCCTCTAGTTCGCTACAGGGCACTGAGCTGAGTTCCTTCGGCTGTACAGCAGCTTCCCACTAGCTACCTGTTTTACATGTGGTGGTATGTTTATATCAATGTTACTCTCTTAATTTGTCCTCCCCCCAGCCCTCTTCTTCCCCCTGGGCTTCCCTGGTGGCTCAGAGGGTAAAGAATTTGCCCGCAATTCAGGAGATCTGGGTTTGACCCCTGGGTTGGAAAGATCCCCTGGAGAAGGGAACTGCTATCCACTCCAATATTCTGGCCTAGAGAATCCCATGGATAGAGGAGCCTGGCAGGATACAGTCCACGGGGTCGCAAAGAGTTTGACCCAAAGAGTTGGACAGGACTGAGCGAGTTTCACTTTCATTTTCACCCTTCCCCTACTGTGTCCAAGGGTCCATTCCCTGTGTCTGTATCTATTACTGCCCTGAAAATAAGTTCTTCAGTACCATTTTTCTAGATTCCATATATATATGTTAATCTACTATGTTTATTTTTCTCTTTCTGATCAGTAGAGAAACCATTTTGATACAAGAGACATTCAGTAGAGCCCTTAGTAAGAGGATACCATAAAAGTAGGGCCAAAATAGGCCACTCTTGCCCTACTAAAAGAGCATAAAAACGAGATTTGATAAGATCAAACTAATCTGCAAATAGCTCAGATGCCTCACAAAACAAAGCATAATACTCTTGAGAAATACAATAAAACTCCCCTTGCAAAAACAAAGTCTGTCCAGTATCTAGTAAAAATTAATGAAAGGTAAAGCAAATAATATATATAAACTGGAGAAATACTAGTCATTAAAAATAAAACCCGAAAAAAAAAGAGAAGATGGACCTAGTAGAAGGATAGAAGAAACATATATACATATAATTATGTTCCATTTGTTCAAGGAAACACAGGAAAATATAAACATAAAAAAGACTTAGATCAAAGATGTAAAAAAGAAACAGGACATTTTAAGAGTTGAAAACTACAATAAATGAAATAAATATATCAGTGGTTGATATTAAGAACAGATTTGACACCAAAGAATAAAATTCTGTGATCTAGAAGACCTTAGAATAGAAATTTCTTAAAATGAAGCACATCAAGAAAAGAGCCCAGTGCTCGCTTCGGCAACACATATACCTGTCTCTTATACACATCTAGATGTGTATAAGAGACAGAGATAATTGTTTTACAGTGTTGTGTTACTTTCTGCNCAGATTTGACACCAAAGAATAAAATTCTGTGATCTAGAAGACCTTAGAATAGAAATTTCTTAAAATGAAGCGCATCAAGAAAAGAGCCCAGTGCTCGCTTCGGCAACACATATACTAAAATTGGAATGTTACAGAGAAGATTAGCATGGCCCCTGTGCAAGGATGACACGCAAATTCGTGAAGCATTCCATATTTAAAAAAAAAAAGAAAAAAGAACCCAGGGGGGAAAAAAAAAGGGGAAAGAAAAGAAAAAAGACAAAATTTCAGGGAACTGTGGGAAATAGCAAGCATTGTAACATGTATAAGTGGAGTCAGAGTAGGGAAGCAGAAAGAAAGAAGGGAAGAGATAATTGCCAAATTTTCAAAGTTGATTAAAACGGTAAGCCCACAGATTCAAGATTCTCAGTGAAAACTGAGTGGGAAAAATACACATACATTGAAATACATGCAAGCTCTCATTCTGAAATTCTAGCATAGGTAAAACATCCTTCAAATAATTAGGTGAAATAAACATGTTAGACCTATAAAACTTGGGGTAATTTGTCATTAGTGAACTTGCACTGGTTTAAATATTTTAAAATTTCTTCAAGCAAAATAAAAATTATAGCTTATGGAAACTTGAAGCTAAGCCAAAGAATGAAAAGTTGGGGTATAGTAAAAGTTTGGGGTATGTGATGTTTTTCAAATTTAAGGCTTGGGGCTGGTGCACGGGGATGATCCAGAGAGACGTTGTGGGGTGGGAGGTGGGAGGGGGATTCAGGATTGGGAGCTCATGTACACCTGTGGGGAATTCATGTCGATGTATGGCAAAGCCAATAGAGTATTGTAAAGTAAAATAAAGTAAAAAAAAAAAAAGAATACAAAATAGTACAGACAAAAAAAATAAATAAAATTTTTATTTAAATAAGTTGCTAAAATAATAATAATATAATAATAATAATTACTATATGGTTCCTGGNTAACTGATACAGCAAATATCAACTCTCCCATAAAAATAGCTTCTCTTGTATCTTTCCTTTTTTAAATTTAATGGGAGTAGTGAACTTGTGAAAAAAATAAAAGACATGAAGGCTCTGTATCTTTGATCCCTTGATACTTGTAACAGATGCCTGTTGTGCTTGCTTTTCATCTGCTGCAGATTAATTTTATTTTCCAAACAGGCTAATAGATAAAAGAAGATAAGCAATGCTTGTCTGAGACCCTCAGAGTTATTTTTTTCTGCAGATCCAATCAGAATAAAAAGGCTGCTGCTCTAGGAAGGTCCAAAGATGAGCACTTTCTCGTGTCAGACTTTCAGTTCACTCCATGGGGATGCTTTTGCCTCCCTCACCCCAGGCCAGCAGGGGAAGAAAAGTCACCTTCAGAAGCACATAACCTGAGCCCAGGTCTCCCTGAAGTGAAAAGACTGTGGATCGGTTTGCATAGTTTTTCCCAGCTTTCAATATAACAAAAAGATGTAGAAATACGAAGGATTTGGGAAAAATCACCCTGGTTGTGTTCTGAGGCACCTTTAAGTGAGATATTTGTTTATTTGCTTATTTGTAAGGAAATAAAATGCTAACTATAAACTCTCCTGAGAGCTTGCCCACCCCAAGATGGTATCACTGTGGAATTTTCCCATCATGTTCTGTGGCGTTGCCCTTTTTTTCTGCTGTTAGAGACAACCAATTGAAGATTTATCAAGTAGGGGCCCAGCTGCCTTCAGTCTAGTCCAGTATCTAGCTTCTCATTGGTATACCACAAATCAAGCTATGGAAGGAGTGGAATAATCAAATTTTGTGAACTGGAAAAGATCTCAGAGAGTGTTGTTTTCTAAACCAGTCACTCATCCTTCCTCCCACCCCCTCTTGGAAAGGGGAAGCCAGTATCTAGTTATATTTACCAAAGAGCACATGTCTAGTTTCTAGGCAGAGGACAGAATCTCATTTTCTGATTCTCCTGCAGTTCTTTTTACTCTTCTGCAGTGATTTTTCAAACCACTATCAATATGAATATTTCATTCAAACATAAACATTAAGAATAATTTTACTTGCAGGACGTTGCATCTGAAAAATTTTAAAAATGATTCTCCTTTGAACAGCAGAAAACTCATCAGAGGGCTTCCCTGGAGTCTCAGTGGCAAAGAATCCACCTGTCAATGCAGGAAACACAGGTTCAATTCCTGATCCAGGAAGATCGCACATGCTGTGGAGCAACTAGGCTCATGTGCCACAACTGTTGAGCCTGTGCTCCAGAGCCCAGGCGCCCACCCACTGCAGCTGCTGAAGCCCATGTTCCTAGAGGCTACCGCAGTGAGCACCACAACAAAGAGCAGCTCCCAACAGCCGCACCTGGAAAAAAGCCCTTCCAGCCATGAAGACCCAGCACAGCCAAAAATAAATCAGTACAATTCTTAAAAATATTTTTTAAAAAACCTTGTCAATATAAAGCATCTTAGCAAATTTAAAGTGAAAGGTGAACCTCAGAGGCTGAGCACAAGTGCTTAGTATCACATGTGAGGACAGTCTAGAAACAAGGCCAAAGATACTCAAATTTGGGAGAAAACTCAAGTGTGAGACATTACATTCCTTAGTTCACTTTCCTCGAAAATAGGAAAGGACTGCAGTATTTCAGTCTTAGAGGAAACATCTCTCAGCACAACTCGTAAAACTCACTGGCCTGAAATTTTATTTTGAAATGATTACCCAGCACTACAACTGAATAATCAAAGATCTATCTGCTGCACAATACTGAAATATATTTGTATCTTCAGTTTCTACGCACTCTTTTTTTTTCAGCCCTGCTGGGTCTTCGTGTGCTAGTAGATTCTCAGGCAGTGAACACTGACTATAGGGCACACAGGCTTCGGTAGTTGCAGCTCCAGGGCTCTGAGCACAGGCTCAGTAGTGGTGACACTCGGGCTTAGTTGTTCCAAGTCACGTGGGATCTTCATGGATCAGGAATTGAAACTGCGTCTCCTGCATTGACAGGTAGGTTCTTTATCCCCTGAGCCACTAGGGAAACCCCTCTACTCAGTCTTAGAAAATATATACTCTTCTGTTTGCAAAGCACTCCTGTTTGTCCAAAGCACACTTTTTTTAAGTTTCACCTTTCAGAATTTTGGCTTTCTAAGAAACTTTCTTGATTTTAGTTTACAGACATCAAGTGTAAGCTTATTTGTCCACACTAATGTAAGGGAGGAAAATATATTTTTCCTCTACCCTTTTAAGTTCTCAACTGGGAACCCAATAACTAAAGTGATTACCAAGTGAAAAATATACAAACTTATTGAATTAAGTTTTATATGATATGTGAGCCTTTTTAAGGAATGAAGACCTAAAGAAATGGTTAAACCTTAGTGTTTTCATGCTAAGTTGGATGAAAAGTGGAGAGTCGTGGGAAAATGCAATAGGATAAAGAATATGAGTAGGAGTAGTAAACTAGGAAACATAGCAAAGACTTTTCCTTCAGATTCCTCTGTATCCCTTGTCTTTGGAAAATATGATACCCCTTTCCTCTGGGTTTAGGGAGAGTGCCTCTCACATGAGGGTTTTACTTCCTACTTCCAAAGAAGGTCAGAGAGTTCTTCCTACACATTTCTCAAATGCCTTCAGTTTAAGATATTCAGGTGTCCTATTTTGGGGTTATCATGTTTTGAATACCATCATCTACGAGGTTGTTAATTTATTGCAATAAAGTCCAGTGAAAACTGCTTAATGCCACTTTACCTAGAAATTCTCTGGTTTTAGGATATCCTTGTGGTTTTGCTAATGAGAATCTTATCTTGTTCTCCAGGCATTGGTTGCCTTTTGGTCTCACTTATTTATTTAAGTTTTATCAATATTTTGCTTTTCTCATATCCGTTAAAACAAGAAATCTAAGTACTGTAAGAAATACTTTATTATGTTTGTTATATATTACCAATTATTATTAATTGTGTTATTATTATCTATTATGTCCCTATTTTATTATATCTGTATAAGTAATTGGGTTTCTTTGCAGTGTCCAACATATAGCATGCTTGATCTTTAGCAGAAAGTGGATGAAAAAAACAGATATCTTCTTCAGTTTAATCTGTTCTGCTGTGTGTCTCATTTCTATAACATGGAAAAGCTCATACATGCTGGGAATATAGGAAATACGTCACTATAAAGGGGAATCAATCTACGGCCTTCATTTGTGAGTTTTCTGGCTTGTTAATGTTCTACACCAGCAAGTAACAGTAGTTGCATGATGGACAGGGAGGCCTGACGTGCTGTGATTCATGGGGTCGCAAAGAGTCGGACACGACTGAGCAACTGAACTGAACTGAAGTGTTCAGACAGGTCAAAACATCAAGGAGCCAAGTACAGTTACCTATTCAGCTTATGTTCTTTCCTGGGATGCAGTTAGGCCACAAGCTCTGGTTTACAAGTGTTTATAATACTGTTCTGGCGTTTGCATACTTTGCTCATGTCTCCATGACCTGGCATCCTCAATTCTTTTTCAAACTCTTATTCTTCAGGCAACATTTACCTTTTAATTTCAACTGACCAGTTCTTTACTGTATTTATTAAAAATTAAATGACTTTCAATGATAATATTGTATTAGGATGATTATTCGTTTTGCAAGTGTTCTGGTCTCACAGTTGTATAGATTTGGAGTAGTGTACATTTTTGCAGAGTAAACAGGTTTTCAAGAACACACATAACAGGCAGTTCATTGGTGGTTCAGTGGATAGCAATGGACAGGACATGATTCATGCTCTTACTGCCTAGGGCCTGGGTTTAATCCTTTGTTGGGGAAATAAAATACCACAAGCTTCATAGCATGGCCAAAACAACATTATTTTTTAATTAAAAAAAAAAATACTCATACCGATCAAGACCAATCTGAATAACATGACTAAGTTGTGATAGTGACCTGAGCCAGCTTAACTGAACCCTGGTTAGGCAAGCCTAGCTCCCAGGCACACACGTGGGGACCCTGGGCAGATGCATCCATGGAGCAGAGCCCTTGAAGGAACAGAGAGATTGAGGGTCCCCACTTGAAGTTCTCTCAAGAGGAGGAAGCATGGGGCTGAGTGGAGCCTGCCTAATTATTTTTGCCAAATTTCCTCAAAGGCAGAGAGAGAAACTGAGAAGAAAAGGTAAAATCCTCCAGCATGAAAAGAGAAGATGCATTCCGCTCTAACATAGTAGAAAACATGACTAGGAAATTTTAAAAATATTGAGCAAGTCATAGAAATATAAAATAAAATGCAAATAACCTATTCTTCCTTGGGGGGCAATCATGTTCAATAATTGAAAATATTTCCTTCCAGATCTTTCCTTGTGTCAACCCAGTTTTATGCAAGTCATAGGAGCAGCCTTTCTGTCTCTCCTTGAGTTCACATATACTAGGCATTAAAAAAAAAAAAAAAAAACACAGGTCCTCTAAGAACATGACCCTTTAAAATCTAGGTGAAAAACATAAAAAACAGAGAGAGAGTAGAATAATCAAGTTTATTCTCTGTTTGAGTTGTGCTTTTTAAAATCCATAATGGCCTCAAATCAGTTCTGAAAATAGTTGCGCACATATTTGCCCAGACAGGTTATAATTTATTCCAGCTGAGTAGAAAAGAAAGTTTATTTCATGTATGTGCTTGTACACCTACTCTCCCACCCCCTATCATCAGTAAGAGAAATGGCCAGCTGAAATGCAGGGCATCTCTCAGCCCTACCATTAGGCTGATAATGGAATACTGTATCACCTTTTATACTTCCAAGCCGGATATAGCGGAACTCTAGAAATGAGAGTAGAAAACTCATGGGGAAGCCACCTATTTAGGAAACAATTACATTTCCAAACCAACTGAGTATAAGTAAATCCTGCCCAAAGGCAGTTCCCATTATTCCCAGTGACCACACTCTTGCATATGAAAATCTCTCTTGGACTTCTCTCTACAGGGAGATGCTATACATATGGTAATTCTCTTTCTCAGTTTAATCCACTATAATAAATTGTTTACATTTTCACTAACATACATATGTGTGAGTCTCATGTGCTTTCTACATGAGATGCATGCATGCATGTTCTCCACAGTTTATTTTTTTCTCACTGACCAACATAATAACTTCCTTGGCTGTATTTTCATTTTAAAAAACTTAAATAGAATTCCAATGCTTGAATAACATTGCATTCAAATTGTACATACTCTTTAGTTACCTGACTTTACCAGTTGTACTTTCTCAGGAGACAGTAATAAGAATGCTACGATAATGAGAACAATAGCCAGTAAGCTGTAGCACAGACAGAAATTTTAAAATTCTGTGGTGTTCGAATCTATGAAAACACTGACCTTAGTGGAGACTTAATGCAGATTTGCTAAACATTTCTGTGTGCTGAGTGAGTTATTGGGGAAGCAGCCAAGAAATCAATCCCATTTAATAGGAGAAAAACACCCAAAGAGTCTATAGACCTGAGAAACCAGAGCCTCTTAATTCATAGTCACCAGATTTTGCTTGTGTGTAAAACAGTGTTGAAACTAAAATGATGATCATGATTTTGTTCAATATTCTTCTCTTTCTATGTTAAACAGTTCAGAATATCCCCCCCCACCCGTTATTTGCAGAGTTGTGATCTCCTGTTGTGAGTATCTGAAAACTATTTCAAGAACGTTGCAGAGTTTTGTCTTGTTTTGAAGTTCTACTCTATTTATTGAGTGGTCGATTGCAATTAGAATGAGGTGGCTTTTTTTTTTTAACCTATTTATACATAAACGTTTATGTTACTGTAGAGGAATATGGCACTGGGTCAGTGAAATCAAGGGGTTTTAAAGGCTAAAAAATAAATTTTTTCTACTTTTACCATTCTAAACACAACTGGTTTCCTACCCTCTTTAATGACAATAGCCAGAAAACGACTGTGAAAGAAGGGTCCTCTCGATCAATTCTTAAATCAAAAATAGTTTAAAAGTTCAGATTAGGAACATTAGGAGCTTGTTTCCTGGTGGAGAAATGGCCAGTGAACCTCTCTGTAGGCTTTGGTGTCTTCATTTGTACCATGGATGCAATAACAGGACCTACTGCTCAGGGTTGCTGCTGATATTAAGTATGCAAGCCATGTGTCAGAGTCCACGATCCATGGGAGAAACTCAATCAATACTCGTTGATGAATACTCATTGTCTTTGTTGTTCTTTGCCTGCATTGCATCACAGCAACCAGAGAACCTTAGAAGACAGTTCTCTGCACTGTGGCAAAGGTTGATAGGCATTACGTGTTTCTGTTCTAAAGCACATAAAACAGATGGCAGAGCAGCAGTGTCACTGATTGTCACTCTAATAGTTTATCCCCTCTGGCTCATTTTCTCGTGTCGTTTGAGGTGTTGGCTACAAAATGCAACAACCAAACTTCCCCTTGGTTGCTGTCACAGGGCCAGAGTAAGACAGAGAGCAGAATTTGGCTCTTATGGTCTGACCTCAGAGAGCCAGCCCAGTCATCAGGGTTTGGGGTGGAGCCTGGCCCAACAGCTCTTCAGGTCCTGTGGCTGCCTTCAGAAGTGGATTAGGATTGCAACTTGCTGCTTCTCAAAGAGAACCAAGGCACTGAGTTCAGTGTCCTTCCCTTTTCCCCTTAGAACATGCCTGAAACTCGGAACGAGCTGTGATGCCCAAGAACTTTGACCTGAAGTTCAAAGCTTTGATGACCTAAAATGCACTTTTTCCTAAAAATAGGCTCATTGGTGTTTTGCTTGATAGAATGTTGTAGAGTTTTTGAATTTTAACACTCACAGCTCTGGAATGTTCAAGTCTGTGGACAGTATGTGGACACTTCACCCAAGAGCTGTGTGACCCTCTCTGGTCGCACATCTCTCTCTCCCTGCCCTGCCTTGTGATCACTCCTCTCTTGCACACTATGTTAGGAAGCACTTAAGCAACACAAGCAAAGCTGTGAACCTCAGACAAAAGTTCTCAGTCATTTTTTGACTACAGTCCTCATGACCCATTCCATTCCAAACAAACATACTATAAACTTTGACAACAAATACCACCATATAGAAAGCTCAAACATAACGAGGTGTGTGTATCGTGTGCTTTCTAATGGGAATGTAGATTATTCATGTTTGTCTGCTATGTGTAGATGTTCTAAAGTCTAGCCTTAAGGCAGTTGTGGGTCTCCAATAGTTTTGCTTCACACATGCATCATTGCATAGAGTAGGGTTAGGCAAAGAATTGTTAAATCAACAATAATGGAGTTTAAATAATGGAGTTAAATAAAGGGAGTTTAAATTTAAAGCAAGAATGACAGGACTTGAGAAGTCTTCTCTCACTGCCCACAGTGCTTTGATAAAAGAGCATCTCCCACCTAAATCTTGGCACTTTTGGCTGTCTGCATGTGTTTATGTCCCAGGTGCTATTTGCATTACTCCCAGGTGCTGGGAGGCAGCCAGATTTCTCATTAGGATATTGAATTAGCATTCTCAGTAAACTTTATTAACTACTAATTTTAGTTTATGAAAACTAAATTTTAGTAATTCGATAACTATTTAATAGGTTACTAGTGAGGACACCATAGACACAGGAAAATGGCCATCTGCCTTCTTAATCCCTAAGTACCTCACATGTTTGGATTAATTGAGTCTTTAGGGTCAGCAGGGGTGTCCTTGCGGCTTGCTAGTGGCAATCAGCTCTACACTGAAAACTGCCAAGGTAGACTAGACCTAACCATCAGAAATGCAAGGGTTCAAGGTCCTCTTTAATAGCTTTCTAATGTTGGACAAGTTACCAAATTACTCTCAGTTTCTCATCTCTAAAGTAGGGATTCTTAGACCTCACCTAACTGTCACAAGGGATTTAAATAGTATAATGCCTCTCCAGCTTTTTAGTACATTGCCTGGTATAAATTGCTCTATAAATATTAGCTGTTGTGATTCACTTTGTTGTCTTCCACAGGTTTCAATGGAGTAGAAGTACCTTGAAAATGATAGTTATATATTCAATTGAAGAGAATGAAATCAGACTGTATTTTAAGACAAGCATATAAAGGACTTGCTTTGTTTTTATCTAGACCTGATATATATGTTAGGAGCCATTTCCGTATAAGAGGTGGCCAGATTCCTTGTCATTTCTTTCTGGTTATTGAAAAGGACTTGAATTTTGTCTTAAGCCATTGATCATTTTTTGAGAATGGCTTTTTGGGGAGGGGAATGACTTTTATTTTAAAAAGAAAAAAAAAAAAAAAACAGAACTCTAGCTTCAGTGTAGACAATAGAGTTTAGAGAAGAATGGAAAAAAGGAAATCTGTTAGGATGCCCTGCTGGGTGTCCATTCAGAGAGAGTGGTTGTGATGGTTGGATGAACACAAGCAGTGGTCAAATTCCAGATTCATTTTGGTGACAGCACTTGCTGACAGATTAGATGTGAGGAGAGAAAGGAGGAATAAATATATTTTTTAGTTTTGACCCGCTAAACTGTGAAAATGGTGGTGTCACTAGAGGAAGTCCAGATTGAAAATAAGAAATTGGAAAATCAAAAAAAAAAAAGGAAAATCAAGAGCTTTCTCTTTGGAGGTGGGGAGTGAGGGGCAGGATAAAGAAGGGGTTTTCACTGTTGTGTGTTGTTATTGCTATTGTTTAGTGACTTTTAAAGTCCTTGGTTTTGAGGCATAAAATAAAAAATTTGGTTTTGACATGTGTGGTAGACATCCTAGTAGAGAAACCAAGTTACAGATGGACAAATGAATCAGGATTTCCAGGGAGAGTTGGGGCTGGAGACTCAAACCTAAGCACCTCCACACACACATTGATTAAAGTCATGAGATCAGAAGAAATTACTCTGAAAATAAGTTGAGATGGAGAAGTATGAAAGCTGAAGTATTACATCGTCCAATAATCAGATGTAATAAAAGACCAGAGACTATCAAAGGATACAGAATAAGTGGCCAGCAAGGTGAGAAAAATAGAACTACTGTGTGACATCCTGGAAGCCAAGAAAATAAAGTGTTTCAAGGGAGAACATAATCTACTATGTCAATACTTTATAGAGGCAGAGACACAGTCCTCAAAGGACAAATCCTTGGGAATGGCAACATGAAGAACAACCTGGTTTCTCTCTCGAGATGACACCTGTTGATCTGAAAGTGTCTTAGGGCTGTTTGCCATCTGTGTTTTGTGTAGCATAATTCTCTTCCCTATTTTCTTCTTGCCCTGGGAATTGTATGTGTCAGTTGCAAGTGAGCAGTGATTTTGTCAGTTTCTCACATATAGAGAAAATAGAAGAAATAGTGAAGTGAAAGTTGCTCAGTCGTGTCTGACTCTTTGTCACCCCATGAACTGTAGCCCACCAGGCTCCTCTGTCCATGGAATTCTCTAGGCAAGAATACTGGAGTGGGTAGCCATTCCCTTCTCCAGGGAATCTTCCCAGCCCAGAGATCAAACCCAGGTCTCCCACATTGCAGGCAGATTCTTTATCATCTGAGCCACCAGGGAACCCCAAGAATACTGGAGTGGGTAGCCTATCTCTCTCCAGGGGATCTTCCTGACCCAGGAATCAAATCAGGGTCTCCTGCACAGCAGGGGGACTCTTTACCAGCTGAGCTATCAGGGAAGCCCTAAAGAAACAGGAGATTAAGCCTATTTAAGTAGATCAAATCCTCTTATTCCTATTCAAAAAATGCCTTTATACATCAAACCACAGGGAATAAAATATTAGGAAAAATGAAGGTTCTATGAAAAAAAAATTGAGGAATAATGTGCTTTTTATCCCAAATTTTCACAAAATCCAAAAGGAGAAATGACCTACTTTGGAATAGCTTATTTTTCCTCATTTTCTTATAAATCCATTCTACACATTTTCAAAGCCAAGATATTTTTACTCCCTCAAGTAAATGGTCAAATTTCTGTTTTGCCTACTTTGAAAATTACACACTATGCTCTCATCCATCTTCCTGGAATATTTCATGGAACTACTACTTGAAATGTCACAAAGCTCAAATTCTAACAAAAAAGATGTTAATACATTCAATGACTGACAGGCTAGGTATCATTAGGAATGAAACTTTGTCTAAAGAGTGCTCAGTTCTGAGAGTAAATGGCAGTAAGGAGGAACAATGGAATTAATATGTAAAGTCTTGCAAACTAAGTATTTAAAAGATTTATGAAGGAGAAAATTATCCAGTATGCAGGTAGTTTATCTTGTTAAAGAAATAGCCTATAAATTATAAAACCTAGAAAATAATAACATCCAAACAATATAATGGCTTCTGCCTTGAGATGGTATCTATTGATTTGAAAATATCTTGGGTTTATCTGTACACTGTGATTTGTCTATCATAGTTCTCTCTTTATTTCTTCTTTCCCAATATTGTTGCCATGTCTTTCAGCTTTTAAAAAAGTGAGATTTTAGATAACATCTGTGTGTGTGTGTGTGTGTGTGTGTGTGAATTGCTCAGTCATGTTCAACTCTCACCGACTCCATGGACTGTGGCCCACCAGGCTTCTCCGTCTATGGCATCTTAATAGAGTGGGTAGCCATTTCCTTTTCCATAAGTAACATCTGCTGATTTTTGATCACTTTGCTTTTAATACATTCCTTGAGCTGAACCATTCAATTTGCCTAGTCCTGATCNGACTGTGGCCCACCAGGCTTCTCCGTCTATGGCATCTTAATAGAGTGGGTAGCCATTTCCTTTTCCATAAGTAACATCTGCTGATTTTTGATCACTTTGCTTTTAATACATTCCTTGAGCTGAACCATTCAATTTGCCTAGTCCTGATCTAGGTATCAGTTCAGTTCATTTGCTCAGTCATGTCCAACTCGTTGCGACCCCATGAACCACAGCACACTAGGACCCCTTGTCCATCATCAACTCCCAGAGTTCACCCAAACTCATGTTCATTGAATTAGTGATGCCGTCCAGCCATCTCATCCTCTGTCGTCCACTTCTCCTCCTGCCCTCAATCTTTCCCAGCATCAGGGTCTTTCAGATGAGTCAGCTCTTCACATCAGGTGGCCAAAGTATTGGAGTTTCAGCTTCAAATTCAGCCCTACCAATAAACACCCAAGACTGATCTCATTTAGGATGGACTGGTTGGATCTCCTTGCAGTCCAAGGGACTCTCAAGAGTCTTCNTGCTGGCACGTAGACATTTATGTGCATATGCCTAAATCTATATGTGTATCACCAGGATATCTGGTCACTTAATTCAAAGCTGGCAGATTCATGTTGTTGTATGGCAAAACCAATACAATATTGTAAAGTAATTAACCTTCAGTTAAAATAAATAAATTTATATTAAAAAAATATTTTTTATTGGAGTATAGTTATAGATTTATAACTTGTGTTAGTTTCTGCTGTACAGCAAAGTGAATCAGTTATCCATATACACATATCCACTCTTTTTAAGATTGTTTCTCATGTGGGTCATTACAGAGTACTGGATAGAGTTCCTTGTGTTATACAGTAAGTCCTTATTAGTTATCTGTTTTATATATAGTCATGCAGATAGTCCTTGTTTTTGCCTTATGACACAGAATAACTGATTTGAAGCATGTCCCCCTTACTAAGTTGGTTAGACACTGTGCTGCTTGTAGGCATACTCTTAAAGTGACCATGATGTGTGTCCTTTGTTTAATGTGGTCGCTACATAAGTAACCAGAGTATCTATAAACTTCTTAAAAGTAGCAAACATTCTTCTTCTTCTTCTTCTTTTTGGCTATTGTAACCAGAGTCTAGTATAAACTCTTTAATGAGTGGGAGACATTCGATAAAAGGGCATCAGATAAACGTATCAGAGGGATTGAAAGGCATCTCTGAAAGATGATAAGGGAGGAATGTTCTGCTAGTTCCATACTATCAAGGTTGGTTTTCAACAAATATCCTGAATTTCAGTATAATTGAATGGAATTGAAGGAGCATAAATTATAATTCCAAAGCAACAGCACTCCTCAGAAAATGCCCTTCTGTCAGAAGCCAGATTTCAGAGTTGCTGCCAACTCCCTGATGGGGAGCATTTCGGGAAGATGTTTGCACTATCAGGACACAGGAAAATCAAACCCTGGTTTGTGTGGTATATAGGGCATTAGAGATAAAGTACAGCATCTGGATGTACCCCGAGTGGCTATGAGAGAACCAGTACACACACACACCAGGTTCTGAGTGTTGACAGAGCCAAGCAGGTTCTCCACAGAATGACTGCCTCCAGAAGGTCATCAAACAGACTGAGGATAAGGCCATGCTGGACGATGACTGCAAGCAAATCAAAATATAGGTGCATCATATACAGCATATGGTTAGGTCGATGCCAGTCCTGTGCAGCTGAAATGACAATTCTAGTACATTTGTTATTCGTAGTCAGTCTATTTTACTTCTCTGTGCTATGAATGGTCTGATTGAAAATCATGTCCAAAAAAAAACAAGTCTTTCCACCTGTCATGGCTGGTTCTTCTCCAAAACGGTTTATTCAGCGTGAACCTTTAATCCGCAGTGGGTTAAAACAAAAGCCTGCAACCAGAAGACAAAACTACAGACTGCTCTCATGTTTAGCTTCTTTAAGATCAATTGACATTTTTAATTGTGATTAATCATATAATCACCATTAGGTTTCACTTTTTCAGGACTTGTGCTGCATTACCCGCACCCCTAGTGGATTAGATATTTATTGTCCACAGCAAGTGTTTCATAAAATGTTATGAAATAAAGGTATTCATTTCTTAATTCAGAGCCTCCTGGGAGTTCATAATGGTGCTGATTGTTTTAAAAGTAATCGAGTGTTTAAAAATATCTGAAAAATTAACAGGACCTGTTTTTTTTTTTTTTTCTTTTAAATGCCATTAAGAGCAATCACAGATTCCCTGAAGAGAGGCTTCATAGGACCATGCACTTCAGCTGTCAATTACTTCTTCATGCTGTTCCTGTAATTTTAGCCTTTAGCACAAGTAACTGAATTGAGCTGAACTTGGCATTCATTTCTCTTACCTTAGCAGAAGTTTGTTATTTAAGTATGAGTAAATAGAAAATGCAAAGGTTAAAAAAATTATATATTTTTAAAGGGCAACATGTTCCTATGTTGTTAAGAAGACACAATAAAACCAACTTCTATTAGGTCTAATTCACCCTCTTTCTAAATGGTTGAGGCCTAAAGATGCTGGGAATACTGTCCCATTGAGAGAAAAAAATCTAATTGATACCACAATGGAAACCAATGGATTTTCTTTGTTCATGTAAAATTGTTTTATTATCTCTTATAAAGTTAATTTTTTCCCTCCCTGAAATCCATTCTAATTGTTACAAATGAAATATATAAGGAATGTCAAGCAGAATGCTTTAGTTCTGAATAAAGGAATCTTTCCCCGATTCCTGCAGCGTGTCATTTTAATTCCTTACATAAAGTCCATTGTTTTATTAATAATACTGAAAAAGATATTCATGGATAAAAGGAGTAATACCTGGTAAATGTGAAGAATCCTTTGATGAATCAGACCCCATCTGAGGGGTGGGCAACTTAAGGCACAATCTGAGGCTCCTTAACAAGACATCAAGGAATCTTAACTCTAGAGAGAACTTTGAGCATATTCTGCCAGATCATTGAAGCTCAATTTTGTCAACTATAAAGATCCTACCTCTCATGTAAGGAATAGACGTAATTGTGTATGTAAAGCAGTCAGTTCATAGACAGTCCCTGGGAGGCATAACACTAAGTGGAAGCAATGGAGAAATTAGAGTTCAGCAGGTAGACATGTCTTCAAAGACACCGCTAGATCTTCTCCTGCCTTCTGCCTCACCCAGCATTCTTCCCACTGCATGAGCCAATCCCTGCTCTCTTGAAATAACATGTCTGACTCGGTGGGAAATAGTAATTATCTTTCCTTTCCTTTGCAACTTGGAATCATGAGTACCTGCATTTGCAAGTTTGTTACAAGAGCGCCCTGAAGTAGCCCTCTGGAGCAGATATATGTGTGTGTGTTTAGTTGCTCAGTTGTGTCTGACTCTTGGTTGACCCCATAGATTGTAGCCTGCCAGGCTCCTCTGTCCATGGGATTCTCCAGGCAAGAATAATGGAATGAGTTGCCATTCCCTTCTCCAGGGGATCTTCCCAACACTGGTATTAAACCTAGGTCTTTTGAATTGCAGGCAGATTCTTTACAATCTGGGCCACCAGGGAATCCCAGGGCAGGGGTGGCTCCCTGACAGTTTGTCACTACCTTCTGCTTGAATGCCTCAGTTTGGGGACTTCTTAACTCTTTGGTATACTTGTTATCTTGGACTTCCCTGTTGGCTCAGTGGTAAAGAATCCACCTGCCAATGCAAGAGATTGGAGTTCAGTCCTTGAGTTGGGACGATCCCCTGGAAAAGGAAATTTTCCAGTAATCTTACCTGGAAAATTCCATGGACAGAGGAACCTGGCAGGCTACATACAGTTCATGGAGTTGCAAAAGAGTTTGACATGACTTAGAAATTAAACAGCAATATACTAGTTATCCTAATCTTATTCATCTGTAATTTTACCATGACTTTTGCCCTTTCATCCTGGGTATGCTGTAAAGAGAGAGAGTAGCTTACTCTCTCATCTATAAAACTCATTAATTGAAAAAATACATATGTGTATGTGTCTAATATAATCCCTCAGCTTTCTTGGCAGTCAGATTTCATGACTGGCTTTCATTGGGATCACCATTAGTTAACATTTCCAAGATCTTTTGCAATTTTTTTACCATTAACTCAAAGCTCCAATATTTTGCACTTATATATTTCATAGTTTACGCCTTTAGTGAAGAAATTTCTAAATTTATCTCTGTCAGATGATATTTTGTTTATAATGATCAGTCTGGTCAGTGTCTTTATTTTTTGTGAATTTTGATTATGAGGGATTTTTAAAAATAACATTTTCATTAAAGGAGACATGATTAAATAAAAATTTGAAAGTATTGACAGATTTTATGTAGTGTCCTATCTCTAGAATTAGTATAATTATTGATACATTATTGACATGTACACTTATATATCTACAAAAATATATGTGTGTGTGTGTGTGTGTGTGTGTGCTTGGTTACTCAGTGGTGTCCGATTCTTTGTGACCCCATGAACTATAGCCTGCCAGGCTCCTCTGTCCATGAAATTTTCCAGGCAAGAATAGTGGATTGAATAGACATTTCTTACTCTAGGGGATCTTCCCGACCTAGGGATGGACCCTGCATCTCTTTCATCTCCTGCATTGGCAAGCAGATTCTTTACTTCTGTACCACCTGGAAGCCGAGTGATGAAATATAGCTTCAATTTGTATTTGTATTTGATATATTTTATACCACCTTTCTTAATGTTTGTTTTGAGAAAGTTGTATTAAATAAGTATTATTATATAATTTTAATAATAAATAATTTCACTTTTTTCCTTGGGAACTTTCAGAAATTCAACTATCTGAAGATTACTACAATTGAGGGGTCATTTTGTAAATTTACAAGGCATCCCTTCTGTTGTTTTTATCCAAGTCATTGACCAAACTGTTGAATAGTATGGCAGATATATGATAACATTGATTATCAGTATTCTGAGTGCAGCAGGGGAAAAAAGGCAAATCTTATGCAGTGTGAGAAAGAGCTTGGAAAGCTTCCTAGAAAGGGAATAAGCTGTGGGAGAAATCAAAGTAGTAATGTACAGCTCAGAGAAAGAAATATGAAAATGGCATCATGCCATTGCTGGTTTACCCAGTGACAGTGCTGGTTTGAGGTGTAAGCCACATGCCACCAACATTCCTGGGGAGCGTGAGTGCCTGAGTTTCATTAGCTTAATGTAGAAATCACGGAGACTTCAGAAATCTGCTGCTTTCAAATTATTTCTGGCAGTGCTGATTTAAGGAAGCCATTTGAGTGAGTTAACTCTGTTGTGGTTGACAGAATATTTGATTTATTAGTCTTGGACACGAGAAGATTTAATACTGTAGAAGAGAAGTAAATTTTTAATTTTGTGTACAAGGAGAGGGTGCAGCCTCCCAACTGCCCAAAGCAATGCAGATGTTGCTTTCCTCATGCACGTATTGAGGTGCAGACTGCCATGGAGAGTCATTGCTTGAGGTTCGGCATAAAAACAAACCCATTTTTGAAATGGGAAAGTTGGGGAAGAATTGGAAATTTTCATCCTCAGTGTTCCTTGGGTATGTGTGGATTAATCATGCAACTGTTTGCTGATTTGCGTGCATGGTAAATAAGCAAACAACAACATTTATATTTTAAAATGTTAGTTGAGTTTCTGCAATATTGGAGCAACTGATTGTTGAAACTAGATGATTTCTCTAAACAGATGGAGTTGGAGGAATATTATTTCTTTTTGAAGTATAGGGGGTGGTTCAAAACTCCCTGATTGGAATGCTGTTCCAAGACTAAGGGACAGCTATTTAAAGTTGCCAAGAGCTGAGTGGGTGAACAGTTCTAAGGACCAGCTGGGAAGGACCTGGGAGAATCAAGGGAAACAGGCCCACTTATGCGTATAGGTGGAGAAAAAGACAGACACAGGATGGAGTTGTGTGTGACTCTAAAAGTAATAATTTTTGAAAGGTATGAGACAGAAAAGGATGATAGTGTGAAGGTTACTCATCTCACATGCTAGTAAAGTAATGCTCAAAATTCTCTAAGCCATGCTTCAGCAATATGTGAACCGTGAACTTCCAGATGTTCAAGCTGGATTTAGAACAGGCAGAGGAACCAGAGATCAAATTGCTAACATCCGCTAGATCACCTAAAAAGCAAGAGAGTTCCAGAAAAAGCATCTGTTTCTGCTTTATTGACTATGCCAAAGCCTTTGACTGTGGGATCACCACAAACTGTGGAAAATTCGTAAAGAGATGGGAATATCAGACCTCCTGACCTGCCTCAACAGTTAGAACTGAACATGGAACAACAGACTGGTTCCAAATAGGAAAAGGAGTATGTCAAGGCTGTATATTGTCACCCTGCTTATTTAACTTATATGCAGAGTACATCATGAGAAGCACTGGGCTGGAGGAAGCACAAGCTGGAATCAAGATTGCCAGGAGAAATACAATAACCTGAGATATGCAGATGATACCACCCTTATGGCAGAAAGTGAAGAGGAACTAAAAAGCCTCTTGATGAAAGTGAAAGAAGAGAGTGAAACAGTTGGCTTAAAGCTCAACATTCAGAAAACGAAGATCATGGCATCTGGTCCCATCACTTCATGGGAAATAGATGGGGAAACAGTGGAAACAATGGCAGACTTTATTTTGGGGGGCTCCAAAATCACTGCAGATGGTGACTGCAGCCATGAAATTAAAAGACACTTACTCCTTGGAAAAAAAGTTATGAACAACCTAGACAGCATATTCAAAAGCAGAAACATTACTTTGCCAACCAAGGTCCATCTAGTCAAGGCTATGGTCTTTCCAGCAGTCGTGTATGGATGTGAGAGTTTGACTATATAGGAAGCTGAGCACCAAACAATTGATGCTTTTGAACTGTGGTATTGGAGAAGACTCTTGAGAGTCCCTTGGACTGCAAGGAGATCTAACTATTCCTTCCTAAATGAAATCAGTCCTGAATGTTCATTGTAAGAACTGATGTTGAAGCTGAAACTCCAATACTTTGGCCACCTGATGTGAAGAGTTGATTCCTTTGAAAGACCCTGATGCTGGGAAAGATTGAGGGTGGGAGGAGAAGGGGATGACAGAGGATGAGATGGATGGTATTACTGATTCAATGAATTTGAGTTTGAATAAACTCTGGGAGTTGGCAATGGACAGGAAGGCCTGGCGTGCTGCAGTCCATGAAGTTGCAAACAGTCAGACATGATTGAACAACTGAACTGAACAGAGTTAAAGAAAGTGTTATGTGATAAGCAAGCAAAAATGGAGTTTCTGGTTTGGGGTAGAGTCAGGGTTTTCTGTGAAAGATGAGTGATCGAGAGACCAGAATTGAGTAAGAAAGGAGACAACCATACACTTAAACGGGACTCTGAACAATGCATTTTGGAGAGGCTGCATTTTTCTAAGCCATCATGATTTTACTGTACATCAATAGGAAGAAAAACATCCAGTAGCCAATTTCCTTTTTCAGGCTTTGTCTCACTCAGGAAAATCTATATTCTGAAGCTAAAGGCAGAACTCCCCAAGAGGTCATTACATGCTGACCTGTCACTTTAGGTGTAGTAAAAAAAAGTTGGATATACAAAGGTTTTTCTTCCCTCTTTCTTTTTTATCTTCAGATTCTGAGAAAGGTCAGTTGTCTAGGCAAGTACAACATGCAGAAGTAGGCTCAAGTTGAATTAGTTTTTACAACAAAACTCTCAGAAGGATGGACTAACTGCTATTTCTCAGTCAGCCTTTTTTTGGTACTTTCCCCCATGATAGAAACTATGTCAGAAGATTTGATCAAACTGTCAGAAGATTTGATCAACTAGAACCAGAGCAACATGAACTATTTAAAGGTGAAATAATCCATAAGAGATCATTCTGTCCAAGATTTTTAATTCTATGGTTAAGGAAAGAAGCACTGTAAGAGATTTACCCAATGTATAAAATAAGTTATTTTCAAGGAGTACCAGAACCTGTTTTCTTCACTCTCTTAACCCAGTTTTCTTTTTCAGGATTATTCCTTTCGAGAGGGGAACGAAACATGGTTGTGGAAGGTGTGGCCAGTGCTTAAAATCTCATTTGTTTTGGGTCTAGGAAATCTCAGAACATTTGGATGATAATGGATTCTTCTTTCAGTGTTAGAAGCTGTTCTCTTTTTTGCTTCTTCTGCTGTTGTTGTTATTATTATTATTACTCAACTTGTGCTAGTTGGCGGTGATGAAGCTTAGTGGGAAACAGGCAGATGATGCCTGGGTTCCAAGTGCCTTCCTAAGTATTTCCTAGTGCAGTTCAACACTGAATGATCAGATCATACCACATTCTGTCCGGGTTATTTCTTCCCTACTGAAATTCTTGTGATATTGTATTAAGGAGATTTAACTTGGGCTTCAAAGTTTTAGGCAAATCCAAATTCACACTGTTAAAGGATTAATTGAGGCATATTAAACATTTTAAGTGGTTTTTTTCTGAGCAAAAATCTATTTGAATTTTGCAGTACCAAACCAGAAGTGGTTAGGAACCAAGGTGGGTAGCAGAGGGGGGTGAAATGTACAGAAGATGCAGAAGCACAAAAAGGAAATAATTTGATTGACTGTAGCTTAAAGCCTAGTTGACTGTGATTGGCTATCGTTAGGTTTCAACTTCTTAACCTTGCAGTATGTACAGATGTAGGTTTGGGTTTGCTTAATTAGGCTTCTGTAGCATTAGAGCCACGGCAGTTTAATAAGCCCCTTGTTTAATCAATTTAACAATACCCATTAATTCCACAACTTGATCGACCCTCAACAAATCATATAAAAAGGAAAATGAATAGTACCTACCCTCAGGTTACTTATGACCAAGAGCCTACAAGACAATGAGAATAATTCTAAGAAAAACTAAGTAAATGCAAATATAAGTAAGGTAAACACTGTGAGATTAAATCTGGAAAGATCCCAAATAAGAGAAAAAGTATACTGAGTCTAAGGCAACTTCAGAAGTCTTCCTAAGGGAAGCTTAACTTTAAGCCTTTGGAGCATTACCACGGAAAACCATGACTTTCCATTAGAATAAAGATCCAGAGTCAGCTGACTTCCACATCAAGTTTGCCCTCCCACTGCCTAGTCCCTTCCCCTCCATGGTTAGATCAGAGTGCCTACCTGTGGGGAGTTGCAGATGGATGCCTATGTAGCTGATCTTTTCCTTCCATGTTAGACTTTGATGATAAATCACTACTTTGGGAGAAAGGATGCCCAACATCCAGGAGGAAATGCTTTCTGGCCACAGGCTATTTCAGATCTGGCAGGCTGCATGCACTTAATAAATATCAAAGAAAAATAAGTGATGAAGCCCAGGAGAAAGGTTTCCTTCTTGTTTCCCTGTCCTTTTGGAGAAATACAGTCTCGTTTTGACCTTGTCATTTTTCCAGTATCTACTGGTGTACATTTCCCTCTCATATTCCAGGGTAATTCACAACTAAATGGAATTTTAGAACTCTTGATAGATTTTCAAAGGCTATTGATACTTAACTGCCACTCACTGTTTTTCACTTGATAATCCAGTATCATAAGAAAATGAATCTGCTTTCAAAATTAAAATCATGATAAGTTCTTAAAGCAAATCAACACATCGGGAAGTAACAGAGTATTGAGAAATTAACAGTAAGATATTGAGTGCCTAGTCTATACCAGCTTTGTATACTAGTGATGAAGGTTCCTGATCTTCACTGAAGTACAAGTTGTAGGGCTTTCTTAAAACTCCCATCTTAACTGATTTTCTTAGTTCTGGTCAGAAACTGAACCACTCTACTCTGTCTATACTGAAACGCAAGCCATCTTCCAGACCGTTTGTTGTTCAGTTGCCCAGTCGTGTCTGACTCTTTGTGACCCCATGGACTGCAGCACACCAGGCTTCCCTGTCCCTCACCATCTCCCAAAGTTTGCCCAAGTTCATGTCCATTGCCTCAGTGATGCCATCCTGACATCCCAGACATCTCATCCTCTGATGCCCTCTTCTTCTTCTGCCCTCAATCTTTCCCAGCATCAGGGACTTTTCTAATGAGTTGGCTGTTCACATCAGATGACCAAAATACTGGAGCTTCAGCTTCAGCATCCTTAAGCCTCAAGTAAATCTGAATTGCTCTCTTTTATAGGTGTGAGAATCAGCTCCCTATGCTGCCTTCCCAGACTCTAAGCTTCACCATATAGAAAAAGATAGCTATTCTGAGCCCTGTGGAATCTACTGTTCAGAATCTACCTCAGATCCAGTGATCTAAAAGCTAAATAACTTCTCTATCTTGTCTTTAATAGTTCTCACTGTGATACATAGGATGCTGTGTGTGTGTGTGTGTGTGTGTGTGTGTGTGTGTTAAGTCTCTTCAGTCATGTCTGACTCTTTGCAACCCTATGGACCACAGCCTGCAAGGCTTCTCTGTCCATGGGACTCTCCAGTCATGAAAACTGGAGTAGGTTACCATGCCCTCCTCCAGAGGATCTTCTCAACCCAGGGGTCGAACCCATGTCTCTTACCTCTCCTGCATTAGCAGGGTTTGTTTGTTTGTTTGTTTGTTTTTTACCACTAACACCACCTGGGAAGCCCATATAGAATATTATACTAGCTTAAAGGCCCATCTAAAGTCATTCCTACAGAATACATCCATGGCTCCAGACCTGAGAATCTATGAACCTCCTCCTGGGCAAAGGTCCCTCTGATCAATTGGTTGACACTGAAGCATATTTGCTAGTTGATAAATAAGGCCAAAGAGGTTGGATTTACCATTAGGCTAAGTTTGGCTCCTTCACCTTATATTTAAAATTAATATCTCCAGCTAATTTCTCTAGATAAGCATTGCTATTTAGGATGCCATTCTATATTATTTGAACTCCTTTCCACAGCCAAAAGCAAGTTTTCTTCTTGTTTAGAAGCTCGAGTCCCCTTTAGACCTCTCACTAAATTCCAATTTCTGCTTGTCAGTTTCCTCACAAAACTACCAAGACTGGCATGCCTTCAGCCCAGTGAACAATCCCATTCTTCCCCCAGGTATTCTTTGGTAATTTATTATTCAAGAGTTCCCTCCTCCCTCTTCTCTTGAAACCCATTCCTTCATACACAGCATAGAAGGTAACCACCCAGAATATCATCATGATAATAGAACATTGTGCTCATAAATTACCACTAGTAGAGAGAGGACAGATATCTTCTCTTGGAAATATGTGAAACCTTTCCTTATTCTGTAGGATTTTTTTAAACATTCATATTGTTTATCACCAACTTGAACTTTTTGAATTACGAATGTTTCATTAATCCTTTCAACTTTAGATGGACATGTCTAATGTTCCAGACATTATACTATCCGCTAGCATACAGAGTAAAACCTATCCATGAAGGGTTCTCTATCCAATAGTTTAAATAAGATATGAATAAATATCAAAACATAGAATGTCACTGCCATGGTGGAGGAAGTACAAGATCTGAGAGTGGCCTGCATGAGAGAACGATTGATTCTGGCTGTATTTTTTAGAGTGCCTAATGTAATACCTTATGCTTATTAGGCTTACAGTAAATAGTTATCGGTGATGATAATATGGCATAAGTAGAAATTCACAGAAGAGAGGAGGTGGAAAATCATCTTTCTTAGAACTGAGATAGATGCCAAGCATTGTGATGATAAGAACGCTTCTCGGTAATGGGTAGCTTTTATTATTAATACTAGCAATGCCTTATTACAGTTATAAATTGCTGTCATTTATTGAGTGCACATTATATATCAGGAACCATGCTATATTAATATATTTTTCTCATGGCACACTATTCAATCATAACACAGTCCCTGGTGATTGGGTATTTTTCCTACTTTATGGATAAGAAAACAGAGGCTCAGTCAGACAGTGAATTCCTGAGCCAGAATTATAATACTCTCTGTCTTCCACATTTCTCCACTTAACCACTCTATATTATTATCAATATGAAGATTGGAGCCAAATATGTCAATACGTTTCCAAAACAACTAATTATTTGAAACAGTTGTACCAATGCCCTAGGATTCTTTAGACAATTGGAATTGTCATGATGTGTTATTCAGTTATTAGCAAAATTGAAATAGAATCTCTTAGAGGGAAGATATATATAGTTTTAGAATCATTTCCCAGTAATGTGGACTATGGAATACATGAGTGAATTTGCATCCAGTATTCAAACTACTCCTGGCCTTACAAATTATATAATAGTAAAGTGACAAACTATAAAACCAGCATTTAAATTTAAAACAGTACTTTAGTTCTTCATGAAGAGTTTATAAAACATTTCTTGGAAGAATTTTCACAGGCATTTTCTCAGTCAAGATTTTCACTTCATTTTAAATAAAGATTTCTTCCTATTGGATATTATCCTAGTCATTTACATTTACGTTTCTTTCATTTATTGCTTTTTTGTAAATCTGTGATCAAGGCTGTTATAATAAAACTTGTAACTACTTATAAGTATTCACTGGGAACATAATCTTATTCTCAAAGGATTAGGCTATAAACAAGGATTAGTGTCACTAAACACAATATGCTAGAATTGATTGTTTAAAATGAGTTACAAATGTTTTAGAGACTTAAAATAAAGCATTTATTTAATAAAGAATTAAGCAAGTCTTGTATCCTGTTTTTGTTTAGTTACACTGTTTGTAAAGATCCTTTCCTTTTCTATAACCACCTCATTTTTTTTTCCAAATTGCACATTAATATTAGATTGCTTTGGTATGTATTGCCTTAATCAGAAAAGCATATGAACTAAAGCCAGCTGTGGGACTGCAGAGCATCTCAAAGATGCTATAAAGGGGACATAAACAAGACATTAGACCTCTCATTCTCTTTCTCTCTATTTTTTATTGCCTAGCTCAGTGGTCTGTTTTATAGCCATGATGCTCTGCCTAGCAGTCAATACTCCACCTGCAAGCTAGTCTGATTCTCAGGGAGGTAGAAAATCTTTGACAATGAGGGTGTACACAATAGAGTCTGTCTGTTTCTTTGTTATTTCCCCCTGTCAGTCTCTCTGATATTCATTTTCCATCTTATTTTGTCTAGCCCTTCTCTGCAAACATTCCTACGGAAGTATATATGTGTCAGGGATAAAAAAATAAATAAAATGTATATGGGTCAGGGAGAGAAAGTGAGTACATTGACGCCTCAGAGATTTGCCCTGGTTCCCTCACTGTGTGAAATAAAGGGTCAGTTTTGAAGTCATCCTGAATATCTGGTGCCTATCCATCTCCCTTCTCACCTTCCTCTAAACTGTGCCTTTCTCTCTCTTCTCCATAGTCCTTTTTCTTATTTTCATTTCTCTCCTCTCTTCAAAGACATTACAGTATAGACATTTCTTCTTTTAACGAATACTTTTTAAATGTCTATTGTATGAGACACTCTGCTGGAATTACATCAATGAATAAGGCAGAGTCATCTTTGGGCCATATGGGAAAATATATATTGAGCAAATGATCCTACAGATTTTTATGAAGTTTCATGAGATGGAAGTCCTGGAAGCAATATGTGTGTGAAGTCAGGGAGCCTTAGCAGAACATTGTAGTCTAACTGGGTCAGGACAGGTTTTCCTCCTAAAGTTACATGATCTGATCCTGAATTCCCTTCACAAACTTGAAGTTCACAATCACTTTTCAGAATAAACAGCTTTATTTTGTTCACAAAGTTAGGAATCAATGATCTGCTTTTATTGTTATATCTTTCTCCCACTTTCTGTCCCAATATTATAACTAGCCCTCAGTTCAGTTCAGTTCAGTCGCTCAGTCGTGTCCCACTCTTTGCGACCCCATGAATTGCAGCACGCCAGGCCTCCCTGTCCATCACCATCTCCCGGAGTTCACTCAGACTCACGTTCATCGAGTCCATGGTGCCATCCAGCCATCTCATCCTCTGTTGTCCCCTTCTCTTCCTGCCCCCAATCCTTCCCAGCATCAGAGTCTTTTCCAATGAGTCAACTCTTCACATGAGATGGCCAAAGTACTGGAGTTTCAGCTTCAGCATCATTCCTTCCAAAGAAATCCCAGGGTTGATCTCCTTTAGAATGGACTGGTTGGATCTCCTTGCAGTCCAAAGGACTGTTTTTGCTTTGGCTCCATCCCTTTGTTCTTTCTGGAGTTATTTCTCCACTGATCTCCAGTAGCATATTAGGCCCCTAATAACCTGCAGAGTTCCTCTTTTGGTATCCTATCATTTTGCCTTTTTATACTGTTCATGGGATTCTCAAGGCAAGAATACTGAAATGGCTTGCCATTCCCTTCTCCAGTGGANAAATGAAGGACAGGGAAGCCTGGAGTGCTGCAGATCATGGGGTCGTAAAGAGTCAGACATGACTTAGCAACTGAACAACAAAGAACTGAACTGGCTTGGCTCTTAGGGATGGAGAAGATGTTGACAGGTAGTGGTCACAGTGATAAGGAAAAGCATTCAATGGGATGAGCAAAGGCTTAGAGGCAGGAGAGTATGGCATACGTTTCAGAAATTGTACATACACAGTTTAGCTGGAGAAGAAGGATGAAGAGAGAAGAGAGAAGAAAAGACTGAAATCAAATGTTGTTGCTGGAGAGGGAGGTTATAGAGGATATGAAATGATATAACAGGAAATTTAGATTTTTATCTAGGGCCAGTGAAGAGCCACTAGACACTTTCGAGAAGGGGAGTCAACAGAGCTGGGATTTTTGGAAGATTGACCTACAAGTGTATGCAAATGGAAGGGAGGGATTCGAATGGAGTCTATTACAGTAGATAAGACAAGACATAAGGAAGATATGAACACCACAATAATGTCAATGGAGATTTTACACAAAAGACTAGTTCAGTTCAGTTCAGTCACTCAGTCGTGTCCGACTCTTTGGGACCCCATGAATCGCAGCACGCCAGGCCTCCCTGTNAAAAAAAAAAAAAAAAACCAGATACAGACAGAAACCAACCATGGTTACCAAAAAAGGAAAGAGGGGAATGGATAAATTAGGAGTTTGGATTAACATATACACACTAGTATAAACACAATAGATAATCAAGGACCTATTATTTAGCACAGGGAAGTCTACGCAAGATTTTGCAATAACCTATAAGGGAAAAGAATTTGAAAAAGAAGATATATATGCATATATATATATATATAGCTGAATCACTTTGCTGTATACCTGAAACTAATACAACAATGTATATCAACTTCAATTTAAAAAAATATACTGCCTTCCGTTGCCTCATTCCTGCTTTGGCTCCCTCTTGGGTTTTGTCCCTAGCGCTCCCAAGGCTGCACCATGTGCCCTTATTGCCATCTTCTCTTGCATGGAGCTGCCCAGAACTTACTCTTTGTCCCAACTCAGAGGGGTTTATGTTTCCCCTAGAGGGAACCAGTCCTCCCAACTCATAATCTTGTACCACAACCCACCTTTTTCCTCCGCCCCCACAGTAAATGGTCAAGGTCTCAAATCTTAGTAACCCTCAAAGAAGGCATCATCTGGAGTTTGAGGAGTCATCTCAAAGTACTGATCTGCTTATTTGAGGAGCATTTTACTTCCCCTCTGGTCTCTCACTGATACTTCAAAGAATCCCAGCTGTTAAAGGGAGCAAAGACAAAGATCCCCACAGATCTGAGTGGGGAGCAGAAAGGCTAGATGCATGCTCAGAGAGCTGGCTCTCCTACTTCCAAAGAGGTGAAGAGTCTGGGTTTGGGGACTGGAGGAGAGGCAGCAGCAGAGGAAGTGAATTCCCAGAACAGAGGGCCAGGGTCTTACACAATCTGAGTGGGGATAAAGAGAGATCCTTGGCTCCTGACCAGTGTAGAGAGCAACAGAGACAATTGGCAATTTTTTATACCAGATTCCACTTGCAGGCTTTTCTCTACACAGCCCGTTTGAAACCAGATAAGATTCCAGAACAATAAAATGCATTAGCAACTCAGAGGCAATCCTGAAATTGCTCATGTTGATCTAAAGTCAAAATCTGGTCTCAAGCCAAGTGCTTTATTATTACACAAGATTAGTGCTTGGATTCATCCTTATCTTTTTAAGTCCTGTTTTATTAGTAGGGGATAGTAAATTTTCCTGGCTGAAGCTCACACCACTTGCTTTGCCCTTTTCTCTGCCTGTGCCTTTGATGGACTGTACACAGATGGGCCAGGGAGAAGGGCTGGACTTAAAGGTTACCTTGCCAACACGCGCCGACTGTCAGTTGCATGGCAATGTGAGATGGATGAATGGGCCAGTCGTTAGTCACCAGGTATGGTTCATACGTTGCTCCATCCATGTATAAGGTGACCACAGGAAACTCCACATTGATGACATAGTAATGCCATTCTTTGTCACAAATCTAGTGAAAAGAAAGAGAAGCAACACTTAAAATTGAATACGCAATGAAACATTCAACAGACTTTTATTCTAGTTATGAAAGAGGGAGAAGAGACCTTTAGGTTAACAATGTTTATTGCAAAGAACTCAGTGAACATAATGGCTGATATGCCCTGATGTTAGAGAAACGCAAATCAGATATGATGGAGCAAATCATGGGATAGAGGAACACCTGGGAAACTAATCACTGGGTAAATATCCAACTATGGACAGATTATCTTGGTTGGCAAGTTCTTGGTGGACAGGTGGGGGTGTCAACTTAAACTTGCTCTGTATGAGCAACAGAGAAAAGTTTAAAATGTTTTTCAAAGTTTGGGGATAGGTGGCACTATAAAAAGAAAGATGCTAGACTGGAAGTAGAAATGAAGATAGAGCAGGGGCAGAGGAAGGGAAAGAGAAAGAACAAAATAGAAGAGGAAGAAATTAGGAGTTATGAGCAAGGAAAAGGCAACAGACAAAGGAAGAAGGATTTTCATAAGAACAGAAAACCTTCAATTCCTTTGTCTATATTAATGCTTGCCCAAGGAGCTGTTGTAGTCTCACGCTCCCTTCAACTGAAGCAAAATAAATTCTGAGACAGATAGTCTTCCCAAAGACTATCCTTCCTTAGAGTTTCATCCTTCCTTAGAGTCCCTGGGAAGCCAAAGAGGGATGGCAGATGAATCCTTCTGGCTGAACTTGGTACAGAGCACACTCACATTCATGTCCGCTCATAATTTCAGTACCTAAGACTTCTGGTCTTAGACCTGGGAACCAAAACCTAAACTTAATGGGTGAGTAGAGACATTTGGAGCCAGGATGAAGTTACTATTCTTGACCTCAAGGTACTCAAATCCCGCTTGTTGTTCAGTCTCTAAGTCATGTCTGACTCTGCGACTCCGTGGCAGACCCTCTGTCCTTCACTATCTCCTGGAGTTTGCTCAAATTCATGTCCATTGAGTCGGTGATGCTATCTAACCATNATTTTTTTTTCCATCCACGTTCCTGGGGGCCCTGAAATCTAGGGGTGCCTGGACCTCACTTAAAGACTTCCAGGTCTACAGGCTTCAAATCTAGGCCCTGGAGTCCTGTAAGCCTGGGTTTCAACATTGTCTCTGGCACATATTAGCTTTGACAAGTGACTGTCCTCCCTAGGCCTCCATTTTGTCATCTATAAAATGGGGAGTTTTTATTTTTTTATTTTTTTAAAATTTATTTATTTTTAATGGAAGGATAACTGCTTCACAATATTGTGCTGATTTCTGCTGTACATCAACATGAATCAGCCATAGGTATACCGATGTCCCCTCCCGCCTGAACCTCCCTCCCACCTTCCACCCCCATCTCACCCCGCTAGGTTGTTACAGAGCCCAGGGTTGGGTTCCCTGAGTCATACAGCAAATTCCCAATGGCTGTCTGTTTTGCATGTGGTAGTGTATATTCTTCCTTGCTACTCTCTCCATTCACCCCACCCTCACCTTCCCCTTCCCACCCCCACGTCCCCAAGTCCATTTCTATGTCTGCATCACCACTGCTACCCTACAAACAGATTCATCAGTACCCTCTTTCTAGATTCCATATATATGCGTCAGGATGCGACATTTGTCTTTCTGTTCCTGACTTACTTCACTCTTTATAATAGGCTCTAAGTTCATCCATTTCATTAGAAATGACTCACATGNTCACCACTGCTACCCTACAAACAGATTCATCAGTACCCTCTTTCTAGATTCCATATATATGCGTCAGGATGCGACATTTGTCTTTCTGTTCCTGACTTACTTCACTCTTTATAATAGGCTCTAAGTTCATCCATTTCATTAGAAATGACTCACATGAGTTCCATTTTATGAGTGAGCAATATTCCTAAAATGGGGCATCTTAAAATTGTTTGTATGCACTATATCAAGAATGTGGCTACTCAATGAATCACACAGGTCACACAGCATAGTAGGAACCATGACCTGGGGTCAGGAAAGTCCATAGTGGTGCCTCTCCAAGGTCAGGAAAGTGCATGTTTCACCCCTGTGTTGAAATGCACCATAAGACCAACAGGAAACAAAGGTCGGGAAGCTGAAGAGTTTGCAATATGTAACTTCCCCGTCCTTGTAGGGCACAGATTGAATGTGTCTGGTATTTCCAGTGCCCAGTTGGGTGTTTGGGTCATGGCAGGGGCCCAGAAGAATATTGTGACATGAATAACAATTTTCTGGGGTTTAACTGTGTCACCGCAAAAATTGATACATTGAAGTCCAACTCAATGGACATGAGTTGAGTAAATGGGAGCTGGTGATGGACAGGGAGACCTGGTGTGCTGCAATTCATGGGGTCACAAAGAGTCGGACATGACTGAGCGATTGAACTGAACTGAATTGAAGCCTTAACCCCCAGTACCTCAGAATGTGACCTTATTTGAAGATGCATTCATTCATTGCAAAATGTAATCAAATTAAAAAGAGGTCCTTAGTGTGGGCAATCTGGTTTGACCGGTGTCTTTATGAAAGGGGTAGTTCAGGACACAGACACATCCCAGGGAGAATGCCATGGGAAGATGGAAGGCAGAGATCAGGATGAGGCTTCTAGAAGTCAGGGAANAATTAAAAAGAGGTCCTTAGTGTGGGCAATCTGGTTTGACCGGTGTCTTTATGAAAGGGGTAGTTCAGGACACAGACACATCCCAGGGAGAATGCCATGGGAAGATGGAAGGCAGAGATCAGGATGAGGCTTCTAGAAGTCAGGGAACAACAAAGATGGCCAGCAAACCCCCAGACACAAGGGGAGAGGCCTAGAATAGATTCTCTCCATGGCTTTTGGAAGGAATCAACTCTGATGACTCGATGATCCTTGTTACAGCGGACTTAGCAAACTAATATAGACTGGGATGACCCCAGATGGAAAGTCACATGATATATCAGTTTCCTATGGCCGATATAAAAAACAATCACAAACTCAGTGCCTTCAAATAACACAAATGTATTATCTTACAGCTTATTTATTTAACTGTATCATCTTACAGCTTTTTTACTTGTTCTGATTATCTTACATGTCTTCAGTTTCTAGATGCTGCATCTCTTGGTTCATGGCCCCTTCCTCAGTCTTCAAAGCCAGGAGCATAGCATCTTCTTTCTTCTCTGACCTCTGCCACTGTCCTTAAATCTTCTCTGTGTCTGATCTTTCTGACTCTTTCCTTTTTTTTTTCCAGGGGGACACACCACATGGCTTGCAGGATCTTCGTTTCCCAACCAGGGATAGTACCTGTGCCTTCTGCAGTGGAAACATGGAGTCCCAACCACTGGACCACCAGGGAATTCGCTCTGCCTCCCTCTTACAAAAACTCTGTTACATTAGGTCCATCCAGATAATCCTGGTTAATCTCCCCACCTCAAGATCCTTGACTTTGTCCCATCTGCAAAGCCCCCTATGCAATGAAAGATATTTTAACATATTCTCAGGTTGTAAAGATTAGGACACAGAGATCCTTGGCACAAGGAACCTACACAGGACTTTGCAGGCTGGGTCCATGGGAAGTGACCCTGAGATGGACATTTGTGCGTAAGACCCCTGTTGGTTCTCATCCCCAACTCAATGGACATAAATGTGAGCAAACTCCAGGAGACAGTGAAGGACAGGGGAGCCTGGCATGCTGCAGTCCATGGGGTCACGAAGTCTGCTAAGTCAGACACGACTTAGCAACTGAACAACAACAACAAATTCCTGAGGAAGGACCTGGGAGCCATGGAATGGCTTTGAGCAGGAGAGTGAGATGGGCAGATGTGTACTTGGAAGGGATCGCGCTCTAGCTACCAAGTGGAGAGTGGCTGGGAGAACAGCTTGCCTCTCTTGACCTTGGCACAGATACATCCTTCCACCCCAACTTCCTGATCTGCTGCTTGGTCTCCAACATCATCTGTTCCGAGATCTTTGACCATTGTTTTGACTCCCAGGATGAAGACTTCCTAGGGCTGCTGGCTGTAAACCTGCAGCAGGTGGACAATTTTGGGGTGAAGGTATCTGCTGAAGCCACGCCAACCCCAATCGCACAGCCCTTCCTCCAAAGTCCCTTCTTTCAGTTCAAACGTCTGCCAACATAAATAAGCCTATATGTGTGTTCAGCTCTTGGTTGGATACTGTAGACACACCAGGAGCCAAGATATACCTAGCCGCGTCATCATGGAGCCACAGTCCAGTGGGATAGACAGGCATGTCGCCAAACCTGATAGCCCAGAGGGATCAGGACCGTGACAGATTTAACAATCATTCAGTCCAGGCTCACTGAACCTGCTATCCTGTGCCAATCTGCACTGGCCAACCTGCAGAAGACATAAGGGTGGCCCAGATAGCCATAGTGGCCCTGACCTGGTAACCTTGAACTCTGTAATCAATATAAATAGACTAGAGACCAGAGGATAATCTCAGGCAAGGCTTTTGGGGGCCATTAGGCTGCAATACCAAAAAGTGAAAATAGGAAACAAGTTCCTTGGCTCTCTCCAAGGTGGAGCAAGCTGGTTTCTTAAACAGGGTGAGGATGGGGCGGATAGGCGGATTGGGCAGGAGGCGGAGCTTAGGCAGTCTGCTCACTCCCTCCGGGGTGCTGTGGGCGGGATGGATCATGCTCAGTAATCTGCTTTTCCCCTGGGCACCTCAGAAGTGGACGTTGATTTGTGGCCTCTTTGTATCTTTTTCTTCCTAATTGCCCCAACTGCGCATGCATGCAGTTATTTTCAGCAGCTTCTACTTTCTTCGTTTTCTGTTGCTCCCGGCGATGTTTGTCCAAGAGCTAGCACTCCACTAAAGGGTCCAAGGTCCCAGCCAATTTCCCTGGGACCTGCCCTCACAGAACTTTCATCCCAGAGGAGGAGATAGAACAGTCACCAGTGACATGTCAGAGAGTGGCGGGCGGGGGGAGCTGATGCTCACACAGCCGTGACAGCACAGAGAAACTGCTTGTCATTGTCTGGAGGTCAGGGAAGGCTTCCTGGAGGAGGTCACATCCAATGCAAAACCTCAGTGATGAAAAGGACTAAACCAGCAAAAGTGAGAGGAAAGACGGGGAACAGGATTTCAGGCAGAGGGAATAGCACGTGCCAAGACACATTCTCTCCAGGACCTCTTTATAGCCTTTTCCCTGCTTTTCTGAGCCACTTTCCTGGTTCACACAGCTGTCTCTTTGAGGTCTTTGAGAAACAGAAGGAGCTTGTGGCTGGAGTGTTGAGGAAGCATGAGGGTACTTGGACCTGGCTCAGTCCTCGGGATTTCATGGATGCCTTCCTCACTTGCATGCAGCAGGTGAGACTTGGAGCAAGATGCAGTGCATTCTGGGATCTAGTAGAAGCTGAGGGTCGTGGGGTCTGAGAGTCTCATCTTTGGATGAGACTCACGAGACTTGGGTCCCAGATTCCCTACTCTTTCAGTTTACTGTGTGAGAGGGTACAATTCCCTCCACATCTCTGAGCCTCTGGTTTTCCATCAGTAAAATAGAAGTTCTGATGAGGCAGTCTTGTTCTAGCTCTGGAATTATAAACAGGCTTCATTTTGGGTATCAACTTTGTTCATCTGAGAAGGATTCTGAGGTTTAGTATCAAAGAGTTCTGTGATTGATTGTTGATGCCTGCTGTGGTCTGAGAATCAGGAAGGAGAAGTGTAATCAGCGATCTGAATAGATCTTTTGGCTATCTGAAAAGGCTTTTTTGGCTTCTCTCTAATTCCAGCATCCTGTGTTTTTGCATATAGGAGGAAAGGGACCCCCCCCCCAACTCAGAATTTAGGAAGAGAATTTGCTCAGTTGTGCTCTCAACATCTTTTTTGCCAGGGTGGAGACAACCAGCATCACCCTCAGGTATGGGCTCCTGGTCCTCCTGAAGTACCCACCAGTTACAGGTTAGGACCAGCCCTTTCTCTTCTGATGTTGACAAGCTAGGTATAAGGATCAAGTTCTGATAACACCTTGCTTGAAGGCTGGGGGAGTAGGGTGGAGTGGAGTGCCCATTTTTTTAAATTTACCTTCGCGGCCCTGGGTCTTCCTTGCTATGCATCAGTTCAGTTCAGTTTCTCAGTCGTGTCTGACTTTTTGCAACTCCATGAATTGCAGCACACCAGGCCTGCCTGTCCATCACCAACTCCCAGAGTTCACTCAAGCTCACGTCCATTGAGTCAGTGATGCCATCCAGCCATCTCATCCTCTGTAGTCCCCTTCTCCTCCTGCCCCCAATCCCTCCCAGCATCAGAGTCTTCTCCAATGAGTCAACTCCTCACATGAGGTGGCCAAAGTACTGGAGTTTCAGCTTCAGCATCATTCCTTCAAAAGAACACTCAGGGCTGATCTCCTTCAGAATGGACTGGTTGGATCTCCTTGCTGTCCAAGAGACTCTCAAGAGTCTCTCCAACACCAAGTTCAAAAGCTTCAATTCTTCGGTGCTCAGCTTTCTTCACAGTCCAACTCTCGCATCAATACATGACGACAGGAATAACCAGAGCCTTGACTAGACGGACCATTGTTGGAAAAGTAATGTCTCTGCTTTTGAATATGCTATCTTCAGTTCAGTTCAGTTCATTTCAATTACTCAGTTGTGTCCAAATCGTTGCGACCACATGAATCGCAGCACGCCAGGCCTCCCTGTTGATCACCAACTCCCAGAGTTCACTCAGACTCCCGTCCATCGAGTCTGTGATGCCACCCAGCTATCTCATCCTCGGTTGTCCCCTTCTCCTCCTACCCCCAATCTCTTCCAGCATCAGATCTTTTCCAATGAGTCAACTCTTCGCATGAGGTAGCCAAAGTACTGGAGTTTCAGCTTCAGCATCATTACTTCCAAGGAAATCCCAGGGTTGATCTCCTTCAGAATGGACTAGTTGAATCTCCTTGCAGTCCAAGGGACCCTCAAGAGTCTTCTCAAACACCACAGTTCAAAACCCTCAATTCTTTGGTGCTCAGCCTTCTTCACAGTCCAATTCTGACATCCATACATGACCACAGGAAAAACCATAGCCTTGACTAGATGGACCTTACTCAACAAAGTAATGTCTCTGCTTTTGAATATACTATCTAGGTTGGTCATAACTTTTCTTCCAAGGAGTAAGCGTCTTTTAATTTCATGGCTGCAGTCACCATCTGCAGTGATTTTGGAGCCCCAAAATATAAAGTCTGACACTGTTTCCACTGTTTCCCCATCTATTTCCCATGAAGTGATGGGACCGGATGCCATGATCTTCGTTTTCTGAATGTTGAGCTTTAAGCCAACTTTTTCACTCTCCTCTTTCACTTTCATCAAGAGGCTTTTTAGCTCCTCTTCACTTTCTTCCATAAGGGTGGTGTCATGTGCATATCTGAGGTTATTGATATTTCTCCCTGCAATCTTGATTCCAGCTTGTGTTTCTTCCAGTCCAGCGTTTCTCATGATGTACTCTGCATATAAACACAACAGCAAGACAGCAAGACAGAGATTCTTCTCATTTCTGTGACAGGCTATACTCACATGCCCATCTTTCCTTTGCAGTTTGATTGTTCTGCTTGGCCTGTTACCTGCCTTTAGTCATCACTCCAAACTTTACTTTTCTTTTATATCTTTATGTTTTTACTTCCTCTGTGAAAGTTATATTGATTTTATCATTCATATTATCCTTTTCTTTTTACTACATTATCATTATTTCTGGTATGTGTCTTCATTAGGGCATATTACATGTCTTCATTAATGTACACAGCACCGTTTGCTTTTTATGACTGCTTGATCTTCTCTAGAGTAAGCTTCCTAAAGCCAGCAACATTCATTTTGGTCTTCCAAGAAATGGTCTCCAGTAAATGCAAAAGTGATGAAATAAATGCACAAATACATTTTTAGCTCACCTGATACTGGATTACTGATCAGAAATTCTGAATAAAAGTGAAGTTTGACTTTGTAAACCTTCACATTCCACTTATATCCAGATTAATATGATTTGAGCATAGTAGCATTGATTCTAAATTATTCACATCATCCAATCAAACATCCACTTGTTCCAACCACTGTTGTCTCCTGGGGAGTCTTCCTGGGCACTCTTTGAGTGCCCACTATACTTCTCCTGGATATAGATATTCTTGGAAGAGTATACTATGCTTGAGAACAGTTTGGTTATTCTTTATAGGACTCTGAGATGGAACACTTAGGGTTATTAGGAAGCTCTCCTTTCTGTTTTATGTTTTGGTTTCTTAAAATATCCATCTCAGGGAGCTCTCAACCTCCTTATCCTTTTTTAACAAACACGTAGGGTATAAACTATGTCCTAGACTCTAAGCAACTTAGAGATATTAACTCATGTTATTTTTATAAGAACTCTACTAAGCACGCAACCTTGTTGTCCATATTTCACAGATAAGCAAATACAGGCACGAGAGGTGAAGTAAATTGCCAGGGTGGTATAAGAAAAGAATTTGGTTCCAAGTGGTCTGGCTCCCAGAGTTGGTACTCCTGAGCACTTAGCCAGGCCACATGTCACAGTGCTTGATGTTTGCAGTATTTTTCAACCTGTGGTAAAGAGTCATTGAGAAGTTATTAGGAGCTCATATCACTCCACTAAAATTGCTTAAACTGTTCTGTGAAAAAAAGTATTTTTTTTAACATTTAGCTAGTTGCTAAAAATGAAATAAATCCACAAAGTAACTTAGGGGTTATCAATAGCATAGTATTTATATTTCTATATGTAACCCTGTGGACTTATGTCAACAAAATAAACAGATTTTTAAAAATCGGGGTATTTCAAGTCAGTTATAAAATATTTCTTTTAAGTTTTAAAATGTGTGTATAACTGGGTTAGTTGTATTAGTAAATTTTATCTGCAACTCAGTGATCTGAAAGAGATTAAGCCAATGCCAGAAACCCTTACATGAGGAAGATGGACAAGTCTGTTGGCTGTGGACTATTTCTATGTCCAGTAAATCTTTCTAATGATAAAATAATCAAGGTGATGTACTTTAAAAAGTACAGAGTGCTCTGGTGGTTAGGAAGAATGGCAGAGAGTAAAACAATAGAAGGAGGGGAGAGAATTAACAGCCATAAGAGGGCTTCATTCCTCTGTTGTCTGTGAAATAGGCTATGGAAGAGCAAACAGGTGGAATTCAAAAAATATGCCTTGAAAGAATGCTTAAGGCAAGGGGAAATAAATGGATGTAAAACAAAGAGGAGGAAAGGAGAACTGACAAGGGCAAATGAAAATGTAGGGAGGGAGAAAAAGAATGGATAAGAAAAGCAACTGCAATTGCACAACATCAGGTATCAATGAGAAACTTTACATTCTCATTTAATTACTACCAAGGGCCGAGGTAGATGCTTCGATCATGTGTTATTACTCTCGAGAGTCAGAGTTGTGATTCCCCACTCTGATGTATGAATCAGTGTTTCAGAGTCAGTGCTCTTTTCTTAAAAAAAAAAAATTGACTTATTTTGCTGCCCCAGGTCTTAGGTGTGGCACCGTATCTTTGATCTTTGTGGTGGCATCTGGAATTTAGTCCCTGGCCAGAGATTGAATTCAATTCAGTTCAGTTCAGTCACTCAGTCATGTCCGACTCTTTGCGACCCCATGAATTGCAGCATGCCAGGCCTCCTTGTTCATCACCATCTCTCGGAGTTCACTCAGACTCAGTCCATCAAGTCAGTGATGCCATCCAGCCATCTCATCCTTGGGCGTCCCCTTCTCCTTCAGCCCCCAGTCTCTCCCAGCATCAGAGTCTTTTCCAATGAGTCAACTCTTCTCATGAGGTGGCCAAAGTACTAGAGTTTCAGCTTTAGCATCATTCCTTCCAAAGAAATCCCAGGGCTGATCTCCTTCAGAATGGACTGGTTGGATCTCCTTGCAGTCCAAGGGACTCTCAAGAGTCTTCTCCAACACCACAGTTCAAAAGCATCAATTCTTCGGCGCTCAGTCTTCTTCACAGTCCANATGGACTGGTTGGATCTGCTTGCAGTCCAAGGGACTCTCAAGAGTCTTCTCCAACACCACAGTTCAAAAGCATCAATTCTTCAGCGCTCAGCCTTCTTCACAGTCCAACTCTCACATCCATACATGACCACAGCAAAAACCATAGCCTTGACTAGATGGACATTAGACGGCAAAGTAATGTTTCTGCTTTTGAATATGCTATCTAGCTTGGTCATAACTTTTCTTCCAAGGAGTAAGCGTCTTCTAATTTCATGGCTGCAGTCACCATCTGCAGTGATTTTGGAATTACTAGGTGAATATAAGTGAAAATCACCCCAAAAGAAGAAAAGCCAGTTATTAGGCCAAGCTTCTGTTGTTTGGGTAGCAGCCTATTGACAGGTGAATATTTACATGGCCAGTCTAGCTTACTATATACTGAATACCTATATTTCATGCTTCTCATTTCCTATGTGCCTATGTCTAGGCACAGGCCTATGGTCTAGCCTGTTTTAATTGACTCTTGAAACCAAGGTTCCATGATTCTTGGCAGCTGTCTAGTCACACAGTTAAATGATAATGGTACTGAACTTGAACAATTAAGAAGAAAATCCTGATTACTGCTGACTCTTCCTTTTTGTCTATGCCTTACAGAGCTGCAATCTTCTTCTTTCCCACTTTCTGTCACCTTTGTCGGGATAACACAAATGCTCAGACTCAACTGCTTTACTCATTCCTCATAAATCGGCCTTTCTAAAATGTGTATGACTTCTGTTGGATATTTTTCAAACCATTTCTTCACTTATACATCTCGTAAATGTGTAATGAGAGTCAAATATGTGAGCAAATGGCAGAATGTAAACTGGCCTGGTAAGGCCAGCGGGATTGGGGGAGTGGTTTTGAGATAGCAATTAAATGTCTGCCCTTAACTCAGTCTTCTGTCTTTTGATAGATTAAGAAACTGTCTCGTGTTTCACATGATGGTTCTTTGGAGATGAACTAGCCCCAAGTTTTCATTTTAAGGATGTGAAAGCCAGATAGGTTGTATAATTTTTTGAGAGTTACATAGAGAATCAGTCATCAACCATGTAGAATTATTTCTATATCTACTCTTGTTCTTTATGAATATTTCCTTTGCAAAGGGCTGCATTGTTTTTATTAATTGAATTAATTGAATTTTTGTGAGCTAAATCTCTTAACTCATCCTTTCTGGAACAATGAAGAACAGAAAACTTCCTTTTCTCTGAAATCAAGTTGTTCTGGAACCTGTAGCATCAAAACTCAGTAAACCCATACTTCACCAGTGTTTGTGTAAATCTACCAATGGAACCTGAGTAGCTGAAGTATGTTATAAAGTGTTATAAAGTTGAAAAGATCTTTGTTAGGAGATTGTCTATAATTTTCCTATTTTTTTTTTAAGTCCTGCTTCAGATTTTGGTGGAGCAAGTCTTAGAACTGCTGCCAGTAGAGCATGGAGGAGACAAATAATTTTGCCTTCATTCTAGATCATTGAAGTCTCAAATTTGCATCAGAACTGATTCCCTCTCTTTCAGATATAAACAGTAGGAAATATCTTTATAATCTTTATGTATCTTCAAATGGAATTTGTTAATGTGTTTTCTTGAGCTATTAATGAGCCATTGGCTTAGCCAAAAAGTTCATTTGAGTTTTGTCTTTAAGATGGTCTGGCAAAACCTAAACAAATATTTTGGCCAACCAAATAATAAAAATGATGATCTTCTTCACTATTTACTTTATATCTATCCCCTCAGCAATACAGAGGAGTTATATATGTATCCAAATATTTAATTAATATTAACTTGCAGTTGATCTTTTTTTTTTTTTTTTTTTTTTTTTTTTGCAGAAGTTTAAAGTGTTAATTTAGTTTTATCTATGCTGTTCA
>SJYV01002355.1:1222013-1241599 GCA_006410875.1 Neotragus pygmaeus | reverse complement strand
TTTTTTTTTTTTTTTTTTTGCTTTTTGCATATGATTTTGTTAAACTTAGATAATGTCTGGGATTATTGTACTTAGTTTATCTTTTAAGGTAAACTTTTCTTTGATCATTTGGTTTTGCCAAAGGGCTTTGAAGGTAAAGCTTTGCTACAGCCAGCATCCTCTGGTCTGTGCATAACAGAAGCACCTCTGAATCAGTTCGGGTGCTACCTGGAGGAATTTTTGTTCTCTGGAACTAAGACTATATAAAATTCTACTTCAAAAGACAGTTGGTTAGTTTGTTTATTATTATATATAAAGGGGTCATATTCATTGTTTTTTTAATTCAGAGCCTGCAATGGTTTCCTTTTAAAAAACTATTAAAATTTTTTTCGTTGTACTCTTAGATCAACCATCCCTATTGTGTCCTACAGTAGTCTTTCTGTTTTATTTTTTTAATTCTGATCTTTTACTGTGATGAAGACTTTCATTGTGTCACATTATTATTTCTTATCTTGGTACTTTTTTATACTTGAACTCTAGCTTTCAGCATCCATTGTTTATTGCTATAGTTGTTCAATTAACCAAATTTTCGGTAAATAAGTCTACTTTCACATTCAATGAGTTTTTAAAAGATACAGCTCTTTCTTAACTTTTTTTCTTGTAGTATAGAACCAGTTGAAATGGTATCTAACCTAAAAGGGTAGCATATAATTTTCTGATTAAGAGCTTTGGTATTAGATCAGCATTCAAATTCCAACTCAGAGACATACTAGCTTTATAATCTTTGGCAAGTTACCCTTTAAACTCTCAAAGAGTCAGTTTATTCATCTATAAACTGGTAGTAATAATAGCTAGTTATTAAAATCAAATTTAATTCAAAGATACAATAAAATAATATTGGAAAGGATTTGGCTGGTATTTGGCACAAAATAAGAGTTGGATAATGATTTTAGTTGTTTTTATTATTGACCAATAAGTTAGTCTAGTAGGAATAATTGTCATTAGCTATGTCAATTGTTCACAAAATAGCATACAATTTCCCTTTAATGGCAGTGATGTTAAACTGATGTGTATTAAAATATGTTCAGAGTGGATCCAATATATCTTGAGTGTGAGCATATATATGGAAACTGTATCTATAGTTACTTACACCCAAGTATAAACACGTTTTTGTACCCACAAAATTGCACTTATTTTTAGGGCACTGGTGTCAACAGCCACCTCTTCAAAGAAATTATTTCTTTTGATCCATTTAGTAGCTTGATCCCAGCTGCATAAAAATAGACTTGCAGTATTTCATTTTTCTACAGACTGCTGATGGCTGCATTCCATAACTCAAAAATCTGTCAAAAGGAAGCTTCTAAAACTCAAAAGCTTTTACAGAAACTTGTTGCATTCACTAACATTCAAGCTGGAATTATTTGCAATTCACAAAATATAGACTTTAAAAATATTGTCTCAAAATATTGAATGTGATACTTGACTCTACATTAGATACTGATTGTTAAAATTCTTGTAACATTATGGTTACCATTCGATCTATAATTACGTAGTTTTATGATGATGTGGCCACCTGATGCAAAGAACTAACTCGTTGTAAAAGACTCTGATCCTGGGAAAGACTGAGGGCAGGAGAAGAGGAGAACAGAGAATGAGATGGTTGGATGGCATTATTGACTCAATAGACATGAGTTTGAGCAAACTCCGGAAAATAGTGAAGAACAGGGAATCCTGGCATGCTACAGTCCATGGGGTTGCAAAGAGTCAGACACAACTGTATTGACTGAACAACAACATGATGATTTTTAATATTTTCTCTTTGGCCAAATGGGATCAGTCACTCCAATAAGGAGAATATGCACAGGAATACTCTGTGTATGTGGGTGCTACAGTTGATAATAGTAGCCTCAGCAAAACTGTTAGTTACATTAGTGAATGCTTTGAACACTTGGAGAAAACTTTCCAACTGTCACACTCATGTCTATGAATTTATTTATAAGGTTGAAAGTTCTGTGTCAGATTGTGGTATTTATTACTATTAAACTTTAGTCAAAGAACATATCCCTCACAAAGAAAACAGTCAGATAATGAGTATCCAAATGTACCAGTACCCAGTTCTGGCAGTTATCTAATACATTGACATGGTTTTATCTGTAAGTTAAACTCCCTCAATTTCTACCATCTGACTTGATTGTTTTCAAGCAAATCTAGGACTGCCTCATTCACCTGAAGATACTTCAATATGGATTATATATATACACACACACACACAAAAGAAAAGACAGAAAAACTATGACCACTGTAACTTTGGTGCTATTTTGCTGATGACATTACAGCTATGACCTAGAAAGGTCTTGAGTACTATTCTTTCAGGATTCCTATCCCCACAGGATTCTCAAGAACAACACAAAATGCGTGCCTAAATTCTTTCCATGCAGAACTCTCTAGAAAAAATAATTAAAACATCCAACATGGACTTGAGGCCAAAGTAAAATCTCCCTCACAAATCTGAATCTTTATCACTATCATTCATAGATCTTTCTGTAAGTGAGAATATGGGGACTGGAAAGGAATGAATTTACTTAGCCATCAATTGCCAGGAGTAGAAGAGGAATATCAAGAATTTCCAACCTAAACTTAGAGCTTTCATTTACTTAGGCCTGAGTCCATTCTGAAGGAGATCAACCCTGGGATTTCTTTGGAAGGAATGATGCTAAAGCTGAAACTCCAGTATTTTGGCCACCTCATGCGAAGAGTTGACTCATTGGAAAAGACTCTGATGCTGGGAGGGATTGAGGGCAGGAGGAGAAGGGGACAACAGAGGATGAGATGGCTGGATGGCATCACGGACTCGATGGACATGAGTCTGAATGAACTCCGAGAGATGGTAATGAACAGGGAGGCCTGGCATGCTGCGATTCATGGGGTTGCAAAGAGTCAGACACAACTAAACGACTGAACTGAACAGAACTGAGGTAAAAAAAAAAAAAAAAAAACTTTGACCTAACCTAACTCTTCCAGCAAATTTGGAAAACTCTTTGCAGTGGTCACAGGACTGGAAAAGGTTAGTTTTCATTCCAATCCCAAATAAGGGCAAAGCCAAAGAATGCTCAAACTACCACACAATTGCACTTATTTCACACATTAGCAAGGTAATACTCAAAATTCTCCAAGACAGTCTTCAATAGTATGTGAACAATGAACTTCCAGATGTTCAAAGTGGATTTAGAAAAAGCAGAGGAACCAGAGATCAAATTGCCAACATTTGTTGGATCATCGAAAAAGCAAGAGTTCAAGAAAAACATCTATTTCTGCTTTATTGACTATGCCAAAGCCTTTGACTATGTGGATCACAACAAACTGTAGAAAATTCATCAAGACATGAGAATACCAGACCACTTGATCTGCCTCCTGAGAAATCTGTATGCAGGTCAAGAAGCAACATTTAGAACTGGACATGGAACAACAGACTGGTTCCAAATTGGGAAAGGAGTACATTAAGGCTGTATATCGTCACCTTGCTTATTTAACTTATATGCAGAGGACATCATGTGAAATGCCAGGATGGATGAAGCACAAACTTTAATCAAGATTTCTGGGAGAAATATGAATAAACTCAGATATGCAGATGACACCACCCTAATGGCAAAAAATGAAGAAGAACTAAAGAGCCTCTTGATGAAAGTGAAAGAGGCGAGTGAAAAAGTTGGCTTAAAGCTCAACATTCAGAAAATTAAGATCATGGCATCTGGTCCCATCACTTCATCTGGGCAAACTGATTCGGAAACAATGGAAACAGTGACAGACTCTATTTTGGGGGGCTCCAAAATCACTACAGATGGTGACTGCAGCCATGAAATTAAAAGACGCTTGCTCCTTGGAAGAAAAGCTATGACCAACCTAGACAGCATATTAAAAATCAGAGACGTAATTACTTTGCCAACAAAGGTCCATCTAGTCAAGGATATGGTTTTTCCAGTAGTCATGTTTGGATGTGAGAGTTGGACTATGTATGAAGAAAGCTAAGTGTGGAAGAATTGATGCTTTTGAACTGTGGTGTTGGAGAAGACTCTTGAGAGTCCCTTGGTCTGCAAGGAGATCCAACTAGTCTATCCTAAAGGAAATCAGTCTGGAATATTCATTGGAAGGGCTGATGCTGAAGGTGAAGCTCCAATCCTTTGGCCACCTGATGTTAAGAACTGACTCACTAAAAAAGACCCTGATGCTGGGAAAGATTGAGGGCAGGAGAAGGGGATGACAGAGGATGAGATGAGTGGACGACATCACCAACTCAATGGACATGAGTTTGAGCAAGCTCCAGGAAACTGGTGGTGGACAGGGAGGCCTGGCATGCTGCAGTCCTTGGGGTTGCAAAGAATCTCGGTCATAACTGAGAGACCGAACTGAACTGACCTCTTCCATGGGCTTCCCTGGTAGCTCAGCTGGTAAAGAATCCCCCTGCAATGCAGGAGAGCTCAGTTCAATTCCTGCATTGAGAAGATCTGCTGGAGAAGGGATCAGCTACCCACTCCAGTATGCTGGCCTGGGGAATTCCATAGACAGAGGAGCTTGGCAGGCTACAGTCCATGGGGTCATAAGAGTTGAACACAACTGAGGGACTTCCCTTCACTTCAGCTCTTCCATAGGGTATGCTGTGGTTCATCAGGTCCTAAGTTCAGGAGTGTCTATCATAAAGGAGAATGTGTACTCACAATTCTTACTTACTACTCAAGAGTAGGCACTCACTTAAAACAGGATACTTGGGGCTGGTGTACGGGGATGATCCAGAGAGACGTTGTGGGGTGGGAGGTGGGAGGGGGATTCAGGATTGGGAGCTTATGTACACCTGTGGTGGATTCATGTTGATGTATGGCAAAGCCAATAGAGTATTGTAAAGTCAAATTAAAAAAATAAGAAAACAAAGAGTGGAGAATCGATAGAAATGTGGTCAATTATCAGTGTGGTATAGTCATTCTCAAAGTGTGTTTTGGGCAACGTTGGTGCTGTGGGGATGTTAATAGGTGTCTTTAAAAGGGGAAGGTCTTGAAACCTGAAATGTGTAACTTGCCGTGGGAATCACCAACAAGCAAATATGGTAGGGGATGTTTTTGAAATGTATTTAACTGTCAGTCTTTTATCTTCAATGAACATTTGTTAGGTTTAGTGTTCATATTAACAGTCTTAGGGGAATGCTGATGTAGAAAATCAATATTGGATAAGGAAAAGAGAATGACTTTTTCATTTTATCCATTTTCTAGGTTTAAATTATTTGCATGATTGTTGCTACATTATTGAAGTTTGGGCTGTGAGTATACATTGCAAGGAAGTGGTTTGTGGAACTTTTATTCTATTTATTTATTTATCGGCCATGCCACACAGCTTGTGGGATCTTAGTTTCCCCACCAGGGACCCAAAACATGCCCTCTTGTATTAGAATCATGGAGTCCTAACCACTGGACCTCCAGAGAGGTCTTGGAACTTTTATATCAAGTAAATCTGACAATACTTTTTCTGACATTTGAAACAGAAAAACTATATTCTAAATCATCCTTGCTCATCTTTGCTCAGATTTTATAAATCTGAGGTGTTCCATTCTTTGTTTCTGACTCAACCTATGGAAAAAAAATGCCATATTTTTCATGTAAAAAAGAATATATACTGTTTCTCTTTTGTTAATTTCAAATATTTTATTTATGTTAAACTCATTACTGTTAAATCTGGAACTGCAACTGCCTAGAGTTGGGTGTGAATGGCCCAACTTCATGCCTGTTGCTCTGTTGCCTTTCAGGTGGGAAACATCTGAAAAAGTCATTAACCTAATCCTGCAAGTTAGATAGTAAAATATTATGATCCTACACCCCTCAAAAAAGAGGGGGTACAAAATACCCACCAGGGACAGTCTAATCATGGACTAACCAAGTCACAAGTGGGGCATCATTTTTAGAATTTGATTGTATGTTTGTTAAAGAATATTGACAAACTGAAATAGATTCTTTCCAGCTCTAAATGTGCATGAGTCTAGAATGGCAACTTTGGGGCTGTTTTGATCAGAGAAGCATGGATTCTTGGGAATATAACCAGCATCTTCAAATATTCTGAGTTAGCAAAATGGCTTTATTTTTGTGGCTTGAAAGGCTGTACTTGGCCCTTTGTGAGAAAATATAGAATAGGAAATATACAGAGAAATTAATTCCTTTCTAATTATTAGAGCCTTGAAACCTGGTAGCATGAATGGTCATAAGCTATTAGTTATCTGAATATACTAGACAGAGGTTATTGCATGCTCTCTACCAGAAATATTGCCTAAGGATAATATTAACTGGAAGTTTAGGTTTCATGACCTTCAACTCTATTTTTCTTTAGTTATAAAAATATTTTATAAATTACAGGTCTAGCAATAACTCTCCCAACTACATTGAGGAACATTTTGAGAGTCTGATAAAATTATGGATCCTGCCTCCACAAAAATGCACAGATGCACACAAACAATTTGCATACAAGTTTGAAGATTCTTGGTCCCCTTGAAGCTTTTTCATACATCCCAGAAAAAGAATCTGATCTGTAATTTAATTAACTTTGCAATTCTGAGTGAATCGCTTAACCCATCTATGCCACAGAATCTTCATAATTAAGGTGTAGTGAATAGAGATCTTTAATGTAGATAGATCTTTACATTCTTACACACACACACAGATTTGATGTTCTGTTAGAAAGCAATTCTTGAGTATAAGACTCATCCTCAGTAGGAAAAAATGGAAATGGAAAGCAGGGGTCTTCCCACCACTTGAAAAATTGAATCCTAGAGATTAGAAGCAATGAAGCCTTATGTCCCTATTGGTTTAGACATAAACTTGTTCTCAAGTCTTCATTTCCAATTTTATCTTTTGTGTATTTGTGATAAAACAAGGGCAAAGAAGGTGTGTGTGGGAGTTAGACCTGAGTGAAAGATGAGGAGTGTCTTTTGCAATAAAAGACAATTGGAAATCATGGGTGACTGGGTGAGTCCATCTTATAGCTCATTAACACTGCCCATAATTGGCACAGATCATTGCTGAGTTTATCCTTATGAAGTAATTATACATACATGCATATGAAAACCTATATGTACATATAGAAATGGAAATTATTTCTGTTAAATCAATTTTATTTAGGAGGAGAAATAGAGACCAGCAATTCCTTACTATTATAGTACAGGTTTGTTCTATGCTAGCCTTTCATAGTATGGTATATCTTCAATCCAAAAAAAGACTGTCTTAAAAAATTTTTTTTATTGAATTATAGTTAAATTACAATGTTGTGTTAATTACTGCTTTAAAAGTGACTCAGTTATACATGTATATACAGGAGGAGTGTCTTTAGTAATCTCCAAAAAAAAAAAAAAAAAAAACCCAAAAAAACCATAGGGGATAATTCTCAGTGTTAGTAAGTTAAGTATTGAACAAAGGAATTAGAAAAAATTTAAGCAGAAAATTAATTAGCACTTTTGAATTCCAGTTCACCCAAGTAAAGGAGTTTTTGGAATAACCTTCCTTCTTTCCCTTCCAGCTCTTTTTCTATGTTCCTCTTCCTTCACCGTTGTCTTTTTCTTTCTTATCATAAACAATTATTTATGGTACACTCTAGGAAGTGCCTAGTTTTCTAGGAAAAAAAATTTAAAGAAGATACAAAGGACCATCTGGGCAAGACATCAACCCTCAAGGCATTTACTACCTAGTGGCTGACAGAGGACACACTGAGGAAATCATTGTTTCTCTGTTTCTCATAAACACATATGGATGGACATGCCAAGAAGCAATATCTTAACAGCAGTGCCAGACATTTATAAGTACCTGCTCTATGTAAGGCTTTGGGCTGGCAAATATTTGCGACATTAGTATCCAGTCATTTGTTATAAATTCAGATTTCTGAGCAAAACCTCAGAAATTCAGTAAGTGCAGGGTGAAGTACAACTTTAAATCATGGTTTCACAGGAAAGTTCTGTGAGTAGTTGGCTCACTGTAATTTGAATGGAGACCTGTTTTATGGAATGGAGAACCAGAAAAACACAAGACATAGACCCTACCGTGATGGCTCAGGTCGTGATAAATCATGGCTGAAATAGTGGAAGAAGTAGAAACTGAGGAGAGTCTTCAATAAATAGAATAAATACCTTTTATCAGGAGTGTTTATCTTTGCCTGTTAGCCATGGCCATCATCCTTTTAATACCTTTCTTTTGGCCTTTTATCTGCATTCTCTAATTTGTTTAGTTCTTACAGCAGAGCTCACCGAAATGAGTAGGAAGATATACTGGCCAACACTTCTAGTAGCGACCTGTGGGAGTTGTGGGTCAGTGGTTATTTCAGTATCACCTCCAATAGAAATGCCAGTCTGCCTAAGATATGTGAGTGTTTGAAGCCATAGGAAATATTGTAGAGGGGAGTTATAATCAGAAATCACAAAGAACATCAAAAACTGGCTATTTTTTTCAGATTAAGCATACATAAGGTAGCTGTGTATCAGTTCTACCAGAATATGGAAGACAAGTAACATCATGCTATTAAATTTATTTGAGCCTATGTATTTGGGATTGTAGAATTTGTTTAACTTCCTATAACATCTACCCAGGTGATCTGGTATGAAAAGATAAGAATTTGAGTTTAATTGAGCACTGATAAAACTTAATGCTTATGATCAAATAGAGTGTGCATTGTTATTACACTTAGAAGTTGATAGTTTGCATGGTACAGTCTAATTGCAACAGAGTTCAGGAAAGTTCATAGAAGATACATAATATAGTAAGGTAATATGGGTTAGTTTGGTTTATTTCACGGGTGCCCTTTTACTTATGTCTGCAGTTATCATGATTACTTCACCATCCACCTTTTTCTCAGATCATTTTGACCTTGCCATTCTATATTCTCCAATGAGGTGTCCTCTCTTCTCCTATTTTAGACTATTTATTTTTAGGCTTCCAAACTGGTGGCTATGCATTCTTAGCTTTCTTAGCGTTAGAATTATTTTTTCTTATATGTATTATGGTACTTCCCTCCTGCACCCCTTCCTAAAGAACATGGAGTACATTTCCTGGAATTAAGGACATATGATTGAAGATATATAAAATAATAATTATGTCTACTTTCCTCTGGATCATTACCTAGCTCCCCAAGAAGGTACTTGGAGATGAGTTACTTGCCTAATGAGGGTGCAGCAGTATATGCATCAGAGGGTAGCCTTTGTGCTTCTTCTTGACAACTCTTGCATAAGATCCTACTTTCAGTTTCCTCGGTTGACAATTAGACCTAAAGCTCACTTTCTTATTTCTCTCAAATTCCATTATTTCTTTAAGGACCTGTTCACAGGTAAGATCTCAGGACAGGGGAACACATCAGAAATTACCTTTTGGAAATGCAGATTAATCCCAAATTCCCACATTCTGAAATCTTCATTTATCTTAGTGCTATAATCTGCTTCTTTATTAATCTGTTTCCATCTATTGGCTCTTTCTCTAGCTGCAAAGTCAGTGAAGCATACCTGCTGCTAAGTCACTTCAGTCGTGTCCGACTCTGTGCAACCCCATAGACAGCAGCCCACCAGTCTCCCCTGTCCCTGGGACTATCCAGGCAAGAACACTGGAGTGGGTTGCCATTTCCTTCTCCAATGCATGAAAGTGAAAAGTGAAAGTTAAGTCGCTCAGTCGTGTCCGACTTCCAGCACCGCCATGGACTACAGCCTTCCAGGCTCCTCCGTCCATGGGATTTTCCAGGCAAGAGTACTATCAGATGGTAAAGAATCTGCCTGCAATGCAGGAAACCCAGGTTCAATCCCTGGGTCAGGAAGACCCCTGGAGAAGGGAATGGTTACCCATTCCATTATTCCTGCCTGGAAAATCCCATGGACAGAGGAACCTGGCTACAGCCCGTGGGGTTGCAAAGAGTCGGATATGACTGAGTGACTAACACTTTCACTTCATTTTCATGGCTCTTCTGAGCATCTGGTCATTCCTTTTGTCAATGTATCTTTTAAAATAAGGAACTCAGCATGTCAAACCATATTCCATATGTGTTTTATGTAAAGTGTGGAAAAAAAGAACTACATCCTTCAATTAAATTCATGCTGTTTTTTATAACAGTTGCATCAAACTGTTGTCTATGATTACTTTTTTGTTCAGTGAAAATCTCATGGTACTTTTTTAAACTAAGAACTACAGAATCAGGTTTCCCTCATCCTGTGCTTGTGCTACTGATTTTTCTCAAAGCCCCATGCAAGATTTTACATTTATGCATGCTAATTTTCCCTACTCTGAAGCATATGGTAGTCTGTTGAAGAGGATGCCCTGCCAGTTGAAATGTATTTTATGAGCTCTACAATAATTAAAATAATCTTCACTCCTCTATGGGCCATCTAGACTCTTCCTAGATAAATTTAATTTTTATTTGCATACATAATATGTACACAGAAGAAGAACAAAACCCAGCTATAAATTCTTATCTAGGACTTCGAGGACTGTAGACAACAATGACAAAGACATTCTTTAGTCGGTGATATAACTATTGATCTTGTGCCACAGTGGTTTTCTGGCTGCCCAAGTTAACAACTTGTTGCTTCTATGCATTTAATCATGGTGTGGTGCCCAAGAGTTAGGGCAATTGAAACTCTTTAGTCAGACAGGTAATTGCATGTGTACATCAAAGTTAATAGTGGCCTTCTAGAATGATAGAATATTAAATGCAAGGGAATTGTTTGGATCAATATGTGTTTCTTGAAAACTTTATAAACAGCATTTGCCAAATAGGTGGTAAGCACCTGGTCAATAAGCATGTCTGAACTGCTTTGAAACCCTTTGAGTATGAAACTATATTAACTGAAGTAAGACTCATTCAGTTCCAATTCATTCCTATCTACAGGGCAGTTTCTATAAGTCAAGGTACATATTAGCCTTTTATGGACTTCAAGAGAGGACTGGGATGAGCCCAGTTTAAGATCAGGAGGCAATAAGCTCAAAGACTCCTTCCCTCAACTAGAACCAAACCCCCAAATGTTTCTTTCTGGATGAGATCAGGGCTTGGTATACATCCTGCTATAGAGCAGGTACTCAGTAAATATTTGTTCACTCAATAAATTATTTTATACTTTAAGGAATAAATGGAAAAATAAATATATATCAGCTGCACCTACTCACATTTAGGTATACTGATTGGAAAGATGAGTTTATTACTAATAAGCCTACTTCAGAGACTTCCTGATTGAGAATATATCTTCGGCAGGTTCTAGTTCCTTATTTCTAGAAAATAGAATGTTCTCTTCCATTTCCCTGGCATGCTTGGGAAGGACAAAGAGAGAACACTTCCCTTCAGGCCCAAAACATTCTTTACTAAGTCATTTTCTTCTTGTTCAAGGGCCGTAGATAGCCTTATTCCTCAATTATTATCTCTAATAGGCCCCTTTATTAAAGCAACTACCTTTCTAAAATGCATGTGGTTCTGGAGTAATTCAAAGCATATCCTGACCCGTTAAAATCACAGTTCTGGACAGTATGTCATTGACTTTCCTTAAGAATAAATGTTACCTTGAGTCCAACATAGCTAACCAACTCATCTAAATAATCATCCTTACCAGAAATTAGTTATATATTAGGTATATATTTACTTCCCCAAATTGATAACCTGACTTACACTGATTTAAACAGAAGATCATTTAGTTTTCATATTTAATAAGAAGCTCAGGCGTAGGTGAGGTAGGGCTAGTATAACTCCAGTAGAATAATGTCAAGTATTTAGACTCCTTCTTACTTCTCCATCCTTAGAATATGATTTTCACCTCATGGTCTCAGAATGGGTATCTTTCATAGCAGTGATTCTGCATTTTGGACAAAAGGAATAAGATTTTGTGGCACAAAGAAGGAAGGGACATGCTGTCCAAGTCTGTCTTTGGAGAAAACCTTTCCCAAGGACTTCCATTTATATTCCCACAAGATTAACGGGGTCACAAGGACACTCTATCAGGAAGCTTGGGAAAGCAAGTTTCTTAATGGGACATATTGCCATTCTATGTACTTTATTCCTCCCTACTCCCCAAAAACAGGTCATTCAATTTTCTGGGAAGATGGCAGAATAGATAATGAGTACAAATTAGAAGTTTCTGCTATAACTGCCTTTTTAAGCTTGATCTATGATCCAAGGACAGGGACTAAAGTCACTGAATTTTTAAGTGAATCTTGGTATTCCTATATAGATACTACTGAGTAAGTCATAAGAAACTATTGGGTTCTTTAGAACCAGATCTGAGTCTTATTACAGTATTTTCGTGCTATTTTTTTAAATCTGGAAAACTGTAACCTATTTTCCATTCCTTGATAGTAATCCAACTCTTGATTTTTTCTTTAATTCCCAGTTTTAAAAACCCAGTTGATTCAAATTTCATTTGCCCAACTAACCTGTTTTTAATCTATTACTGGATTGAGGGATTTTTACAGGGTAAAAATAATATCATTTATTGCTCCAGATTCTGCTTATTCCAGCCACACTGGACAACTTCAAACTTCTTCTAAGACTGTATGATTGTAACAGGCAAATTTTATTCTATTGGATTGTAGATCTGTATTCTTCTAATTTGATTTTTGTGCATAGTTCCCTATTCCCTTTAATTTTCACAAATAATTCCCAAGTTTATACAGTAGATTATTCCACCAAGTTAGAAAATATCACTCAAGTTATATATAAAACAAGAAATATCTATGTTAACATATTTGTTCTCTTGCTTTTAATGTCTCTACAGGCTATTGAGTTCAAAACTGCCTTAGCATCACTCTTTTGACAAAGTGGTAAAAAAAAAGGATGATTAAATAAAAGTTAGAACTTTGTTTACTAATCATTCACCATACCTTAGGTATCTGTTAATAGTATGAAATGTAGGATTCTAGGCAANTATTGAGTTCAAAACTGCCTTAGCATCACTCTTTTGACAAAGTGGTAAAAAAAAAAAGGATGATTAAATAAAAGTTAGAACTTTGTTTACTAATCATTCACCATACCTTAGGTATCTGTTAATAGTATGAAATGTAGGATTCTAGGCAAACTGGGTAACTGAGGAATATGTAGAGATAAATAATAAGGTTTTGTCACAACCCTACTATTTAACTACAGGAAATTTCTGGGGTTTTTTTGTTTGTTTGTTTGTTTGAGCATTCCACACCTTTTTATTAATTCAGCTCAATGAAACAATATATATAAATGTATTTTTAAACAGTCAGGCAATGTAAACGTTTATACAAAGTGGGCCAAGTTTAAAAACATGCATTTCTAATCTCTTTCACCTAACACTAACTGATTAGTTTTGAGAATATAGCAAAAGTTTCATATATTGACAGACATTTCAAGAAAATATCAGGTTTGTTTGATGATTTGATAGTCAAAGGGGAAAAGATCTCACCTAAGACTCTAACATTTCTTTCTCTAAAATGACATTTGTTAATCCAAAGTCAACCATTAGCATTAGCAGAGCTTATTATATTTTATCTTGCCCTGCAAGTCTTTATAGCCAGAGAAGAAATAGAGCCAAATATTCAGAGGTGACGGCGACTAGTAACAATAAAAAATATACTGAAAAAGATACTATTCACCCAGCTGATCATAAAAGGAGAAAATCAAGAGAAATGAAGAGAGACCAGCTGCCCATCCACAAACATAACTGATGGTACAGCAACATCATTAGTCACTGGGGAAATGCAAATTAAAACCACAAGTACCACAATGTGTATCAGAACAGACAGAAACAAACTGGTAATACTGAAGCGATGACAAGGATGCAGAGGAGTAGGAACTTTCATGCACTGGTCAATCGGTCTGAGGCACCAGGAAAGCCTGCAAAACTGTATAACCACCTTTCCCTTCCGGCCTTGAGAGAGTTTCCAACCCATGGTGCAGGAAGGGAGAACTGAGGCAGAGCACAACACACTCTGAGTTTAGATGGAGCCGAAAGTCTGGGCAGCGTCGTAGGGCAAGCGACCGGGGAGCCCTGAGGAAGAGAAGGAGGCGGCAGAGAAGGGGCGGCCCAGGCCTGCGTCTGCGGGAAGCGCTTGTGTGAGGAGATCCCTCCCGCTCCGCGCGCAGCCTGGAGACAGCCGTACCGCCGCTCTTCCCACGAGCGGGATGTAACACAAGACTGTTATAACTGACATAACAGTCTTTAGCATAGAAAAAGTACAGCTTCCTTAAACATGACTCATAAGCAATAAACCTTTAAAAAATGGGCTGTGAAAACAACCTCATGATTTTACTTCCCATTTTATACATATAACGGTTGTTTGCCTCTATTAAGACCATACCCTACTCCTCCTTGAATGTAAAAGCATTTTAAAGTGATTAAGATTTTCACATGATATTTAAGAGCACAGTTTTATGCTTCAAATTTTCTCAAATCTGAATGCAGTACTGACTGATGGCAGTAGTTATTGTTGTGAATCCAAAAAGGAAAGCAAACATTTGCTGAAACTTACATAGTTCTCAATTTTGTAATGCTAGCAAATGTGAGCTGCTTTAAAATAAAAATCACCTACATTTTCCCTAAATAATAAAAGAAAAAAGCCTCACTTATCAGTTCGAAGTCTTCCTTGTTAAGCTAATTATCTTTAGCTTGTGTTGTGATTTAGTTTATTATTATTATTATTATTTTACATGCTGTGTGAAGTTTTGCTCAAAGCTGTAAATATAAATGCTGCTACTGCTACTGCTAAGTCACTTCAGTCGTGTCCAACTTTGTGTGACCCCATAGATGGCAGCCCACCAGGCTTCCCCGTCCCTGGGATTCTCCAGGCAAGAACACTGGNATATAAATGCTGCTACTGCTACTGCTAAGTCACTTCAGTCGTGTCCAACTTTGTGTGACCCCATAGATGGCAGCCCACCAGGCTTCCCCGTCCCTGGGATTCTCCAGGCAAGAACACTGGAGTGGGTTGCCATTTCCTTTTCCAACGCACCAAAGTGAAAACTGAAAGTGAAGTCGCTCAGTCTTGTCCAATTCTTCGCAACCCCATGGACTGCAGCCTACCAGGCTCCTCTGTCCATGGGGTTTTCCAGGAAAGAGTACTGGAGTGGGGTGCCATTGCCTTCTCCAATAAATATAAATGAGGGCTTTTTAAAATCAGTTTTATTGATTGGCTGAGATGGTTTGTGTTTGGGGATCTCTTACAGTTTCTTTAGAGACTATGTAAATTGGAAAAAAAAAAAATCGGTATCACTTGAAAAAATAACCCAAACTGTGATTTAATAGTACAAAAGTAGGTACTGTCTAATCCCTCAAGTAGGAAATTGCCTTTCTTAATGACCTGTTGCTTTCATACTGTTTCTGGCTCCTACTGCTGAAGGAAAAAAGACCCACCTTTACTTTTTTACTATGTCTGTTTACTAGCCTCTGAAAGGCCTGGCAGTAAATAATCATTGAAATGAGTAAATTTTAATAATAGTAGTAAAATGCATGACTGATAAGATCTACAAGTTCATTTGGACAACCGTGATTACTGTTCCAAGATAGGAGATAATATTATATGGCAACCTGAAATGAGAAATTAAGAATTTGGCTTAGTGCAGCAATGAGGATGTGACTCCTCTGTGGCTTGTCTACATGGTACTATAAATGTTAGATGGAATAAAATAGCACATGATCCCAAACTGATGAATTTCTGAAATAGGCAGGTATTTCTGCATTATACTTTGATTTTTTTCCTTGCCAATAAGAAAGGAAACAGATTATGTTTGCAGCTGATCTTCCATTGACCATTGAAGTGTTCAATCAGAATTTAATCTGCTGTTTGCTATGCTAAGAAGTAGCATTATTTTAAAGCAAACCACTGTGAATTGGACTTACACCATTCCATTCTCAATATCTGGCTCCTAAATTTCATTAATGAGTGGCATTTTACATTGCACATAAAATTGCACACTATTATATAGCTCCATTCTTAAAAATTAGAACAGCAAATCTGGTTTTAATTATTTAAGGGTGATGGTAGATAAGATATTTCTTCTTTCCATTTAGATGTGAAACATTCGCTCAAATCTAGAAATGTTTCTTGTATCTCTTTGATTAAGTGTCTAAAGCAATCTAAGGGTAAACTAGTTCATTTGAAAATAATATACAAGGCAGTCATCATGTATGCATTTAAAAAATTACCAGATGCTTTGTTTTAATACCTATCATGTGTTAAATATTGAAGATGACACCATATGCCTAATGAAAGCTTCATTAGGAAGACATTAGTAGATTAATTCCACTCGCTGGGTGGTTTATTTTATTTAGAATGCAATAAGGTAAGTTCATTAGTTTGCAGACATAGTGTTTTCTACTGTACCTCAACACAACTAGGAACAATTCCACAGAGGTCCACAGATCTACTAACACCTGTCAAGATAAACACACAAGTCTCTGGGGGAATCATCTCAGCAACAGAACAGAGAAAAGCTGAGGAAAGTAATTCTTTCGCAAGAGAAAAAGAAGACAGTTGAAAAAAAAAAAACTGATTAATGATTTTTGGAAATGCCTCTCAGAGGTCATATATTTTTATACAAGTATCAAAAAATATATCCTATATTTTAAGAATAAATATTTTGGAAAATATGCTACATATTTGGAAATAAATATAAATATTCTAAGAGATTGGAATGGAATGATCATTCAATCTAAATTGAACCACTGGAAGTTTTCCCAAAACCTATAGCTAAGTCTCTCATCAATCCCAGAACAGGTATATTGGATTATAAGTTGCTATAGTGATATTATTTGAATGGTTATAGTTAAAATGCTGCCAGTATTTCCATTATAAAACCCTATTTTCAAGGATTTATAAGTTGGCTATAAATGTTTGCTTGGCAATTCAACTTGGCAGCAAGCAGCTTTGCTTGGTGCTATTTTATTTTCCTTTTACATAGAAGAGGAAAGACAGACATCTGTATACAACATGAGTAGGAAAATGACAATGAATTCCATTATTCTTCATAACCAATTTATCATTCAAACTGAAGTTTAACCTGAATTTCTTACATATTTTAGGCAATGAACGAGCTCATCAAAAGCCTGCAAGGATAAATTGAATAGGGTTTGTTTCATTTCTTTTGTTTTTTGGTTTGTAAGGAGTTTTTTAAACTCCTACATACAGAGATACATTTAATCTATTATTTTGATATTCCATTCATTCAGCACAATGATAGTATAAATATACTATTACATATCTCAGGTATGTTTTTTTTAGATATTTGTGATAGTCTATACTTGAGAGAGTTTAGCAAATAACTGACAGAGTTTAGAAAATTTTCCAACAATTTTGTAGAAGAATAAATGAGTTATTAAAGAGACATAGGAAGGAGAAAAGATAATCTTTTTACAGAGAGAATTGCATGGGCAGTGCAAATGTGAAAAAATATAGTGTGTTTAGGGAAGAGAAGTTCATGTGTCTGGAGCCTAGGATGTTTGCGGGAGAAGTGGCAGAAGTTGAGATAAAAATAAGACAGAAGCAGGATAGAGGCAAATTTTGAAGGGCTTAATATGCCATGGTAAGGAACTTTGAATTATCTGGAACACCAGTCTTTGTAGTGGGATAATCACACTAACTTAACTGTAGTGCTAACTTCAAAATATCACTCTTACAAAGTGTGTAATCTATTTGTCCTGAATTGGACAGTGATTAGATTATAGATCCCAGACAAACCTATTTAGAGATTCAGTTCAAATTGCATGATTAAATTCTTTTCAGTGAATTCAAATGGCAACATATGCTCCAGAACATATATCCATAAAGATAGATCAGATTGGTTTATGCTCCAAGTACTCCAGCGTTCAGGAAATTGAACTCACGGTATGGGTATGATGTCTGGTTCTAGATTTGAATATCTTTATTTACTAAGAAATTTGAAAATTACATCTCAGTTTTTATATCACCCTAATTTGCCTTATAGTTGTCCTTCAACTCAGTTCCATTCTCAATAATCCCGTGTTGCTTTCTTCTGCAGCAATGCGTGCGGCAGACTGTGCCACCGCTGATGCAGGTGACGGCTCCCAGACTGTGCCACCGCTGATGCAGGTGACAGCTCCTAGGCTGTCAGGTTTTGTCACTGATCTTTCCCGTAGTTGATGCTGGTCAGACTGAAAACTTGAAATGCCAGGACCTGAAAGGGACTACTTTTTTTCTTTTCTTTTTTAAATGGGTACCTGACTATTTGGATGATTAGGTTTTATATGGAAACAAGCATTCTCACCTGCCTAAGGCCATGTGGCTAATAAGTTAGTAAAGTCAGATTCAAAGTGTAATGTCATGCAGTCAGTCCTGTAAGAACCCAGTCCTGCCTTTAGCCACTGGCTAGGCTAACCGAGGAAGAGCTCAAATTCAAAAGATAAGAAAGAAAAGAAAATAGTTTTTTCTAAGTAGAATGAAAGTAATTTACAGTTACAGGGTGTGAAATGAGAACATCTAGGTTTGTAAGGTAGACATCTTGACATCTTTAAAGAATGCTTTAAAGAAGAGCCCTGGAAACAGCACTGCTGTCTATGTTTAGAGTACACAGCCAGAAAGGCGAAGTTATTGGTAAGGAGCTTAATTAGAAAGCCCTCCTGGTGTTGGTTAATAAAACCCATGTTAAAGACTTTGACATTCAGACAGAGCAGTGGTTCTGAAAATCTAGTTCCCCTGGGCCAGCAGTATGAGCATTACCTGGGAACTTGTTAAAAATGCAAATTATCAGGCCACTGTACAGATCAAGGGACTCAAAAGCAAAGCAATCTATGATTTAATAAGCCGTATTAGTGATTCTCAGACACACTAAAGTTTGAGCATCACAGTTTTAGAGAGATAGAATCATGGAGGTGGCTGAACTTGACTGAGTGGGAAGACTCTGAAATTGAGCAAAATTAAAAATCCTGTTACAGTTCATTATTGGTATGTCTTTAGTCACTATCTAAAATATGTACATGTGAGTAAGTGGTAGTAACTTATATTTAGTGCTTAATATATTTTAGAGGCTGTTCTATTTCATTACACAGTGTTATAGTCATTTTACATACAAGGAAATGGGAGTAAGGGTCCATTAAACCCAGTGTCAGATGGATAATAATCACAGAGTCCGATTCAAACCCACAGTCCGGGCACTCAAGCCACATATTCTTCCTCTACACTATGAATGCAGTCCCATCAGACCGAATGAACCTAGGGAAGAGTTTGTCAGCAACATAACTTCATTTAAATAACTATACAAACAATGTAAGATGCTAGTGATTGAAAGTATATGATTGGTTGTTGCCAAAGTAATGCCCACAGCACTTAAAGAGGCAGTTGATAATGAAATGTCTATGACCCAGCCTTGGTGCGTAGGCAATGAATTTTATGACAGATGTCAAAATTAAGTTTTAATTTTAAAGGGCAAGAGAAAAGATAGGGAGCATAAAATATTTCAGGCCTAAACACTGCTAACTGTGACTGAATAAATAGATTCATATTTCAAAAATCAAACCACAGGCTTTAATTTACTTTGAGTAAACTGGGCATCATGCTGTCTCATGTTGGGTTCCTGCTAGTCTCCCTCCTTTGGTATATCAATGTGGAGCTTCTAGGTAGTAGGTACATGGACTGAATTCACCAATCTAC
>SJYV01002355.1:1188410-1222004 GCA_006410875.1 Neotragus pygmaeus | reverse complement strand
TAACTGTTGCTTCCTGACCTGCATACAGGTTTCTCAAGAGGCAGGTCAGGTGGTCTGGTATTCCCATCTCTTTCAGAATTTTCCACAGTTTGTTCTGATCCACACAGTCAAAGGCTTTGGCATAGTCAATAAAGCAGAAATAGATGTGTTTCTACTTTTTCGATGATCCAGTGGATGTTGACAATTTGATCTCTGGTTCCTCTGCCTTTTCTAAATCCAGCTTGAACATCTGGAAGTTCATGGTTCATGTACTGTTGAAGCCTGCCTTGAAGAATTTTGAGCATTACTTTGCTGCGTGTGAGATGAGTGAAATTGTGTGTTTTGAGCATTACTTTGCTAGCGAGATGAGTGCAATTGTGTGTTAGTTTGAACGTTCTTTGGCATTGCCTTTCTTTGGGATTGGAATGAAAACTGACCTTTTCCATTCCTATGGCTACTGCTGAGTTTTCCAAATTTGCTGGCATATTGAGTGCAGTCTTTCAACCTATAAAATGAAAATAGAATGAGTTACATCTCCATGAAGAATAAATAGGAGCATGGGTTTGTTAAGTGCTCAGATGACAATTAGCCCCTAAAATATTTTTGTTAAAAAATTTTGTTTTCACATTTTTGTATTGTGAAGGGTATTACAGTAAACATGGGAGTGATGACATAGCTGCAGAATCCTAAAGTCAATTCTTTTTGATAAATAGATAGATCAAATGGTAGTTGTATTTATAATTTTTTTATTAACACCCATACTATTTTTCACAGTAGCTGTAGCTGTAGCATTTTGTATTCCTACTCATAGTGTATATGGGTTCCAGTTTCACTTCTTTGTCAAAATTTGTCTTTTTGATAACAGCCATCTTAACAGGTGTTAGGTGATATTGTACTGTGATTTGGATTGAATATATAAAGAAAATGTGGAAAATGCATTCAACCTTAAAAAAGAAGGATATTCTATAGTATGTTGCAACCTGGATAAACTTTGAGGGTGTTACACTGAGTGAAATAAGCCAGTCTTAGAAAGACAAATGCTGCATGATTCCACTTATATGAAACATCTAAAACAATCAAATTCATAGAATTAGAGGACAGAATGGTGGTTGCTAGGGCTGGAGAAAAGAGGAAATGAGGTAGTTCCTAATCAACAGGCATAAAGCATCAAGTACACAAGATGAGTAAGTTCTACAGATCTTCTGTACAGCATTGTGACTACAATTAACAATACTGTATTGTACACTTAAAGTTTTCCTAATAGGGTAAAACTCATATTAAGTGTTCTTACCATGATAAAATACACTTTTAAAAAATTACAAGAGATTTCAGAGCGAAGACATATGTAGTGGGAAAAACCAGTTCTTGAAATCAGGAATTCTTGTTCTGATTCAACCAGTGAGTAAATGTGTGACTTCTAGAATTCAGTCACAGCTTTGAACCTCACTTCTCTCCCAGCTCTAAAGTTTGGGGAGCATATTCCTCTCATTTTATAGATGTGACAACAGAGCTGTAAATAATGTAAATGAACTGAACTCATAGAATCAAATTGGTAACAGAATTGGAGGTAGAACCCTCATCTTCTGACTCATCTTCCTCCATGTTTAGAATACTCTTCCCAGAAACCTGTGCTCCAGCAGTGAGAAGGGGCTGTACCAGTTTATCCAGTGTTTCCTGAACACTAGATAGCCTAAGGCAATTTGAACCTTGGTCCTTGAGAACAGAATATAGCAACTGAACTTAATTCCTACAGACAAAACCACCGTTATACAGTCAGCTATCAGTGCCTCATTTACACTCCATTGTGTGCCTTCTTTTAATGAAAGACAGAATTGTTTATAGAGGTGTTAAGGATCTCAATAGTAATGTTGAGAGTGGCATTTTATATTGTTTTGTCATTCAAATGCCAATTTTTTTTTAATTGGACATCATCCTTTTCAACTTTGAGTTCTAAGATTCTTTTGGCAATAAGCACCTCTTAAAATCCTCATACTGTAGCCTTTTCCCAGAACTTTATTGATTGTAAACATGCTGTAACTGGAGATATTTTTGCAAAGATTGTATACAGACTCCCTAAGCCATCCAGTTGTCTTCATTAGGTAGAGGTGGCTTTTTTAGATGCACAGGAGCCTGGCGTGGGGGTCAGGCTCAGGGTAACTTGCTGAGTACTTACTTGCCTGTCAGCTAAGGTCCTACAGAATATCTCTTAGAAAAGCACCTGCTTCTTTTCACGTGGTCTTTTAGCCGAGTTCTTTTTTGGGCTGTGTAGGGTGAAGAGTATTTCTCCACACCAAAATCGGTAATAGCTTTTTAAAACATTACACTCTCTCACAAAATGCAAGAGTTTTTTCAGTTTTGATCAAATAACAATGAATTCCATCAAGATTTTGACAGAACTTAGTAAAAATAGCTGGATTTTATGTATATATTTCCACAAAGCCCTCATGTAAAGTGTCTCATTTAATCATCATCATAACCCTAGCAGGACTTATGATCACCATTTTGCTGACAAGGAAACAGATTTAGAGAGGTGATGATTCTTCCAGGGTCACTTAAGTAGCCCAAGTACTTTTTTGCTTTCTCACTCCAATATGTTAAGAGGCAAGATTTTGAAAAAATATGGCATGTGAATTTAAAAAACCTGAGTTTTGTCCCACTCTCATCATTTTCCAAGTCATTATTCCCAAAAAGCAACAAAAAATTGTTTCTTCATTAAGAAAGAAACTTAATCAAAAAAGGTAGCTAACTCATATAGTTGTTAAGAATTTCAAGTGAGTATAGATACGAAATTTATGTCTCCATTCAGGTAAAAGAACTTTTAGTTAATATTGCATTTTGATATTTAGCTGAAAAGTAATAGTAAGGGGGGATGGATTAAAAAATAAGGACCATTATCAAGTTCAACATAAAGGATTATACTCAGGCAGTGGTAAATAATGTAATATTAGCCATGTAATAATGGTAAAACACTTTATGACTAAAATGATGATTCCTGGACAAACTTCCTTTTAATCGCTAGCTATACAGGCAGCCAAGAAGAACCTACTATGTCTATTGTATGAACTTAATATCTGTGGATTTTTGAATTTGACCTGAGGTAGAAAGGTTTTTCTCCAGTGTGCAGTCAAGATACTTGGTTATGTACATGTTTTACATGAAGCTTCTATGAATCTTGTAGACATTTTCATTGCAAAACTCAGTATATTAGATCTTTTTTGGCTATGGGATCTCCAGTCTAAATGTATTATATAATGTGACCCAGAGTTTTTAAAAGCAAGGTTATGGACTTTGTGTTTATGTACATATTTGGTGATTTGTTTTCCCATGTAACTAAATTGATGAACAAAGATTATGCTATATCTCTGAAAATGATCATTGAGAAAGAAATAGACCTTTTTAGTAAATGATAAGGAAATGATTTTTCATGTGTGGTAGAATACAGGCAGTGACATCACTAATTTGGACACTACTTACGACAGTTATTTTGATTGTCTGAGTTGCCATTGGACTAACTTTGGTGCATGTAATTATATATGTGGTTCAGTCTGTCTTGGCTATTAGTTACCATTTGGTCATCATGACTACAAGATTCAGAGCTGCTAGAAGAGCGGTATTTCTGATGCTTCTTATGGCTGAAATGATTTTGAATTCATTTTAATTTTACATTAATTCATCTTAATATTACATTAAGATTGCATTATCCATGTAGTTCCACAGCATGAAGCACATTGTTATGAGTGATTGTGATGATGTTCTAAAAATGCATTTAGGGCAAATATGGAAGCTCACTGTTCTGGTAGTCACATGCTATTCAATTAGCACTTTTATTTGGGTAAGCAGCAGGACCTTTTAAAGAAATATGTCATTTCCCCGAGGAACTTCTCTTTCAGATATTTCAAGAAAAATGCTCTAGTTCATATCTATGTCATTTTATATGTAGTTATACTTTTCAATTATAAGTTATATTACAAGCTAGTATAGAGAAATAATACCAATGCATGACTAGCTTAAATGCCTCTGGGGATTTTTATCTGGAAGGTATATTATAGAAATTAAACTTTCTAGTTGCTTTGCAGAACATTAGTAGTCTACATATTTTATATTTTATATTGATTTCTAAAGTCTTGCCATTTTAGACTCTTTTGAGCCTAGATACTCACTGTAAATTAATCATTCTCTACATTACATCTTTCCAAAATTGAAATAACAGAATATTTCTCAACACTCTAAGCTATGCACTTCCTTGAAGTCCTTACTTAACATTTCCAAAATTCAATGTGCTGTATCAGTCATTTTTTCATGTCTACTGTCAAAGTATTAACATATGCTGGAATAAGATGAATAATAAATGAATCTCTGCCAGCAAAGTGGTTAATTGGACATGCTGTTGTATATGCAAATAATGTATCTGGCTTCCCCACTCATTCTTTTCTTTGAGACTTGTCCTAAATGAGATAATAGAATTTTTGATGCTTCTCTGGACCATTTATCATATAGTAATCAAAAGTAGATCACTGCTGATGGTTTTCTGATAAGTGTATTTATACAAAAGCTTTGTATTTCAGTAAATACACAAGTACTGATTATCTGGGTGCCTTTGTAATGACTGTATTTGTATAACAACCGTCTATTTGTACTTGCCAGTAACAAAATGCTTGCCTCAGTAATATTTGTTTTAAACATAACATTATGATTTTTTATTTTTAATATGATAAACAAAAATTTTAATTTCTACCGAAGAAATTAATTCAACTCTTTGTTAGTAGCAAGAAAATGACTTAAATATTGCAGGGGTGTTTTATTTTCCCAGTTCTCCCCAGTAAAGCGGTTGTACAGAGAAAGAACTAGGGCTATGAAAAGTGATAGCAAGTAGCCAGTGACATCATTTATTTATTTAATAATCACTCATTGCTTATTATATGTTGGATGCTATTCTAAGCCCTTAACAAAATATCAACTCGTTTAATTCTCTCAACTTTGTGAGACAGATAATATTAACTTCCCTTCTACACTTAGAGAGATTAAAGCACAGGAAGGTTAAGAGGTGACAAAGTGACAAAACAGACGTTGTGGGGCCTGGCTTGAAACTGGAGCAGGCTCACTCTGAAGTCCATGTTCTTAAATTCCACAGTGTGCTGCCAACAGATATAATTTATCCTGACTGAGCATTTTGTTTTCTCCTCCAGCTTTTATCACCAGTGGTACATGAGGAACCAACATGGATGACTATCTAGATTTACTTTGTTTAATTTACAAATTATTTCACTGAAGGTTTAGTGCCTCATCCTTATTCTCCAATTTGTTTTTAAGCATCTTTCTTCTTAACTACACGTGGCATCAAGCAGCCTCTCTGTGTGCCTCCCTTGATTCCTCTGGACTGATTTATTAATCTTGATATCCACCACCACATCAAGAGTAAAGGAATGATTGATTTAAGATGTTTATTAATGTTTATTAACTTTTTTCATTCTAGTTGGCAAATACATTCCCCATCAAATTGATAGATCTCCTGTGATAATAGACTAATTTGCAAGTGCAGCCATGATTTACAATTAAAAGGAAACTGTTGCAATGTATGGGATTATGTGATTATATTCTCATGAAATGAAAGGAATGCCTCTGTAAATAGTTAAATAAAATTGTATAGTTCTGAAAGCAAGGTACAGAGAAAAGACTGACGATTAATTATTTATCCTAATTTTAATTATGATTTCTTAATGTAAAACCTTTAAAATTAAAAAAAATTGTGTACATTGTATATACATGGTGTTATATGAGTACACAATGAATTTAAGCATTTTTTCCTACTCGTTTCTATTCAGACTATAAGCTAAAGCAACATTCAGAAAGGGTGGTAAATGCTTCGAAGTTTGTGTCTTTTAGCTACATTTTTCTTAAAGATTCATTTGTTCCTCTGACTTTATAACAGCATTTTCATTCCAGTGTATTTGCTGACATTGCACTCATTACACTTAAAATAATGCCACACGAGCGTGTGTGTGTGTTAAGTTACTTCACTCACGTCCGACTCTGTGCAACAGCCTGCCAGGCTCCTCTGTCCATGGGATTCTCCAGGCAAGGATACTGGAGTGGGTTGCCATGCCATCCTCTAGGGGATCTCACTGACACGGGGGTTTAAATCCACCTCTGTTATGTCTAACCTGCCTTGGCAAGTGGGTTCTCTAGGAATTCCCAAGCAAGACTATAAAGGATTTATTTTTTGATATCTTTGTATTCACTAACTAACTGATTGACTTTGGACAAGTTTCAAAACCTCTCTGAGTCTCAGTTTCTTCAAGAGTAAAATAGGACCTGTGATATCTACTCCATAAGGTTTTTGTGAGGTCTAGACCCTTTATGTAATCATCTGTCACAAGACTTGATAAATGGCTGCTGCTGTTCAAGTAATAGATTAACCTCTCTCCAAGTGGGCCCTCTCTGCTCTGTACTCAATTAAGGAAAAAAAAAAAAAAACAGGAAAGACAGAGGTTAGTTTTGAAAACAGCTATCCTCAAAGTCTTTTAAAATAGATTGTCCTCTTATCCTGCTAGATTGATTTGGTGGATTCCTTAAGTGAAGGCAAAGGGTTGAAGGTGATATCCTTTCCTGGTGTCTGATTAACCCAAAAAAAAGGATGTCACAGATATTACCAAGAGGACATAATGCAGAAAACCAATAATTTTTATGCCCATTGTCTACATAGGAATTAAACCAGGAAGCCTGCATCAGGGTTTAACTGCCAAGGCTATTGATGCATCTTACTGTTGGACCTTGTTTTGTATTGTTATCTTTTCCGAAATTCTTTTAAAATTTAAATTAGGACTCATTAAGACACGGTAGGACTGAGAGGGCTTTAATAAGGAGGAGAGATTTAGGGGAAAAAAAATCCACTTTTTTTTTTCCCAACTAGTCCCTGAAAAAGTCAGCAAACACAAAGCCATGTGTACCTGGCTATACTACAGCTGAAAAAGGTTTAGGCAAGAGAAACAGTATTTCCTGGCCCAGAATCTCTATGTTACTTTATTGTGGCCACTCTGATGCTTATGCCATAGCCAAACGCCAAAAGTCTAGCATTTAAATAGAACATAAGCAACTTAGAACACTAAATCAAATAAAAATGCTCAGCAACTGTAATTTCATCACCTGTTTTTAAAATATAGCTAGTCTGTTTCTTAAAATAAATGTTTAATAGGAATTTACATCTATTCTTGATCCCCACCCTGCTTTCTAAAAAGCAGGGAGGAAGGCATTCTTAACATGGCAGATAACCTGAGCAGAAAACACCACTTTCACTCCACTTGTGCTATTTTTTTTTAACAAACAAATGGTTGCAAATGTAATTTTTCTTAGTCATCCCAGCCAATTGGGCCTGAGCACCAAATGAATGACTCTGTGTGTGTGTGTGTGTGTGTGTTCTTAGACATGCTGCCGTCAAACAACAAAAATATATATTTTTTCCAGCCTTGGGAAAAAGCAGTATAGAAGAGATCTGATTTTTAGTTTAGCTGTAAAACACTGTGCCTTGCTCGCTAGGCACGGGCTTGGAGCTGCCAGAGAGGAGCACGAACTTGAGTGATGGACAGCATATGTAGAGACCAAAAGCCCCCCAGGAGCAGGGCAGTGCTCCATCCTTCATTTGCCTTAAGATGCCTGGATATACCACTATTAAAAGTCCTGCTTCTGCCAAGAGAAAATGATAAAGGAGAGAGATGTAGGGAGCTGACTTTCTGTTTTCACATCATTTTTTCATTCAGCCTCCTCATTCACAATATGCAGATATTTAGGTTATTACCAAAATGTGGGTGTTTTTACACTCTGCTGGCTAATCACTGTTCCAGTGAGTGCCAAGAATGCAGAGACCAATCAATCAACAAGTGCTTATTGAGTGTCTACTGCTTGGGAGAGAATGTTGTCTTATTATCTACAGAGAACACAGTGTCTGAAAGAGGCATCAAATCCATTGTGCTGCCTCAGGCTTTAAAATTCAACCTACCTACCTTTTGTTCTTACCAACACTTGAGGGAGGTCTCCCAAATGTCCTGGGAGTAGTAGCCAGTAGGAGAGGTGACTGCCATCTCTTTTTCACTCCACTGCGGCTTTACAGCATATCAGAAGCTCCATCTACCCATCAGATGGATTAGACCAGTACAGGTCTTCTTTTATTACACATGTCTATAGGAAACCCACCAGTGTTCTGTTAGTATATGGGGAAATGTTTGATTGCATTTCCATTTTCACATTTGTAGAGCTCTTAATATTAAAAAATGGTTTCTCATGTTTTAATCTCACCTGATACCCACAATAAACCTACAAATTATGCATGGTAGATTTTGCCCCATTTTACAGGTAGGGAAACCATGTGGCTTGCTCACTTTAAGTGGCCTGATTAGTCACATGTTTATGAAAGACAGAAGTGGTTCTCAGAGTCCAGTGCTGTTTCTTCCATGGAAGTAGGGGAGCACAGGTAAGCAGATGAGTAGGTTTAAGAACTCTTCAGGGATTCTGGGAAAAACCACGAAAAGGACCCAATCTCTCTAGACCTTTGGGATCATAGAAAAAGCTAAAAGGGATGGAGGTCCTATGAGATAGAAGGAAATAAAAGGAGAGGTGGTTTGGTGACATGGTCATGGTTAGAGATCGACTGTTAATACATTTTGTTAGTGCGATCATTTCATTTTCTTCTTGCTTATTTGGATTTGTCTTTTAGAAAAGAAATGAGGATTTCAGTTGGAAGGACAAACTCTTTGACTTTGATCATTGTTGAAATAACTTAGAAAAATACTCAGGTTTAATGCATCTTTATTTAACATAATGCTGTAATATTTTTTAGTTTAACGGTGACAAGAAGCTATATATAGTTAAAACACTCAATTACTTGTAGGAAATTATTTAAGGGTACTTGGAAAATTGAGATATTCTGTCAAGAACTTAATGATTAAACCATTTGATTCTTCACAAGGATGACAGAGAAACTTACAAAGAAATCTCACTTTGGAAATGTACTTTTCTTATAATAATGCCCAGCTGCTGAGATAGCCCACATTCCCCCCAAAGCAGAGACTAACTGACAAGGTGTAAGGAAATGCTTCCAGGTGTTATCAATGAATTTCGAGATTATGATGAGATGCATTCGAAGACAGTATGTACAAACACTGTCTGCATGTTCACAGCAGCCTCCTAACTTTTCTGGACTAAATTCTCTGAGAACAGGGAGTGTGGTTTTTGTTTTTTCTACAGCACCTAATGTGCTGCCCAACAGTTAATACTCACAGATACAGAAATGTTTCCAGAATGATTCATAGACTGCCTCCTTATATGTGAGCCATGATATGTTCATCCTGTTAGTTGGAGCTGACTTTAGAGATACAGTCAGCAGAGTATGATTTTTGAGTTGTTTAAATAGCCTTGAATATCTAAATGTTTCTCCCATTGCCTTTTCCACCATTGGAGATGGTATTCTTCAGTGTCTTGATAACTTTTATTAACATTTGTTGTATGTTGTAAGAGCAAGAAGTTTAGAGTTATGGTCCATCAGTTGCTGGCTGAGTGATGGCTCTAAAATGGGACACAAGTGACAATCCCTGTCCTTCTTGAACCATGTTATGTGAGAAATAAATGACATGATGTTTGTGCTTTATAAGTTATATTTAGGAAGAATAAAAACATTTTAATGATAAAGGTAACCCAGTTACTTAGGAAATAGTCATACACAAAACTGATGCAAGCTGATGATTCTTAAAATTTAAACAGATTTAAAATCACCTAGGGAGCTTATTAAGACTACAGATGCCTGGCCTTTACCCCTAATGGTTCTGTTCTGTAAATTGGAGGTAAGATTCAAGATTTGCATTTCTCAATACTCACTTTAAGAGATTCTAGTGTAAATGGTTCTTGGCCAGCTCTTTCGGAATAAGACTTTATAGCATCATCTTCAACTACTGTCATTTATGTACCTCTTTCTAAGCCCACAACACATATTGTCTGATAAACCAGTAGAAAATGATTGCTTTACATAAAGAGAATTCAGGAAATTATTAGAATGCAGGGATAAAAATGTGGAAGGGTACCTCAAACCTGGCATCTTAATGTTAGTTCTCAATTGCTCTTCGTAAAATATTAGCAATGATACCTGCCAGTTGTTAAGTCTATTACCTTTCTTCTAGGAAGGACTGTTACATCTAAAAATATTCTCATAGGGAGAAAACTGCAAGCAGACTCCCATTAAAGGTTCACAGCTATTGTTTTGATTGGAATACGGTTGTACACTCAGCCAACTCTGGTTTTGCAGTGGAGTTATATTTTTGAGGGTTATCTGCATATAGATATAAGTAGAGATATGCACACACACACACACACACACACACACACACACACACAATTTTCAAACCTGTCTGTGACATCCTTTTATCCTTCCATTTACACATTCTTCTGTTTTTCATTCCCAGTATCCTTAGAAAGGATTATTTTGTCTATAATGCAGACCAAGGTGGCATTTCTTTCTCTTTTTTCTTTTCTTCTAGTAAAAAAATGTCTTTTAATGGTTAACATTTTTTTTCCCTTTGACCAAGAAAACTTTGATACAGGTGTTATTTCAGCACATATTTCATCATATCCTACAATAATGTTTTAGATTGTGTAATGTCTTTTCCAAATTTTATCTCCTTTAAAGATTGTGATGTTTTAATGATAAATCTTTTATGAACTTCCTCTTTCTTTGTCTTCTTCCTAAATCACCTATATCTTTCTGGAAAATGACGTTATTATTGGGTTATAATTCTTCATTCTTTTTGACTTTATGTGGATACAAGTGTATCTGTAGAATCAGACACTTGGAGTATAAAAGGGATTTTTAGGATTAACTAATTCCTATCCCTTATTTTATGGATATAGACTCTCAGACCCAGGGAGGGTAAATACTCAGCTGTACATTTCTTCTCGCATTCTGTACTGCTTTTCTCTCAGCTATATTCATGAGTTACCCAAACTCAAAGTAATCTAGTCATATACAAGTCATTCTTTGTGAAGAATTTTAAATTGAGTGACTCCCCTGGCAGTAAACAAGCTCTAAGTAACTGAACAAGTTTTCCATTTACAGTTTGAGATTTTTTTTTTAATTTTTGAGCTACTTTATTCATTAAAATTTACTTGAACGGAGAGCAACCATAACTCCTGTGTGCACCATTAAGCTGACAGTTTAAAATACTTCCTTGCTCAATTTATTTTACTATGGAGATTTTTTAAATGGGGAAAAGATAGTGTCAGCTTGGTGTTTGGGTGCAGTAGGGAAAAGGAGGTATCGAGAGGAAGGTTTTTCTACTGTGAATATCCTTGGGCATTTAAGGTTACAGCAGGAGGAAATGGCCTTGTTTTAGTATCCCATTGTTGTTAATGAGAGAAGGAAAAAAAGAGGCTCCCTCTGACTTTAAATTCTTTCTATCAAATTCTTAAGACATTTAGAGATAATTAATGTTTTAAATAACATTTGTTATTACTGAGTGACTTTCCATGTAGTTCTAGTGGTAAAGAACCTGCCTGCCAATGCAGGAGACTTAAGAGATGCAGGTTCAGTCCCTAGATTGGGACGATCCCCTGGAGGAGGGCATAGCAACCTGCTCCGGTGTTCTTGCCTGGAGAATCCCATGGACAGAAGAGGCTGTCGGGCTACAGTCCATAGAGTTGCAAAGAGTAGGACACGACTAAGTGTCTTAGACCCATGAGTATCATTATTACTGTACAAGATTTAGAAAACGCAGAGAATGCAATGGCAGCATTCATAATCGTAATATACAGCTGTGATATGTGCAAAATCGCTTCAGTCATGTCTGACTCTTTGCAACCCCATGGACTCAGCCCACCAGACTCCTCCGTCCATGGAATTCTCCAGGCAAGAGTACTGGAATGGATTGCCATTTCCTTCTCTGGAGGATCTTCCCAACCCAGGGATTGAACCTGTGGCTCCTGCATTGCAGGTGAATTCTTTACCGCTGACCTACCAGGGGAGTCCATTATAATATCCAGAGATCAGCACTATTAAAACCTTCAGTATTTTTTCAGTTGTTGTCTTTACATATTTAAACACTAAGGATAAAAAGAATTCTGCTGTACATACTGTTTTATAACCTTTTTTCAATTAAAAATGCATGGAGAACATCTTTTTTTTAATAATTTTGTTCTAGATATATTTTTTTAGTCACTACATGGTGTTTTAACTGCACCATACTTATTTCACCAATCCTTTTTGTTGCTGAACATTTAGATTGCTTTCGTTTAAAAACTGTATAAGCACTGGTGTTATAAATGATACTTGAATATCAATATCTGTGTGAAAAGTGTGGAAATTGTAAGTGAGAAGGTATAGTTATGTAGGGTTTTTTGGTACTCTTGGTTTTTTGGTACAGTTTTGCTAAACCGAATTCTATACCCAATCTCTTTTTGCATCCCTGTACATTACCTCCTGGTCTGTCTCCATTCCCTGTCACACTGGCCAGTCCAAGCTATAATTGTCACTTTTAATTTTGGTCATTTTATAGGCAGAAAAATTTACTTCATTGTTTTAACTGTTATATACTTTTTTTTTTCCTGCAGTGTTTGAACATCTTCACATGTGAATTTGCCAATTATGCTTCACCCAATTGCCTATTCATTACATATTCTAGTCTATCTAGTAAGGTGTTCCTTTTGTTCTCATTGATTTGTAAGATTTCTTTATAAATGTTATTTCTCTATTTATTGTACATGTGTCTAACATTTTTTTCTCAAGTTAATTACTTGCCTTTTGTTTATGGGTGCTGTTAATGTATCAGTTCTGTTCAGTTCAATCACTCAGTCGTGTCCAACTCTCTGTGACCCCATGAACCACAGCACACCAGGCCTCCCTGTCCATCACCAACTCCCAGAGTTCACCCAGACTCATGTCCATCGAGTCGGTGATGCCATCCAGCCATCTCATTCTCTTTTGTTCCCTTCTCCTCCTGCCCCCAATCCCTCCTAACATCAGAGTCTTTTCCAGTGAGTCAACTCTTCGCATGAGGTGGCCAAAGTACTGGAGTTTCAGCTTTAGCATCATTCCTTCCAAAGAACACCCAGGGTTGATCTCCTTTAAAATGGACTGGTTGGATCTCCTTGCAGTCCAAGGGACTCTCAAGAGTCTTCTCCAGCACCACAGTTCAAAAGCATAGGGACTTTTATATTTTCCTGTAGTCAGATATATTGGCATTTTTCTCTATTGTTAATTTCATTTATAGTGTCCCTTTAACTCTCCACCTGCTTGGAGATGATTCTGCATGGCATTTTTTATATGTCCACAGGCAGGAGATATTGAGCCATCATCTATTCAGGTAACTGTGAAAGAAATGACAGGAGACAAGGTGTGTTAGTAGATTGACCTAGCAAGCAGTTAGGGGTCAAGAGGGAATCTTCTAACAACATAGGGACGTCTTGGGGTTTAGGAGTAGGATGGGAGAGTTAGTAGAAACTGATTAGAATGTTTCCAATTCTTAAGAACACTGCAGCTGAGAGAACTAAATATGATAACATCTTTCATCTCCTCTGTTGCTAGCCATGGTGTTGAACTCTTTGTAAATATGTGCTATACTATCCTTCAAGATGTTCTGTGTTGTGTGATCTTGTTGACTGCTTCATTTTTATAAGCAAGGACCCTGAGAGGAAAATCAGAACATGCATATACTAACTCTGCTTTGTTAAGATTAAGAAGCAAGCTGAAGTTCTTTTTTTCTTTCTTTTAATAACACATTTTTTCCTCTTAAAAAATAAGGTATAATTTAAATACAAGGAAATGTACTCATTTTCAGTACACAACTAGATGGAGGAATCTTTTACCTATATATATTCCTTGTCCTGGTCAGTATGGATCATTTCTATCATTGTAGGATGTGGTTCTCAGTAGAATACTTACCTACCCTACCCCACCCAAAACCACTTCTGACCGTTGTAATAGAGGATTTTGCCTATCCTGAACTTTATATCAATGGAATCATAAGGAAGGCTCTCTTCTGTGTCTGGTTTCTTTGTGTTGGCATAGTGGTTTTGAAATTTAACCGTGGTGTTTTCTGTATCTTAGTTAGTTCTCTTTATTGCTGAATAGTATTCCATATTGCAGTTTGTTTATTGATTATCACATAGATGTGCTTTATGGTTTGTTTCCAGTTTAGGATTCCTTTGACTATGATTATTCTTGTACCAAGGTGGACAAGCATTTATTTCTGTTTAGGTATATTCTGAAACTGGGAAGCCTGGAACATACAGTGGGCTTTTCCTTGTTAAACATTGTGCCAGTTTTCCAAGGTGACTGTATGATTTTACAGGCCCAATAACATTATAGGGAAGTTCCAGTTGTTTCCACACCCTTATGTATACTTAGTATTTTTAACCTTTAATTTTATCCATACTGTTCAGTGTGTTTATGAATATTGTGACTGACCCTAACAAAATAATAATCAGTACAAATGGTTACAAGGTGATGTTTCTTAGCAAAGAAAAGTTTGAAAACTATAGACTATAAGATTTTAAAGCATTTTTAAAGTTAGCATCAATTTTATATAATTAAAGAAGATAGCTAAAGAGTTAATGGACATAAAAGCAGCAAGTTAAGTAATAGTATTTGAAGATAAAGTTCCATGTTAAAACTTTAGTCATAGTAAAGACTTAGGCCCTCTCTCATAACTTCCTGGCCTCCTTTGGTTTTTTTCTCTCTCTTCCATTTTGTGCCTGAGCCTGCAGCTGCTAGCCTGAAATTTCACTTAATAGTGAAGTGTTATTTTAAGAAATTAAAATACTTGTAAAAATTTGCTTTCTAATTTTATTTGACTAAGTCTCTTGCTGTCTTTAGATACAGCAAGTACAATATAATAATCTCAATAAACATCTGAGGAAAGAAGTTATTTTTAAAGTTGAGGAAAAATGTACCATTTAAGGTAATTGCTGCTAAATTTATTTCGTAGATTTAATTTAAAGTGCTTGGTAATAATTGCTGGCATTTGTTCAGTACATCTTTTAGCACAGTGTACATAATATATTAATTAATGTGTTAAATAGTAAAATTGGACTGTGAACATAAGTAAAATATTCCTAAAATATGAAGAATCAGCCCACCAAATTAAAAAAGAATATTTAAATATAGCTTTGTTTTGATGAAAACTAATAAACATTATACAAATATAATGAGAGGAATAAAATGCTTACTGTGTATTACTTTTTTGAAAATACATTCAAATAGTATATTATAGTTAGAAACTTTCTCAGGTAAATATATACCTTCCATTTTTTTGAAATTATATTTTGAAATTATTTTGTTTATTGGAATCTATTGATTGGGAAAATATAAATAAGGGAAACTAATACATTTGAAATCATAGTCTTTTAACATGTTCAAAAATTTTATCAGAATATTTTTAAAATAAAGATAAACACATAAAATATAAATGTAGTAATAGTGTGTATTTTATAACGTTCATTTGTATGTGATTTTTATCTCTGCATTGAAGAAGAATCTCAAAAATATTCTTAAAATCAGAACCAAGCTGCTTTTAATTTTAAATTTCAGATAATTTGAATAATACTGTTAATAATAGTGCAAATAGATTGATAACTTGCTTTTAAGATGTGCTTGTAAGCATAAGGCTGATAACTTGCAATCAGGCAAAACCAGACTTGAATTCCAGCTCTGCTTGGTGATGTGACTTCTGATGTTTCCTCATCCATTAAATGGGAGTCAGTCATATTAACTCATCTTCTTGAGATATTTGAATGATTCTGTAAAGTTCTTATCATGGGAACATATGCATATTTTACTTCCATTTCCCTTAAGAGAGGTTAGGAAAACTGCTTTTCTTTATGCTTCCATGGGACCTGGTGAAGGACATTGTACACTTCTCCCCTATCTAGTCATATTCTTCTTTCCAGTGACCCCCAGTACATAGGCCATGTCCTCGAAATTTCTAGCTCCGTGTTAGCACCATCTTTTGTCTTTTCAGCACAGGGTACTGCTTCCATTCTTACTTTATTATGATTCTTTCTTCCCTTGACGTCTGTTTCATTGAACTATACTATTTTCTTTCCATTCTGATAGTTCGATCCTGTCCTTCTCTCCCAATTTCTTCCTTTCTCTGCCACCAAGGTGCAGAAATTCTATTTTAAGTCCTCTCCCCTCTGTCTACCTTCTCTTTTTTTGTGATCTCATCAAGTATTCTCATTTATTTCCCTCAACCCAACTGTTCTGTTGGATATTTAAACCCATGCTGGACTTTTTCCACCTGAATTCTGGGCAGCACATCAAAGTCCAGGAATAAAAGTGAACATACCTTCCCCACCACTAGAAACTTTTCCTGCAGAGTCAGATGGAGGTTTTTCAGGGTCTAAAGCTAATAAAATTCAAGAAGTGCCAGTTAAGGAAAAGAATGCCAAATGTTAAATAAAAATGACCACAGTCCCTCTTTTGCCACCTGGTGTGAGGGGGAGTATGGCAAAGGAAAAACTGGAGCAGAAAGATTTAGAAGCTTAAGCGATCAAGATAGAAATGACTTTTGCAAGTTTTACAAAAAGATATGACTATGTGAACACACTGCTGGGGTTCCCTCACTCAGGGTTCTGAAAGAAGTCCTATAGTAAGTGACCCTGCAGCTTAAGATTCAGTAGCTTCAAGTAAATTAATTCTATCCTTTTGGTCTTTCTAAATCTTAAATGGCACCCTGATTTTTTTGATCACTAAAGTGCAAAACCTTTAAATTAATTTCCCCTTTGCTTTGACTCTGTGTCTAAACAGTTGCCCATTTGCTGTTTTTGTTTTCATTGTATCCTCTGACTCCCAAAGATCTCAAAACCTCTAGTGGAGACCGTTTCAATAGCTTTCTCATTAGTCTTCTAGTCTTGTCAATCATATACCCTGCTTAAAGTTTAATCTCATTGCTAAATGAAAATATTACTTTCACCCAACTCTTACCAAAGTAAGTTCAAATAGTTCAGATTCCTAAGTCATATCTAAAGCCCTTCCTTCCTTGGCCCCAGCCTCCTATTTTTCCAGTTTTTCAAATTTTTTCATAACTAGTCTCCTGATAACCCTCTATAGAAGCTACACTGAACTACTTTGAGTTACTAGAACATCTATTTCTGAAAGTATATACTGACTATACTTGGAGTTAGATACTACTTGTTAACACCCCTATTATTAAGAGGAAGGAGTGTTTTCTACAACTTGTTATTTTCTAGCTCATACTAATGAATAAGTACAGACAAGCATATTTTAGAAAAGGACTTAGAGGGAGCTCGATCACATATTGATTTTAAAAGTTGCATTAAAATATGATGCTTCTTTAAGAAAACCACTTATAAGGTCATAATATTGAATATTGACAGTGGTATAAATAAAATTTGCGGCTGTGAAGGAAGTTTTCCATTCATTTCCTGAAATCCATTTTATTCAGCCTCCCACCTTCTAATCTGGTTCTCCATCAAACATCACAGAGGCCTGTTTGCCTTCTTTTATTCAGAAATGTGTTTTGAGTGCCTGATGGGTGTCAAGCACAGTCTCTGTTCTTTATGGCTCTAGTCTCATAGTAGAGGACAGACTTTGAAACACTATAAAAGTTCTCAAAGTGTGGTCCCCAGATCAGCAGCAACAGCATCACCTGGAGAATTGTTTGATGCAAATTCTTGTGTCCTACCCACACCTAATAAATCAGGAACTCTAGTGTTGGGGCCCAGCAAACCTGTAGTTTAACAAGCGCTGCAAGAGATTCTGATACATGATAAAATTTGTTACAATCTATTTCTTGAGCAATAGCAGACATTGGGCAACTGTAGAGGGTATAGTGACCCTGCTGGGAATTGTTAACTCGGGGGAAGAAGACTTCTGATGAAGTTTTATGGAGGATAAGACCTATGAGCTGAATCTTGGAAAAATACTGTCTGATAGTTATTTTTATGCTTGCGTTTTAGTAAATTCTAATATAGCCTATCATATAACTAAATCATTTTGACTTTTCAAAATCATAGTTAATAATGAAAAATAATGCTAAAGTTATTTTATAGTTAGAAGAGAAATCATTTTAGAATCTTTAAAATGTTGGTGGACGGATTAATACAGAATGACTTACAGATAAAATGCTGATAAGAAGGAATGCACTGTCCTCAGGGCTAATAGCATCCTTTAACTCCATGAGGTTAGTTTTTAAATTATAGCTTTAGAATTTCATTTTTCAAGAATTAGGGTTTTTTTTTTTATAATTTGGGGTGAATGACTTGAGATAGAAATAGCAATGAGAAAAATAAAATAGCATTGGCTTATAAGTAAATCTTTGGCAAAGGCAAGGAATGAATTTATATCTAAATTCATATCCTGCCTCTACTCAACCTTATTAGTTGTCAAATCTAGTGATAGATTAGAGAGCTTTGCATACTTATAGGGTAGCATAATTCTAAAAGAATCATCACGTGAGAGATTCCTTGTCTAAGAAATCACTGTTGTCAATTCCTTATTCAGGATGTGTGTGCATACTGAAGAGGGTATCTCTTAGTGATCAAATACATTAAAATCACAGAATCATTCTTGATGGACCAAGTTATTAAATCTGACTCCCCTGTTCGCATTCTGTCCCAGAATACCACCACCACCACACACTGTGTGTTTGGAGTGTTTTGTTTCTTTGTTTTTTCCTTTTAAATGATTGTTTTGAGGCTCTTCTTCTCTGTTGAGCTGAGGTGATAAAGGGCTGTGGCCCTGAGTATTCCTTGGGGTAACCTTCTTATTAGCCCTTGTCTCCAGGTGACCTTTCTTGATGTGATGTCTGGGCTAGCAGTCAGTGCTCAGCCTCTAGAATGAACCCAATTCTGCCTTGAAGAGCACATCAATTAATCAAAAAGTATGTAGAGGAATAAAGTAACTTATAAAATAACATAATTGAATACATGTCTTAGACATGGCTGTTTTTTGACTTTCCCAATTTTTAGCTCTATGGTCAAGAGTGGGTCAGGGCTTCACAGGTGGCTTAGTAGTAAAGAATTCGCTTGCCAAGCAGAAGATGCAGATTCGATCTCTGGGTCAGGAAGATCCCCTGGAGAAGGAAATGGCAACCCACTCAAATATTCTTGCCTGGGAAAGCCCATCGACAGAGGACCCTGGTGGGCTGCAGTCCCTGGGGTCACAAAGAGTTGGATGTGACTTTATGATTAAACCACCACCACCACCGTAGTGGATCACTTTACCAAACCAAGCCTCCGTTGTAATTTGACTAATTTTCATCTGTAAAATGGGGAAAGGAAATTTATATAACATTTTAAAATAAATTTAATGTAACATTTGGCATATTATCTACTTTTAGCTAGTTTATTGTTATATATTGTTTAATAGTGAAATTGAATATTATACTATTCTTACTGTGGAATGGAAAGCAGTATTAGAGTTACTGAAAAGGGAGATTAATTACTGCTAATCTTTGTGATTTTTCTCAATTTAGAGCAACATCAGAAGCACTATGCCTCTTCCATTTGCTATCTTTTAAAACATAGCAAAAGTTCAATACCTCCCATTTTTTGAAAAGTACCATTGTGCGTGCTTAGTTGCTTCAGTCGTGTCTGAGTCTTTGTGACCCCATGGTCTGTAGCCATGGGGTTCTCCAAGCAAGAATACTGGAATGGGTTGTCATTTCCTTCTCCAGAAGATCTTCCCAACTCAGGGATCAAACCCATGTCTCCTGCATTAGCAGCTGGCTTCTTTAACACTGGGCCACCTGGGAAGCCCTAAGAGGTACTAGTACTTGAAACACAAAATCATTTTCATTTTGTAACTTTTTACTTCCCTTTTCCTCACCCTTAATTTATAAATCTATACACTGTTCAAACAGTTTTAAAGTTCAGATTTACAAACTGTGTCACTAGTCCATAAGATGGAAAATATGAATCTTCTGTATACTGGAATAGGAACTTCAGTTTCTCTCAGTTCACTCCTTGTCTAGATGGGAAATACTGAATTCAGTAACTTAATCCCTGTTAGCTTTGAGTTTTCTTAGGTTTAGGAATACAGACAGGAAATCACTAAGTGTTGAACTAGTGATAGCATAATCTTGGGTATCACTAAAGACTTTGTGTATCTCTTTGATGTAGAGACATGCATTTCAGCAACATGTTTTCTTTTGTGTTCTGGCTTGCCTACATACTAAGTACTCTGAATTGTGCATGGCTGGAGGCCAAAGAATGCTCTTGTTCCAGTGAGACTGACTAATATTAATGTTTATATGGTTACTGACTTTGGAACTTTTGCTTTAGAGGGTGATGATTTTCTCCTTGTTTTTTCAGCTTTCCAATTGTTAATAATCAATCCCAAATGCCTAAATTCTTTCAGGATGATGAGGACATGATTTGCTACCACAGATTTTCCTAACAACTCAGGGCTGCAATAATTTGGCATGACAGAAGGTGTGTGCTGCCAGCAAAGTATAAGAAGATGGAAGAGTACAAACCATTGCTGTTTGAATCAGATGGCATTTGATGCACATTCCATGAGTTCAGTGAACAGAACAGGCAGACTTCTGGGTGTTTGTGGTCTTTTCTTCATATCGTCGTCAGACCAGTTACTGGGATCACCCCATTAAACTCTGTTTCATGTTGCACCGTCATAGCCCTTGTTTTCCTTGACTTGGAGTGGGTGTTTAGTTGCTCAGTCGTGTCTGACTCTTTGCAACCCTATGGACTATAGCCCACTAGACTCCTCTGCCCATGGGATTTCCCAGGCAAAGGGGACCTTCTAGATCCAGGGACTAAACCCACCTGCATTGCAGGTGAATTCTTTACCACTGAGCCACTGGGGAAATCCTTATCATATGTGTTTGAGCCTCATCCCATATTCTGTATCTACGGCCAGAAATACTCTCCTTCCTCCTCTCTGACTTTTTAGCTCCCATCCATTCATCCATTTCCTAAACCCTAGCTCTATTCTCAGAAGTCTTCCCTTAATACTCCTGATCATGCTGATTTGTCTCCCATTTGAATTTCTGTGTCACTTAATGTCACTGCTAAATTATTTGACACTTTATTTTAGTGTTTTCCATATTTTGTCTAATTCTCTTCAAGTGCAGATTTTCTCAAGGATAATGTCCTTACTGTAATGTACCATGTTTCTTTCCTATTCCTTTACCAAACAAATCCATCCCTACCTCCAGACTAATCTAATTCTAACCACATACTAGACATTGTTCTCCAGTATGACTCAATGAATACTTTAAAAAATTGATGATTTTTTTCATCTGACTAAATAAGATTAAATTATTTTAAATGTGATCATGCAAGACTTTCCAGTTANGAATGGACTGGTTGGATCTCCTTGCAGTCCAAGGGACTCTCAAAAGCAGCAATTCTTTGGCGCTCAGCCTTCTTCACAGTCCAACTCTCACATCCATACATGACCACAGGAAAAACCATAGCCTTGACCAGACGGACCTTAGTCGGCAAAGTAATGGCTCTGCTTTTGAATATACTATGTAGGCTGGTCATAACTTTTCTTCCAAGGAGTAAACATCTTTTAATTTCATGGCTGCAGTCACCATCTGCAGTGATTTTGGAGCCCCAAAAAATAAAATCTGAAAATTTGTCATCTAATATTCATATTTAACTGGCTGTTCTATTTTTTATCTGAGAACTCTATGTAGAATAAATACCCAACTTTAGAAAATGTTACCCCCAGTTGGCTGTTCTAGGGGTAAAATTTCACAAAGCCAGCTTCTCTGGACAATGACGTATATGTTATATATGCAGGCTAAGTCAATTCAGTCGTGTCCAATTCTTTGTGACCCTATGGACTGTAACCCATAGGCTCCTCTGTCCATGGGATTCTCCAGACTAGAATACTTCAGTGAGTTGCCATGCCCTCCTTCAGGGGATTTTTCTGACCCAGGGATCAAACCCACATCTCTTATGTCTCTTGCATTGGTAGGCGGGGGTTCTTTACCTAGTGTCACCCGGGAAGCCCATTGGTTATATGCAGTGAAATCTATTAATACATGACCACTACCTCACTTCTTTTACTAGTCATTTTGCTAAACGATTAGTCAAAATAATACCATAAAATATATTTTGCAGAGAATAAGGCATTCAGTAAATAGGCTGATGGAGATGAACACAGAAGAACTGCGAGTAGTTAAAGAAAAGTCTTATTTGGGAATGTTTATTCAAGGAAACGTAAATACCTTCCTTTGGATGATGGTTCAGGTCCAGTTTAATAAAACTGCCTTTATGAGGGCTGATACTCCTGGGCTATAGCTCCGTTTCAGCACCTGAAGAAAGACCCCAAAGCTCAAGTAAATTGAGAGAATAGATCCCTCAGATGCATTGCACATACTCATGCTGCACTGCAACCTCTCCCTTAAATAAATCCTAGTCCCTCAAAAAGTTCACTGAAAAAGAAAAAAAAAAAGTTAGTCTACTTTAAGGATGGGACTGTCCAGAGTGGACTATGGTAGCATTATAGTCCCACACAGGATTGCCTTGAAGGGCAATGGGGCAGGGAAAACCTCTCAGGTCTAGACTTCAGGCAAGTTCTTGTCCTTTTTTTTGGGAAAATACATGAATAAGGGGTATGGATTATATGGATGAGTGGACAGACAGTGGCTAACCCTTTGTTTAGGGTATCAGGGACTTCAAATGAATAAGACTGTAGATGAGAAGGTTATTTTTACATAAGTGTGAAGAAGAAGTATGTGGATGTTTCTATGAAAAAAGGCTCTTAAGGGTCAGGTAGAGAAGAAATTATTCTGCAAATATTATTTAGCCTCTTTCTTCTGACCCCTTAGTGTTTGCTTGCTGGCTTGCTTGCTTGCTTGGTGGAGCAAAGATTAATAAAATGACAAATTGCAGGGGTTAGGGGTTATATTGTTATATTAGTTAGAGTTGTTTAGGCAGTGGTAAAAAAAAAAAAATCCCCAAATGTATAATGGTCCAAACATAATTAAATTGTATTTATCATGGTCATCACCACCCAGTGTGCATTATTTTGGTAGGTAGGTGGCTCAGTCCCACGAAAAGACTTCCATGTTTACTGGAATGTATGCTAGCTTTTTCTAGTGAATATGTAAGAGAATATGGTCAGGGCAGTCTATTTAAACAGCAACAGAATGCTATAGTTACCAAGCAAATAGAGAATCAAATAATGCCGAGAATCCTGCGTGGGTGAGTGCTAAGTCGCTTTAGTGAATCCAACTCTTAGTGACGCTATGGACCATAGCCTGGCCCACAAGATTCTCTAAGCAAGAATACTGGAGTGGGTTGCTGTGCCCTCCTCCCCAGAGAGCATCAAGGCCCCAGTCCACTTGCCCTAGCGGCCTGAGATGAAGCCTTTGGATGTCGGGAGGCCTGTCATTCGGCCCTCTGAGCAGAAAGCATCACCACCGGGGGCCCCAGACAAGGACAAACAGAAACAGGAGCCGAAGACGCCAGCTGCACCCAAAAAAGGACCTAAAAGTTCAGAACATGGGCTCCTAGGCTAGCCTGCTGCAGAAACATCCCACCACCCCGTCCTACACAGGCAAGTCCGCGAGTGACAGCTTTGAGGAGCTCCGCTGGGCGGCCGGGGAGAAGCGGGAGCGCGCGAAGGCCTTGAAGGCGCAGGCTGAGCACGCAGAGAAGGAGGAGCAGCGGCTGCGGCAGGAGCGCATGAGGAGCCAGGAAGACGAGGCTGCGCTGGAGCAGGCCCGACGAGCCCACGAGGAGGCACGTCTGCGCCAGGAAGAGAAGTAGCAGCTGTTCCTGCTGTTCCTGGCGAACAGCAGCAGCAGCAGCAGCCACAGGCAGCGGCCGTAGCCGCCGCCGCCCCCCAGGCCTGGAGCTGCCAGCCCAGTCCATGCTGGACCAGCAGAGAGAGCTGGCCCAGAAGCGGGAGCAGAAGCAAAGGCGCCGGGAAGCGACGGCATCTACAGTTGACGTGAATTTCCAGAGTGATCTGTTGTCAATATTTGAAGAAAATCTTTTCTGAGAGCACCTGGGTGACCTCTGACTTTGATTTCCTGGCAAAACGTTGACTCTCCATAGTGTTAGGGGCAGCAGCGGAGGCAGTAGCAGCGGCGAAGGGGTATNTTTTAAGGCAGATGCTGCTGCTGCTATTTTATGTTAGGGAGTGGTCCTCAAGGAGCATGTACTGTCTAGAGACATTTTTGATTCATTCATCACATTGGGGATGTGTGGGAAGTCCCACTAGCATCTAGAGAGTAAAAGTTGGGAGTAAATATCCTTTGTTGCTATTGTTCAGTGGCCCAGTCATGTCCAACTCTGTGACCCCATGGACTGCAGCACACCAGGCCTCCCTCTCTCTCATCATCTCCCAAAGTTTGCCCAAATTCATGTTCATTAGATTGGTGATGCCGTCTAGCTATCTCATCCTCTGACACCCTCTTCTCCTTCTGTCCTTTATCTTTCCCAGCATCAGGGACTTTTCCAATGAGTTGTCTGTGCACATCAGATGACCAAAATACTGGAGCTTCACCTTCAGCATCAGTCCTTCCAGTGAATATTCAGGGTTATTCTCCCTTAAGATTGACTGGTTTGATCTCCATGCTGTTCAAGGGACTTTCAGGAGTCTTCTCCAGCATCACAGTTCGAAGGCATCAATTCTTTGGCGTTCAGCCTTCTTTACAGTCCAGCTCTCACGTGACCACTTGGAAGACCATAGCCTTGACTATACAGGGCTTTGTTGGCAGAGTAATGTCTCTGCTTTTCAACACACTGTCTAGGTTTGTCATTGCTTTCTTGCCAATAAGCAATCATCTTCTGATATACTGCAGTCACCATCCACAGTGATTTTGGAGGCCAAGAAGAGGAAATCTGTCACTATTTTCACCTTCTAAACATCCTAAAATGCCACAAACTGTCAATAGTGACAAGGTTGGGAAACCCTGCCTTAGAATATAGCTCAGATCACAAAGACTAAAGTATACTAGATGTTGCTAGAATCCTGCTAATCATTCTTTAAATTGTATACAATTGCACATACATGCACATGTAAAGCCACTCCAGTATTCTTGTCTGGACAATCCCATTAGAGGAGCCTGGTGGGCTGTACAGTCCATAGGGTAGCAGAGTTGGACACGACTGAAGCAACTTAGCCTGTGTGCATGCTCACACATAAAGTCATCTGTAGCATGGCGGGGCTGTATCCAGAGGAACTGCCTATGAGGTCGGCATCCATGTATGGAACAATTTCTCAGCTTCTCAGTGTCCACATGGGAATGCTATGAGGCCATATTCCTATAAACATACTTTAACTACAAAGGAGAGCCTAGATCCAATATAACATACAGAATCAGAACTAGGAAATCAGCTAGAAATCAAGATTGCATTTGCAGTTCCTGCTCCAGGAATGTTGTGCTCCTTCATTTTCCCATGGCTCCTCCTCCTTGGAATGCCACCTCAAATATCACTTGACAACCTTTCTTAACCACCCAACTTAATTTGCCTTTGCCATCTTTAGTCATTTTCTATCACACTTCTGTTTTCAGTACCTGAAGTAATCACTTTTGCTTATTTAATTGTTAAATGTTTTTCCCCTATCAATTCTATCAGGGTGTTAGTGGTAAAGAACCTGCCTGTTAATGAAAAAGACATAAGAGACACAGGTTTGATCCCTGGGTCAGGAAGATCCTGAAAAGGGCACAGCAACCCACTCCAGTACTCTTGCTTGGAGAATCCCATCGACAGAGGAGCTTGGATAGTTGCAGTCTATAGGGTTGCAGAGAGTCAGACATGACTAAAGCAACTTAGCATGCATGCATACAACTTAGGAATTACCTGAGATCCTGCAAGGAAAAAAATGTAAGACTTCAACTAAGGCGGTCATAGAAACACCAAGGAAATATGATCAGGAGGTATTGGTAAGGTAAAATTTCAACAAGACTTCAACCAACTGGAAGTTAGAGATAAAGGGGGGAGCAGTTTATGCCAGTTTCTTGTCTTTGAAGGTTGGAACTCATTGAAACTTTTATTGCAAGCTTCCTCTGTGCCAGAGACTGTTGTAGGTGGTGAGAATATGAGTAAACATGACAGATTAAAAAGTGCTTCTCTTCTTGAGATAATATTTAGGCCAATTTTCTTGTCATGCTTATGTCAAGCATGCAGACTTGATACCATTAACTATGATTGGAACAAGGAGGAAGAGAATATGTGAGGAAAGAAGAAAATAAGTTCAATTATGGGCTTAATAAAGCTGGGACACAGATTCTGGTGAAGATGTGCAATTGGCAGATGGGTGGATGAGTCTGGTACTCAGGGAGCACTCTGGGTTGGTTTTACTGGTGTCCTGTGATATTAAAAACTGTGGGAAAAGCAGCAATCCGGGAGGATAAGATGATAAAGCCATGATGCTCTTTACCTGCCACATAAGTAGGTGTTGGAAAGGGATGGCATTTATTTAGTTTATCCAAGAAGTATCTTATGCAGAGCAGCTTTCATCTCAGACCCTAAGCAAGAAGTGATTTATTCCTTTTAGAGTGCTTTTAAATTTTCCCTTTTCTTTGATAGACCCAAGGAAGAAAAGGAGACAATGAGCAGGACTACAAAAGGAGAAGCTCTAGTCATCATGTCAAGACACAATCTCTTTCTTCAGAGTACACACCCCTTCAAGCTTCCAGCTCAAGTCAAGGAGTTACTCAGGAGTCCATGAAAGAGGCAGCCAAGTAAGGTCAGTTGCTAGTAGATGGATCTACTCACTTCAGCTGAAGATTCTCATGTAAAAATATGGGTGTGGTGAGAGGATGACCTTTCATTTGTTCTCAAGAGATGTTGGAAATCACTCAAATCTTTGTTGCAAATTCCTTTGTTCCAGAAACTATTCTAGGTGGTGAGAATATGACAATGAACACAACAGGCAAAAAATACTACCTTTATTGCAATTATATTCATGTGGAGAGAGCAGATAAGAAATTGTTGAATCAAGAAACATCAAATACTGAGTATTGAAGAGGGATTGGGGGCTCAATTTTAAGTAGACAGTCTAGGAAGACTTTACTGAGAATGTAACATTTGAGAGATAGGTAAAGGAAGGAAGCTATATATGGGTAGAGCAGGAAATTGTTTTTTCAAAGGAAATAGCCAGTGGCATGGTCCTACATTAGAGATTCAGCTCTTGACTATGCTTTAAAGGCAGAGCCAAGAAGATTGGCTATGAAATTAGATGTGGGGTGTGTCAGAAAGAAAGGAAATAAAAAGTGTCTCCAGGTTTTGGTCTGGAGCTCTCCATAGCTGAGACAGGGAAGGCATATGAAAAAAGAAGGTGGGGAATTCCCTAGTGGTCCAGTGGTTAGGATTCCATGTTCTCACTGCTGAGAACCCAAGTTTGATCCCTGGTCAGGGACCAAGATCACACAGTCGTCTGGTGTGGGCCAAAAAAATTCAGGAAGGAAGATAGTTTGAGACAGATTAATTTCAAGATGATAAGATGGAGCCCAAACTTTTGAAATTTCTTTGTGGTGTCAAATGATTTCTTCCTTCTTCATTGTTCGTGGCTGTCACCTACTTGTGCTTGAACATCATCCCAGTTTTTGGACTTGAGTGAATCAACAAGTCATGTTGATTCAAAGATGATTTATACACTTAGATGAAGATACTTTAAGAGAGCATCAAAAAGCCAGAAGTTAGAGCAAGGTGCCCAGAGAAAGCTAGGCAGTTTTCTTTCTCCATTAGGCTACTCCATGATGTAATTCTTTCTTGTAACTTTCCCTAGACATAAAATAAAAAAGCCTCCTACAGAGTTTGTTGCGTCTCTCAGTAGTATATTGTTATAAGGTAGTGAAGAAATGCTTCACCTTACTCTCTTCTATTACTTCTTTTTACTTTCATCATCACTGTCCTATGCTTGCATTTTAACTCTTGCATAGAATCTTCTTTTTACATAACCTAGATTAGAACAGGTGTCTGAAGGACATCCAAGAGGAGCTGACCAATAGGGAATTAGACCAGAGACTGATTATGGGGCTAGTGGTGCTGGGAGAATTAAACTAGGAATATACATTTGGGAGTCAAGGGCTTCCCTGGAAACTCAGGTGGTAAAGAGTCTGCCTTCAATGTGGGAGACCAGGGTTAGATCCCTGGGTCAGGAACATCCTTTGGAGAAGGAAATGGCAACCCACTCAAGTCTTCTTGCCTGGAGAATCCCACAGACAGAGAAGCCTGGCAGGCTATAGTCCATGGGGTTGCTAAGAGTTGGACAGGACTGAATGACTAACACTTTCATTTTCACTTTCCAGGCATAGATGATATTCAAAACTTTGGAACTGAATGGCCTCCACAAAGAAATGATTGTAGACAGAGATGAGAAGAGTTCCAAAGTCAAAGCCTCGGGCACATCTGAATTTAAAGTTCAGAAAAGGACTCTGAGAGGCAACAACTAATAGAGGAGGAGACCCTGAGGGTGTATTGTGGAAGCCAAGTGAAGAGTGAGTCAAAGAAGTGCAAGTGATTTGAATATTAATGTGAAATATTCTAATTTTTAATATTAAGAAGAAAGTCAAACTTGTGAAAAACACACAGAGACCATCAGAACACATACAAAGATAATTTGGTCTTCATATACTTCTTTGCAAAATGTAGTCTAGTGGGAAGGTTTATGAAAAACAGCCTTCCTCCTGTTCTTTTCCAGCAGTGCCAAGACCATATCTTACTGCATACTCCAAAGTATATTTCTCAGTTACAGGATTTCCCACCTGGATCTGAACTTAATAGTGATAATAAACAGTAATATGGTATTTACTTTGGACCAGGCATTGTTTTTATCTATCTGTCTGCCTATCTATCTATCATCTATCACATACACAAACATACAGTCATGCATGATAGATAATTTCTGTTATTATCTCCAGTAAAATTCAAGATAATTGAATTATTGAGTGTGTAATTAAATTGCCAAACATTATACAGTGAGCATAAAGCAGAACAGGATTTGGATCCAAGTTGTATGTGGCTCTATGGTCCACGCTCATAAGCTCCAATACCATCTCAGGAATTGTGGGTTGGATGTCTGAGTATATGAGCTGCCAGGATTATATTAGGCATCATCATTTCACCTATATAGGCCCTCCCTTTTCCTGTACTGATTCAGGGCCCTGGTGACCCATGTTCCTCAAATGCCTGGGGAGGGGCATATTGGATTACATAAGGAATGTGGTGTTTGAAAACATCTTTCAGGGAATTCTAATACACCTTGCCCTGCTCCTNCACCTATATAGGCCCTCCCTTTTCCTGTACTGATTCAGGGCCCTGGTGACCCATGTTCCTCAAATGCCTGGGGAGGGGCATATTGGATTACATAAGGAATGTGGTGTTTGAAAACATCTTTCAGGGAATTCTAATACACCTTGCCCTGCTCCTGCTTCAACTCAGGGAAAATCACCACATTACATGGCTTGTATGGATATCTCTCATAGGGATGGTAAAGTCATTAAATTGAAGTTTACAGAGTATTAAATGTCAACGGTGTGCTAGATTCATATCACAAACTTCAAAATGCTCAGCTTGTGGATGGCTTCATTATTTATTTGGAGGTTTGCCTGACAAATATGTTTTGCATAAAATACCCAATTTTCAATATTAAGTTTTGCTCTTCTGGTTAGGTCAAACTTTGTGACCCTTGAGAACTGCTCTCATATTTGGCAAAAAAAGTCAGCATGATTACTGATAATTGTTGCTTTTTTCAATTCCCCCCACTTCCCCGTCTTCTGTGGAGAGAACATTATGCTTATCTTACTTTCACTTAAAGAATTATAAGAGAACCAAACTAAGATCTATGCCGGATGATCAACCTGTTCATAATATTCCTTGAGTAGTTTCCCAGTGATGATAGACATGAACCTAGAAAAATATAAAATTTGGAATCTAATCAAATCACTTTTTCTTCCTACGTTCATGTTTATTTTCTCCTGATATATCCCCTATATATCTGTTTTTGTCATGCTTTCCTCAAAACGACACATTTATACTTAAAGTAGTATGGAATTGTAAAATAGCAATCATTCAATACAATTAACAGCAAATGAAGATCTATAGCTTGGCCTATTTAAAAGAAATCAGTGGTCCCAGTACCCTAGAGAGAGGTTCTGCCTCACACAGGACCCACCTTTACAACTATCCCTGATATGTTTTGTTTTCTATCCTCAATGGAAATTCTAATGTTGGCTAGACCAAGAGGCCTAAGGCTTACCAAAGAACTATGATGTTTGGGCAATTGTTCGGCCAATCTTTGGCTTCAATAGTATGAATGATATCATTTCTGTCAACTAAAAATTATTCCCCTGCTCCCCTTCCCTGAATCTGTTGTTCCACTATTCATTTAAAAATTCAAGTAAAACAAGTCTCATGAATGAAATATAAAATAATTTCGCTAGCTTTGTCCCCTAAATTTATAACAATGGAAAAATCAAGGAAAAAAGCAACAGAATACATTGTTTTATGGATAAGAAAAACAAACACAACAGAATCAGAAATGAAACAGCGTTTTCAAATTGACTGAGTGATCTGAATCTTAAACACTTAACTCCACTTTTTGTTTGCCTTGTCTTCTGTCCAGCTGAAGACACAGGGACTGGGGGTGCAGAAACACTCAGCAATAACTGTTATTTGGATAATAATAAAGATGAATGTGGCATGAAGGTCTCATAATGCAGACACTGTTAAAGAGAACCTCAACTGTTGATTCCATGTTCTGCCAGTAACAATCCAGGGTGAGACAGTGAAATCTGTTATTGTTGATTTCATATGGAGACTTTTTCCTTAATGGTGTAACATAGGTCAGCATAGTAACTACTGATATTTTCCTGCATACCATATTATGATATGAAAGTTGCCTCATTAAATTTATATCAAATGGAAAGTGGGGGTGCAGTTAGAAAACCAGTATTGTGACTCTGAAATTATAATATTTCATTTTTATAACTTTGGCCTGGTAATCACTAGAAGCAAAGCTTTCCCCAGAGATAAGATTTTTCTTTTCATCAGCATTATTCTAGGGGGAACAGTAAATAGAAAGCTTGTATGTGAAAATTAGCAAAAATTTTTCATGGAACAACTTGCAGGTCATTCCCCATGCAGAAAGTCCTGAAGTCCTTCAAAAAACCATCTCCTCCAAACCTGGGCAACGGGATAGAATTTTAAGACTGTATTCTAACTGGTCTCCCTATTACCGTTCTACATCTATTCAGAATAATCTACCTTACATGCAAATCACTCTGTCATTTTCATTCAGGTTTCTTTTTTCTTTTTTTTTTTTAGTTTTAACCTAATTTTATTTCTGATTAATTAATTCACTTTTAATCAAATATTTGGGTATAGTTGATTATCAATATTGTGTTAGTTTCAGGTGTACAGAAAAATAATTTGGTTATACATACACATTTATCTGTTTTCTTTCCAATTTTTCCCCATTAGGTTGCTATATAATAACTATCCTTTTCCCCTACCCTTCCCTCCAATAACCATAAATTTGTTCCCTAAGTCTCTGTTTCTCTTTTCTAAATAAGTTGATTTATAGATTTTTTTTTAGATTTCACATATGAGCATATCATCATACTGTATTTTTCTTTGATTTACTTTACCCAGTATTTCAGTCTCTAGGCCCATCCACATTGCTGCAGGTGGCATTATTTCCTTCTTTTTAAAGCCCCAATCAAAAATGGGTAGAACACCTAAGCAGACATTTCTCCAAAGAAGACACACTGATGGCCAAGAGGCACACGAAAAGATGCTAAATAGAAAAATGCAAATCAAAACTACCATGAGGCATCACCTCACACCAGTCAGAACGGCCTGCTTCAGAAAATCTACAAACAATAAATACTGGAGAGGGTGTGGAGAAAAAGGAACACTCCAACACTGCTGATAGGAATATAAATTGGTACAGCTGCTAAGGAAGACAGTATGGAGGTTCCTTAAAAAACTAAAAATAGAACTACCATATTATCCTGCAATCCCACTGCTTGGCATATATCCAGAAAAAATATTATCCAACAGGATACATGCACCCCAGTGTTCACTGTGGTGCTGTTTAGGATAGCCAGAACATGGAAGCAACTGAAATTTCTATACACAGAGGAATGAATAAGGATGAGGTACATACATACAATGGAACATTACTCAATTATTCAAGTTTTCTTATCTTTAAAAATGGGAATAACATTTGCACCTATCTACCAGAATTTGTCAATGGTACACTTAGCATATTTGACACCAGAGTGAATCATCTTGTGACAATATTATAAAATTATTTTCATTAATAACAATAGAATAAAATAAATAATAACAATGGGTAGAAAAGAAACATGATAATATTCTTTCATTGCAATTTGTGTACATAGTCATGCCAGCAAAATTGAAAACTAAAAGTTGTTATATTACAAAAAAGAAATAGATTCAGAATTTTAACTATATCTCTATTTTTTGGATTAAAAAATGTATACCTATAATATTGTTCTCCTACAATGATGACCAATTGAATAACAATTAAATAGGAGTAAGGGATTTTAATTAAACATGTTATTTTAATTCTAAAATATTTCAAGTCTGAACTAAAATTTGCACTTATTAAGCAAAAAGTACATCCTGTATTTTGCACTATTTGATTGTTTTAAATATTAAATTAAATAAAATTTGAAGTGACCATGTAAAATGACACAACTGAAGCCACTTAAAATCACAGGAACCTGCAAGTACAGGATTTAAGAAAACAAATGAGAGTTTTCAGGAAGTAGTGTTTTATCACTGACATTTTTTATAATTGCTGACTCATGGTGATAATCATAGCCTGTTTTATAACTCTTTTAAAATATGCTATAGATAATAAATCTCTTTATTGTATATATCAAGCAGTGAACTGACCCCAGGGTTTTGCCTATTGTGTGCTGCAACTTGGGAATTTAAGAGGGTTAAATGGATTGACACCTGAAGCAGTTAGAAGAGGGCCTGGCATATGGTAAATGATCAATAAATATTATTTTAAGTAACTTGCTGCCTCCCTATATTTGCTCTATATACTATAAAGTCAGAGTCTAATCTTATTGACATATTTAAAACCAACCCCTCTCCAGTGTTCTTGCCTGGAGAATCCCAGGGACTGGGGGAGCCTGGTAGGCTGCCGTCTATGAGGTCGCACAGGGCCGGACATGACTGAAGCGACTTAGCAGCAGCAGCAGCAGCATAAACTGGTCACACAGCTTTCTTTCACTTAAAGTATAAAGTAAAAGATTCAAGAGCATAGAAATTACATTGAAATTTATCATTCATTCACAGCCAGGTCTTTTCTGCTAATTTGTTGCTGGCAAGCCTTCTCCCCCTTTTACATACAACATCCAAGTAAACATTGTCATTCTTTAAGGTATAGCTTAATTGCTGATTCTTTTTCTCAACTCTTTTCTGCTCATCAAGGAGTCACTGTCTATTCAATCATATGTCCATCTATTCATCCATTTGTTTCCTCAACATCTATTATCAGAATGCTTGTTCTACTCATGATAATCTTCTAGAAATAATGAATAGGATCACAGTTGCTGAAAAGGAAACTCTCCGACACTGCCGGTGGGAATGTAAATTGGTACGACTACTATGGAGAACAGTATGGAGGTTCCTTCAGGATTGGGAGCT
>SJYV01002355.1:1153906-1174277 GCA_006410875.1 Neotragus pygmaeus | reverse complement strand
CCTCTTTCACTTTCATCAAGAGGCTTTTTAGTTCCTCTTCACTTTCTGCCATAAGGGTGATGTCATCTGCATATCAGGTTACTGATATTTCTCCCGGCAATCTAGATTCCAGCTTGTGTTTCTTCCAGTCCAGCGTTTCTCATGATGTACTCTGCATATAAGTTAAATAAGCAATATACTTAACTTATATATACAATATACAATGACAATATACAGCCTTGAAGTACTCCTTTTCCTATTTGGAACCAGTCTGTTGTTCCATGTCCAGTTCTAACTGTTGCTTCCTGACCTGCATGTAAGAGAAGAAGGAACCTGCCCTTTTGTAGTTGTGATCAGTTGCTTTTGATTTGAGCTGAGGAGGAAAGAGAACAGAGGGATTAAATATTTTCTGGAAGCATTTCAGAGAGTTGTTTTGTTTTCATTTTTAAAGTGACCAGACCCATTCCTATTATTTATTTTCTTCTTAACGAAACTGTCTGAGCCCATATGGAAAATAGATGAAAGTGAAGTTTATATTTTTGAAATAGGAAAAATGTCTGTGTAAACTAGCATTTATTTAACATTCCTTAGTATTCAAGTGAATGCTAGTTTCTTCTATTAAAGATTGGGGTGTCTAGATAAGGACTCTCTTTTCTATTCAGAATCTACTTGTTTGGAAACTTTCATCTTGAGCATGCAACATGCACTGTGTTTTCATCTTCAGGATTTCCAGATACTCAAATTATCTATGTAAGCAATTGTTTAAAAATTATTTTTGTCAATTAGTTTATATTGATTAAACTACATTATATACTGTTGGGCTGACAAAGTCCCTGTGTTCCGTCTTATGTGCTTGTGCATAAAACATTTTGAATAGAGCTCCACATGACAGCTGCCTGCTTCTAGCTGCCAAGTGGAAGGTGAAAATCACTGAAGTGTGAGACATGTCTCTTCAGTATCCTCAGCTACCTTTTCTTCATCCTTTCTCTTCCCTGAAGACATTAAACATCCCCATAGACATTATGTCTTCCACAAAAGGGGAAATCTTATACCAGTCATTTATACTTCTGTTTAATTGACCTGGCTACTCTTGGACCAAGATGCTGTTGATGGTCTCAGCTAAGTGGTGTCATCCATCTCTGAAAGTTTTGTACCTGCTTAAGTATATAATTTCTGCTGTGCCTTGTGAGGTCTGCTTAGATTTCTTCTGCTCACACCTAACCCATCACCACATGAAGGAACTAAAGCTTGCTGGCACCCACAGGGCAGATGATCAAGCAAATACCCTCAGGGCCCACAGCTCCCAGGAGAGGAGAACTGCCTGAAGGGCTGTTTGACCTGGCATTCTTCCCTTTTTTTCCCCCATACTTTAAACTTTTTATTTTATGTTGCGGTACAGCCAATTTCATGACCCTGATTGCCAAAAACTCATGAGCATCCTCATGGAATAAATACTTATCCATCCCAGGAATATTAGTGGCTTTGAGGAACTAAGTTGTAACAGTGTAACTGTGAGAGCTTAGGGTTGGAACAGGGCTTCCCAGGTGGTGCTAGTGGTAAGGAACCCGCCTGTCAAAATAGGAGACTAAGAGACATGTGTTCAGTCCCTGGGTCTGAAAGATCCTCTGGAAGAGGAAGAGGCAACTCACTCCAGCATTCTTGCCTGGAGAAGCCCATTGACAGAGGTACCTGGTGGGCTATAGTCCAAAAGATTTCAAAGAGTCACATGATCAAAGCGACTTAGCATGCACACAGGGTGGAAAGTAGGAAGTGGGAGTGAGCATAATAAAAGGCATAAAGAACATGGTTATTCTTCATCTTAGCCTTGATTAAAGACATTGATGCAATAATTCTTGATATATTGGAATTTATACTACATTTTCATAAATTAGCATAAGCACTCTTTGTCAGAAAAAAATTGCCATTCAGTAGAAATCTCACTTTTTTCTGAACTAATTTTGTAACATTTATTACCTTATATAATGTTATCTTGGGCTTCCCTTGTGGCCCAGCTGGTAAAGAATCCGCCTACAATGCGGGAGACCTGGGTTTGATCCCTGGGTTGGGAAGATCCCCTTGAGAAGGGAAAGGCTACCCACTTCAGTATTCTGGCCTAGAGAATTCCACGGACTATATATAGTCCAGTGAACCAGTGAAGTTGCTCAGTCACGTCCAACTCTTTGCCATCCCATGAACTGTAGCCTACCAGGCTCCTTCATCCATGGAATTTTCCAGACAAGAGTACTGGGGTGGGTTGCCATTTCCTTCTCCAGGGGATCTTCCCAGCCCAGTGATCAAACCCAGGTCTCCTGCATTGCAGGCAGATGCTTTACCTACTGAGCCACGAGGGAAGTGCATATATAGTCCATGGGGTTGCAAAAAGTTAGACACAACCGAGCGACTTTCACTTATAATGTTACCTTATACTTTTATTTATCTCTTAATAAATATGACCAGTGTCCTTAACTATCAGTGTTTCATTCTTTTCTGCCTAAGGCATCATCTTAATCCATTGTTGTTGTTGTTCAGTCAGTCACCAAGTTGTGCCCTACTCCTTGCAATTCTGTGGACTCCAGCACATTAAACTTCCCTGTCCTTTACTATCTCCCAGAGTTTGCTTAAATTCATGTCCCTTGAGTCAATGAGAAATCTGTGTGCAGGTCAGGAAGCAACAGTTAGAACTGGACATGGAAAAACAGACTGGTCAAAATCGGGAAAGGAGTACGTCAAGGCTGTACATTTTCACCCTGCTTATTTAACTCATATGCAGAGTGCATCATGAGAAACGCTGGACTGGATAAAGCACAAGGTGGAATCAAGATTGCGGGGAGAAATTTCAATAACCTCAGATATGCAGATAACACTACCCTTATAGCAGCAAGTGAAGAAGAACTAAAAAGCCTTTTGATGAAAGTGAAAGAGGAGAGTGAAAAAGTTGACTTAAAGCTCAACATTCAGAAAACGAAGATCATGGCATCCGGTCCCATCACTTCATGGGAAGTAGATGGGGAAACAGTGGAAACAGTGGCAGGCTTTAGTTTTGGGGGCTCCAAAATCACTGCAGATGGTGATTGCAGCCATGAAATTAAAAGACGCTTACTCATTGGAAGGAAAGTTATGACCAACCTAGACAGCATATTCAAAAGCAGAGATATTACTTTGCCAAAAAAAGTCTGTCTAGTCAAGGTTATGGTTTTTCCAGTAGTCATGTATGGATATGAGAGTTAGACTATAAAGAAAGCTGGGTACAGAAGAATTGATGCTTTTGAACTTTGGTGTTGGAGAAGACTCTTACGAGTTCCATGGACTGCAAGGAGATCCAACTAGTCCATCCTAAAGGAGATCAGTCCTGGGTGTTCTTGGAAGGATTGATGTAGAAGCTGAAACTCCAATTCTTTGGCCACCTAATGCGAAGAGCTGGCTCATTTGAAAAGACCTTGATTCTGGGAAAGGTTGAGGGCAGAAGGAGAAGGGGACAGCAGAGGATGAGATGGTTGGATGGCATCATTGACTCAATGGACATGGGTTTGGGTAAACTCTGGGAGTTGGTGATAGACAGGGAGGCCTGGCATGCTGTGGTTCATGGGGTCGCCAAGAGTCACATAAAACTGAGGGACTGAACTGCACTACTGAGTCGATGATACTATCTAACAATCTCATCCCCTATCACCCTCTTATCCTTTGGCCTTCAGTCTTTCCTAGCATCAGGGTCTTTTCCAGTGAGTCTGCTCTTTGCATCAGGTGGCCCAAGTATTGGAGCTTCAACTTCAGCATCAGTCCTTCCAATGAATATTCAGAGTTGATTTCTTTTAGGATTTGACTGGTTTGATCTCCTTGCTGTCCAAGGGACTCTTCAAGAGTCTCCTCAAGCACCATAGCTTGAAAGCATCAGTTTTTTGATACTCAGCCTTCTTTGTGGTCCAACTCTCACATCCGTACATAACTACTAGAAAAACCATAGCTTTGACTATATGGACCTTTGTTGACAAAGAGATCTCTCTGCTTTTTAATACACTGTCTAGGTTTGTCATAACTTTTCTTCCAAGGAGCAAGCATCTTTTAATTTTGTGGCTGCTGTCACTGTCTCAGTGAATTTGGAGCCTAAGAAAATAAAATCTGTTACTGCTTCCACTTTTTCCCTTTCTATTTGCCATATAGTGATGGGACCAGATGTCATGATTTGTGTATTTTGAGTGTTGTGTTTTAAGCTATCTTTTTCACTCTCCTCTTTAACCTTCATCAAGAAGGCTCTTTAGCCCTTTTTGCTTTCTTCATTACGGTAGTAATATCTACATACCCGAGGTTGTTGATATATCTCCCAGCAGTCTTGATTCCAGCTTGTGATTCATCCAGCTTGGCATTTCACATGGTGTACGCTGCATGTGTGAGAGTGATAAGTTGCTTCAATCGTGTCCAACTCTTTGTAACCCTATGGACCGTAGCCTACCTACCTGGCTCGTCTTTCCATGGGATTCTCCATGCAAGAATACTGGAGTGAGTTGCTATGCCCTCCTCCAGGGATCTTCCTGACCCAGGGATCAAACCTGCATCTCTTGTGTCTCCTTGGCCGGCAGGCAGGTTCCTTACCACTACTGCCACCTGGGAAACCTATATAAATTAAATAAACAGGTTGACAGTATACAGCCTTGTCATACTCCTTTCCCAATTTTGAACCAAGCAATTGTTCCATGTAAGGTTCTAACTGTTGCTTTTTGACCTGCATACAAGTTTCTCAGGAGTCAGATAAGTGGTCTGGTATTCCCATGTCTTGAAAAATATTCCACGGTTTGTTGTAATCTACCCAGTCAAAAGCTTTCATACAGTCAATGAAGCAGAAGTAGATATTTTTCTGGAATCTCCTTGCTTAGTCAGTTAGGGGTGCTATGATAAAAATTCTGTAGACCTAGTAGCTTAAATCACAGATGTGTGTTTCTCATTATTTTGGAGGCTGGGAATTCCACGATCAAGGTGCCAGCAAATTTGTTGTCTGGTGAGAACCCTCTTCTGGGTTGTAGGGTGCTGACTTCTCATTTTGCTCTCACATGGTAGAGAGAAGAGAGAGCTCTCTGGAGACCATTTCCCAAAGGATGAATATCATTCACAAAAGCTCCACTCCACAACCTAATTATCTCCAAAAGGCATGGCCTCCTAGTACCATCACTTTGGGAGTTAGAATTACAAGGTATGAGTTTAGGGGAGACACAAACATTCAGACCATTGCAGAAAGCAACTCTCATGGAAGCCTAGAGAACTCCATCAGTGTTCCCTGGCACACTTTCAAATCACCTGCATAGTAGTTATGCACAATCAAGTTTGAGAATCACTGTCTCTGTCAAAAACCTAAAATTCTTTAGCTAAGTGGTGGATGGTAGTTTACTTTTTCATCATTTTGTTGGTTTTATTTTTGTTGTTGCTGTTGTCCATGAAGAACAAGATAACTTAAACCGTAATAGATTTATTTGACTCACCTTAGGGGAAAATATGATATAGTCATTTTCTAGTGACTGTATGAGAAGTGAAAAGATTCAGAAAGGTAGTGTTCTAAATTCTCTTCTGAGGAAATTCAGAAGGGATCTCCTACCCCTGAAACATATCTCAGTTTCAGCATGTGTACGGGGTGGGAGCCAGTTGTGAAACTTTTTGGTATATACACAGGAATATCCAGAGGGGGAAAGTCAAAGAAAAATGGTCAGAGAGGAAATATCAAATGAGTTGAAAATGGAAAAACACTGTCAAAGTTACTGTCGAAGACACCTAGATTAAAAATTTAGATCATGATTCTGTGACCATGTTTAAAAACTATAAAATTTTCCAAGACTAAAAACAAAATGAAGAACAAACAGCCATCTCATAGACATGCCACTTTTTGCTTATGTAAGCTCTGCCTGCACCAATCTTTTTTCCTTTTTTCTCCCCTCTATACTGTGACTGCCCTCCCACCCTGTATATCTGAGTTCAGTTTCTCATAGCACAACCCTTCCACTCAAGGTAAAATCCCAGATTCTGATTCTGTGGGTACCCATGTTCCTCCTGTGAACTAAGAATAAAGGTGAAATCTCAGAATTTGGTTTCACTGGTAAAGGGTGAACTTATTAGGAGCCTTGCCCAGGGAAAATTTGCCAAGTGAATTAAACTGAATTAGTGGATGAATTGGGTCAAACTCAGATAAAAATGAATTTATTTAGTGATTAATACTACTAATAAAGAATTAATGCATCAACACGATTTATCAAGGCTAGGATGATGACTTCTATTCTTTTTGCCTTCCCTTCTGCTCACTCCCATTCCCAATTACTACCCTAGCCACTCACAATTAAACCATTGTGACCTGATTTTCCAATGCAGTTTGCCTTCTCCAAGTGCCTAGATATTTATTACTGTTTATATTTGTGTTTATTTATGCTTATGTGTATTTATTTATACGTTTAGCATGCTCTGAGCTTTTTGGCAATAAAGAGCCACAGATGTAGCTGGAAGCCCAAGCCAACTTCACAAGCGGTTTTTCTGCCCTAGAAGTCAAATAACAGTTAAAGAAATTTTAATTTTTTAAAAGAATTCAGCTGTCCTCTACTTTTTATATAACATAATTGATAATTATTTATAAAAAATTCAAGACACTAAAGAGCCACGGTTGCACATTACTTAAAGACCATCATGACATAGCAATAAAGATAACTCTAGGGTCCTCTTGAGCTGATGATTTCCACAGCACAATGTGAGTTGTTATGTGCAAAAGTACACATGGATAACAATCCCATGTGAGGCATATTTGACACCAAATGCTGTTTAGGTATAAGTCTGCTTATATAGGCAATCATTTTATATATTCTGCTTTCTTTTTGTCTTCTTTATTATGTGGAATATAACCAAACATACAGAAAAGTGAACTGAACTTAAATGCATGAAGTAAATCATTACAAAATAAACAGCTGTGTGAACACACATGTGTGGTTCAAATCAATACCCCAGAACCTGTCATTTTAAGCTCCTCATCCCAAAGTTAACTATCCTTTCTCTTCTCTCCTTAAAGTTAGTTTTTCATATAATTGAAATTTACGTAAATGAATCATACTATATATTCCTTTTGCTTCTACTATTTTATGCTATTTTGCATTCTCAAGATTCATATATATTCTTATATATAACTATAGTTCATTTTAAAATTACTGTATAGTATTCTGTATTTTAAATATGCCAAAATATTTTTGTCTACTTTCTTATGGATGGACATTTGTGTTTTCTCCAGTTTGGTCTCTGAACATCCATGCTCATTTCTCTTGTTACATATTGACACACATTTCTATTTGGTACAAAGCAGGAGTGGAATGTGGAATGGTGAACCATACAGAGTATGTATTTCTGCAACTTTAGTGGATGATGTCAAACTGTTTCCCACAGGGGCTGTACAGATTTACGTTCCCACAATATTTTGTCTACACTCAGCATTGTTGGTCTTTTCATTGTGAGTTTGTTTGATGGTTGCTTAAAGATTTTCTCCATTTCCTTTTGACTTTTGTAGCGTGATTCTCCTTTTCCAAAAAAGTTTGCATTTGTATCTCGGGCACAGATATAAGCACACATATTCACTACTTTTGGGTTGGGAATAAATAACATTGGAGATATATATTTTTTTATATTTCAAGCTACAGAGGCAAATGTTCCTCTGGCAACTACTCTATATTTCTATAGATTTGATACATGACACTGTATCATCCATATCACAGAAGCATTTGGATGTTTTGCATTCCAAATTTCTAATTATAATTTGTTTCACACTTCTTTCTATAATGAAAAATATTTTTGAAAATTTAAAAGTAAATTTTGTGCACTGAGAGGAAATTTGCTCTTATTTTATTTTTTTCACCATCCTGTCTTTTTGTCCCAACCTGCTAATTCTTCATAAGCAGCACTGTGAATATCATCAGCTCTGACAACCTCCAGTGTGGTTGTGAGGGAAGTACACACTTGGTCAGCTGGTATGATCCATCCAGACACGGATTGTCAGTGGAGGACATCTTCACTCTTCGTCTCATGGTGGTTAAAGAGCCTTCTGGGAACTAAAACTTACACTCCATAAGTAGAGTATTATACTCCATAAATAGATTCCTGTCTGCTGCAGTGCATATCTCTAAATACTCAAATCGACATTTGTAGCTTATAAATAGAAACTCTGAAAAATTACCTTTGGTAATTTAATATCTGGAAACATTTGATCTTCCATGATACATGTGGTTTGGTGTTTTTTTTTTCATTTTTTTCCCTTTTTTAGATCATTTGTTAAATTGAACGATATGGAACTCCATTGTGATTTGATTAAGCAGTCTTTGAAATTAGTTTTGTTTTAAAGAATAGATGACATAATCCTTGACAATCATGATGCTTTTGTAAGCATGTGTTATATAATATCCTGTTTCATAGAGGAGGCGAAAACATTACTTTCATAGCTTATTTTTCCTATGTTGAAATTTTTTTAAGGCTATGTTTATTTTTGGTACACAGATTTATCTAAAAGGTTTTAACAGTCCTGCAGTCTTTGCCATTATCCAGGAAAAAATGGAACTTATGTTGTGCAAATGATAGGATACTACATTTATTTTCTTCAAACTTTTTAATTTAAAAAATATTAAGAGACACAGTAGTGGAAAAAAATTGCCCACACCTCACTACATGATAGTTGTAAATACAACCTTATAAAGTAAGATATGACAATCTCTTTGTCTGCTGTTAGTCTCTTTTTTCCTCTAAGTATATATCATTTATATAAACATATAGTTATGTATAAATATGCACATAAATGTATGCATATTTAAATAGGTACCACGACATCCAAATATAGCTTATAGATTAAATTTGGACATGTCATCTAGTAATTCTAAAAGTATTACATTGACTGATTTTTGTTGCAGGTTTAATTTTGGAAGAAATAGCAAGTAATATTCAAATTGATGGATCATTCTGTAAAGAGAGTTATTTGAGGACAATATGCTGTATGCTTGTACATTCGCCTGAGGAGGACTCTATTTTAGTGGCCTGGAATCCAAATAGAAACAAAATATCATTTCAGAGAGTAACAGGATGCAGTGCTCAAATTGAGCAGCCTTGGGCACAAAGGATCATTGCTTCTTTCAAAGCCTCCTTCTGAGTGAAATATATTGAGTGGCAGTGGGTTATTTTTTCTCCCTTTCCAGTGTTGCAATTTTAGTTTTCTTCTGAGTTTGTGGTGGGAGTTAAAGGACCTAGAGATTCATTCTCCCCATTGTTAGGCAAACTGTTCCAAGTGGGCAGTTAGGTTATTCAAGAACTGAAAGCAGGGGACAATAAACAATCTTGGTCAAAATAATCCAGGAGCATAGCCCAGGACTAACAGGAGCAAGACACTACTTCCTTCCTCCAACACTGCATTTCCTCCCTGCTCCTCAGACCCCTGGACGCAGCCAGAGGCATCCAAACTATATTTTAGCTATGCTTCAGTTCAGTTCAGTTCATTTCAGTCGCTCAGTCGTGTCCGACTCTTTGCGACCCCATGAATCGCAGNAGTAAACTGCATTGTCAACTTAATGCCCTTAATTTTATGCCCTGTTTTCCATGATATTTCAGATTATCATTTTTAATCTGTGTAATATATGGGCTTCCCAGGTGGCTCAGTGGTAAAGGATCTGCTTGTCAATATAGGAGCCGTGGGTTTGACCCCTGGGTAGGGAAGATTCCTTGGAGATGAAATGACAACCCCCTCCAGTATTCTTGCCTGAGAAATCCTATGGGCAAAGGAGTTTGGCAGGCTACACTCTGGGTCACAAAACAGGTGGACATGACTTAGCAACTAAACAACAGCAATATATGTGTATATTATGCAAGCAGCATATTCTTTTGGACATTATGTGTTTTTTTCCTGATTTTTTACTATTATCAACAATATCAAGATAAACTCTAAATATTTTTTGATTAATTTTTCTATTGTTGTCTAATGATATATTCATGAAAAAACCATTCAACATATTTTGTTGACTATCTATTAGATGTAAGCTAATCTTCTCAAGTCTAGGTGCCAATGATTAAGACAGACAAAAATCCTTAACCTCATGTGGCATATAGTTTAGTAAAAATAACAAACTATAAAAATAGGTAATGATAATTAATAAATGGTGATATGTACTATGGAGATAAAGAAAATGAGGATGGGTGATTGACGTGTCAAAAGATAGAATTGCATTTATAAATAGGGTGGTCTGGAAGAAAAGCTGTTGCATCAATATATATTAAACACTATAAACACATTGGCTTATTGTTTTCCACAAACCTTTTATTAATTACATTTCTATCAACATATGAGAAACTATTTTTCTCACATTATAAAAAATAAAATTGTTAAAAATGTTATTTAATTTGTTGTACTTTTCCAGTTAAGATATAATTGCCATAGAGCACTGTGTAAGTTTTAGATGTACAGCATAATGACTGACTTACATAAATAAAATTTTAACATGCAGAATTTGAATATTTAAAATCTGTATCACATGGTTACTAGTGAAGTTTATTTTTCATTGTTGTGGAACATTTGTGTATTTTTAATGTAAACTGTGAGTTCATTTTACCAGTAGAATTATTATCATTTGCTCCTCATAGCAGAGACCATAGAAACACTGCCATTTCTCTTGAGATTAATCATTCCAAGGAGTGCTCAGCAGCTTCCAATTGCCAGTGTCTGCATCTGTTTCTTTGAGAGAGCTCTCCAACATAGCACACGCCTCTAGAGAATTAACACTCTTTAGGGCAGCTTTGCACTGAAGGCTGACAGGAGTTGATGGTAAACACCCACCTTCCTTACCCCTCTGTTTATATTTCTGAGGCCTGTGTTCTACACCATTTCCTCAAGTTTCTCTGTAGGAGTAAGCTGCTGTCGCCCACACTGGTAACTGCTATAATAATACTCCCTTTATTAGATGTCTGATTCTCTTGTCTCACTTCCCCCCTTCTCTTGCCATTGCTTCCAGCACTTCCCACATAAATTTTGCACGTGTGAATTCTTTTCTTAGGATCAGCTTAGGGACTTTGCACAAAGCAAGAGTTGTTCTATTTTTTGCTGCTACAAGCTTTTAAATTATCAATAATAGAAGCATTTGTCAGTTACATAGCTTATAAATATGTTTCTAGCTTGTTGGTTTTTTTAATGGTGTTTTCTCAGAGACAAATTTTTCATTTCTGTTAGGTGAAATATGTTCAGCTATTTCCTCTATAATTTCTGGCTCCGGACTCATGCTTACTTTTCTTAAATCCTACTGTACAATGTTAAAAAACAAAACACCGCCCCNCCTTCCCAGACAAGAATACTGGAGTGGATTGCCATTTCCTTCTCTAGTGTATCTTCCTGACCCCGGGATCAAATCCATGTCTCCTGCATTGCAAGTGAATTCTTTTCCACTGAGCCACCAGAGAAGCCCTTAAAATAATAAACAATATTCTGCTTAAGGCTAAGAGTACTAGGCAGTTTTCTGCACAAAAGGGGTTTTCATGGTAATAATGGAGATATGACAGTTTTGGAAACAACTATAATAGATGGCATGAAAAATGCCATGAAAAGAGGCCTGATGAGCCATGACTCAGATGGCATGGAAGGTGGACAGCACCTTATCAATCCTTCATTACCAGGGTCAAAACTTCACAACCAGTTGAAGAAATTCAATCAGTTAATTTCTTGTTTGAGTTAGCTAGACTGTGGTTGAGGAGGGGGAAAAAATAACCTTCACTGTTGAGACTGACTGATTAGATGTCAAAGCACATTGGGTCTTCAGCACATTCTGTTAAAGTGCAGAACCTCACTGTTCATCTGGAGTGGGACCTGAGACTCTGCATTTTTCTAAGCTCCCAGGTGATGCTGAGGATATCAGTCCTGGGACCACACTTTGAGTAGCAGAGAACTAGATCACGTGAAAAGTAAAGCAGTGACAATGACCAGAAAAGAAAAACACCATCCCCAAATAACAAAATAACTAGCAAGCAAAAAAAAACTCAGCTTTCCTGACAAAATTTGACAAAGAGGTTGAGTTCTGGTCCTGTATTGTTATAAATCCATCAGTTGTTATTTCACTTGAGTGGTTTTATTTCTAGCTTTTATTAATTGAAGGCAACAGAGAAAGGCTTAGTTTCATGCTTTGCTAAAACAGGGCACCAGAAGAAAAGGTAGAATTCCTGTCCAGAGCCAGTGGTTAAGGGTAAACTTTAAGCTATTTTCAGAACATTCAGTTGTAATAATTTAAAGACAAACCAGGATTTCTCTTTGGATTTGAATCAGGAGGAGATGTGTATAAGAGANGAAGAAAAGGTAGAATTCCTGTCCAGAGCCAGTGGTTAAGGGTAAACTTTAAGCTATTTTCAGAACATTCAGTTGTAATAATTTAAAGACAAACCAGGATTTCTCTTTGGATTTGAATCAGGAGGCTTCAATGAGAGTAAAAATTTATTTTTCTATCAAATTTAATAGCATGGTGGTTAGATATGGAATTTCCATCTATTTCCTAAATACATCTGAGGACATATTATGCAGTTTACAGGCTTGAGGAAAAAAAAAGTGCTGTTATCATTACAGTTAAATTTAATAAATATTTATAAATAAAACTAAGGTACTAAGGGTTACCTTACCTTCTGTGTTTCTACCTCCATTAATTCTTATGGCCTACAACACAAGACTGTGGACATAGGAACTGCAGTATATAAAAGCAGTTTATTTAATAACTCTCCTTTATCACAAAGTGCACTGAATGAGAGATGATTCCTACTGCTCTGTCAATAGAATTATTTAAACTATGATCTGAGAACATATCAACAGGAACTGCAGCCAGAGAGGTTATGGTATTTGGGAGCTGACATTTGTAGAACAATGTTATTTCGGTGAGGGTGAAGGTCTGTGTTTCACACCAACTTTCAAACAACAGAAGAATCCATTTTAATAGGAAGCTTTCTTCAACACAGTAATAACAATAATAATTGTAATACCTGCAAAATTCATCGAATACTTTCTACCTTCTTGCTACGATGCTCAGTATTTTGCATTTTAATTCTTTTAAACCTCATGATAGCTCTATGAGTTTACCTGCATTTCATTTAAGTTGCATAATAACTCTATGTGTGAGATACTGACATTTCCTCTATTTTATAGATGAGGAAACTGGGGCCTCAAGAGGTTAAATAACATGTCTTAGTACATAGCTGACCAGATTTACACTTCTTGATCCTTAATCCTGCTCAACCAAGGATTGAAGTCTCCTCACAGGGCTCAGTCATGAATACTATTCCTTCCTCCAGGGGATCTTCCATCTTTCATCTCCTGCACTGGCAGGCAAGTTCTTTAGCATTTGCACCACCTGGAAAGCCTGAATTTATCCACAGCTGTAGCCAATACATCTTGAAAATTAGGAATTTTTTATGTAAAGGAGCAAAGAGAATGCTTACATGTACATGCANGGATCTTCCATCTTTCATCTCCTGCACTGGCAGGCAAGTTCTTTAGCATTTGCACCACCTGGAAAGCCTGAATTTATCCACAGCTGTAGCCAATACATCTTGAAAATTAGGAATTTTTTATGTAAAGGAGCAAAGAGAATGCTTACATGTACATGCAGGCTTCAGAGTCCTAATCTATTCTTTTCTTAGTTAAGTCACTCAGTCGTGTCCGACTCTTCTCGACCCCATAGATGGTAGCCCACCAGGCTCCTCCATCCTTGGGATTCTCAGGCAAGAATACTGGAGTGGGTTGCCATTTCCTTCTCTTTTCTTGGGGAAGCACAAAATACAGATGATATCCTATTGGGCAGAACCGCCCATATGTTAATGACAGATGGATCCAACTTTAATAAAAGGGGACTATAGTGTGGGATAGATGTGAATTTAAGTAAAAATCCTTTTAAAAAGGTAAAACCTTCTGCCAAATTATTATTCAGCAAGGATGAGTATTAAGTTCTTGCTCTATGCCTAGTGTTGTGCTAAAACTCACAAAATGCTGTTTTGCAAAGGCAAATGGTTTGGGGATTATTTTCCTCTATTAGTGCATATATATCATCCAGTACTGACAACATGACAGACTTTATTTCATGTAGATGCAGCCCTCAGGCTCTTAGCCCTGAAAAGAGGCTCATTCCAAGAATCAGACATGTCATGAGGCCTGTTTTACCCATGAGTCTATTTGGAGGAACTTGTTTGGAAGGGGGAAGTTAGGGAAGGTTTTGAGTTACTCTCCCCAGAATCTCAGGACAGCACTGTCGTGTGATCTTGGGAGGGGACTTTTGAGGAAGGACTCATTTGAGCAAGTGCAATTCATAATTGTTTTTAGAGAGGCGATTGGCAAGGCTCCCACGGCGGCGTCAAAGGGAACAAGAAAATGAGTCTAGACGATGCAGTCTGGGAGTGTGTCGCCTCCCTGCCTTTCTGGGTGACAATTTGGCCTAGTTTTGTGCATAACTGAAAAAGTGTCACCATGGGGTCTGCCAGAGGAAATGAGGCCAGAATTTCATATATGTGAAGATAAATTTGTTACAGATGGAGATTTATCACATGCAAAAGGAAATATTTTTTTTCCCCTTACAGATTGCAGTGGGGTTACAGCTCCCAGATACACTGAATACACAGATACACTGATACACTGAATACACAAATACACTGATACAATGAATACACAGATATACTGAAGGCGCCTATGGTCCAAATGCTGATGTTGCAAATGAGGGAGACTGAGGCCTTTATTGTTAGTTGGCACTTGGAGCCAGAACTCCTGATTTCCCACCAATTTAAAGAGAAAAGTCTGTGGCTCAGTAAAAAAGCTGTATGTGCTGTGCTTAGTCACTCAGTCATCTCTGACTCTGCGACCCCATGGATTATAGCCCACAAGGCTTCTCTGTCCATGGGGATTCTCCAGGCAAGAGTACTGGAGTGGGTTGCCATGTCTTCCTTCAGAGGATCTTCCCTACCCAGGGATTGAATCCAGGTCTCCTGCATTGCAGGAGGATTCTTCACTGTCTAAGCCACCAGGGCAGCCCAAGAAAACTGGAGTGGGTAGCCTATCCCTTCTCCAGGGGATCTTCCTGACCCAGCAATCGAACCAGGATCTCCCTCATTGCAGGTGGATTCTTTACCAGCTGAGCTTCTAGGGAAGCCCCAAATAGTACAGTTTCAAAAAGATTGATGTTTGAGTATTTTCCAAATTGGACTCCTAAGAATCTTATTTTACATGCTGTATTTTTATTGAGTTCCGAATTATAGCTAAGTGTAATTAGTATAAGCAAATTGTAGTCAGCCATCTTCATTTTTTTTAAAAAAGCAGCAAATAATAAATCTGTAGATGCAGAAAATCCTTGGATTATCTGATCCAGCTAATGATTTTTTTTTAATCAGAGAAATACCTTTTATATATTCAGAGAAAGAATGTGAGGAAGCATTAGAAGTCAGTCGTTTCAGGGGATCATGGTTTCCATGATCCCTAATAGTGATCCCTAACCTTTTTGACACCAGAGACCAGTTTCATGGAAAACAATTCTTCCATGGACTGAGGTGGGGGTGATGGTTTTGGGATTATTTAAGCATGTTACATTTATTGTGCACTTGATTTCTATTATTATTACATCAGCTCCACTTCAGATCATCCATCAAGCATTAGATCTCAGAGGCTGGGGACCTTTGGTTTAAAATCATGGAAGCACTTGCAAGTAAAACAGGAATCATGAAACTGGTTGTTTGATGGTGTCTTTACATAAACACATTTTCAGCATATTGAACCTGATCTCCAAGTATAATGGAAAATGAAATTGGGTTAGAGTCTAAACTGGGTTTGAGACAAGTCTGAGACCTAAGAATATTCAAAGTGAGCAATTAAATCTATTGCTGGTTCACTTGCAACCTTTCTATGTTCTACGCAGATGACCAGGAGTAGTGCCAATTAGGCCTGTTGTTAAATAGACTTTCCCCACTTACTGCCTAATTAAGTTGCCTTACAGGCTTTAGAGATGTTCACAATTAGAGGACTCCCCCAGTCAAAAAGTTAAGCTGTTTCTTGATCTTTGCTTAATCTGACATATCCTTAAGCTTTCAAAACACATAACCAAAACGAAATAAAAGAAGATAAATGCACACATTAGAGTAGACAGTATCTCAATTGTTTCAATGCATGTTTTGTCTACTATGTGACATCAGTATCATCATGTATTTTTCAGGAAGCTAAAGAACTATTTATTAAAAAGACATACAATAACACATATAACAACACAAAGCCACTTCAGCCCTTAATTCTTTCTTCAGTTTAGTACTCCAGCTAAGCCAGTGCTTCTGCATTTTGATTATACTCAAAAATATCAGTATTAATGGTTAGAAACCAAGTCTGTTTCCATTTTAACTGAAGTGTAGGAGGAGGGGCACGAAGAGTGCATCAGTTCTGAACTTGAGCTAATAGAATCAGTGACTTGATTTGTATTAAAAAATGTAAATGTTTCTTTGAAATCTGACTTAGTCTTTGAAAGAGAAAAGTAGTTACTGAGAAATCTACATTGACAGAATAAATCTTTCTTGCAAAGTAGAAACCAATGTTGTTGGCTTGAGTAGATCTCAAGTCAACTGTGAAATTCATAATCTTTTATCCATAAAATAGCTTCTCCTCTGAATGATAAAATTATTTTTGAGCTGGATGTTTGCCAAGTCTAAAGACAAAAGGCTCCATGTGCACACCTGAGCACAAGCTCCAGGCTGGCTTTAAAAAGATGGTTGTTTTCTTAGGGGTCACAGGTGCTACCGTTCTGAAATAATCAGTGTGAATATTGCTTTAATCAGTCAGATGTCATCTATTTTATTAGCAAAAGTCCAATACCCTAGTGATTTAAAGAACAGCTTCAGACTCCTCAATGAATTCAATCATGTTTGGCTCCTAATTTGTACCAAGGAACTTTTTTTTTTTTAGGATGTCCCATTTTCAGGCCTTTACAGTCTCAATAGATGAATCTAATTATTCAATGATTAATTTAATTTTCCTGTAAGACAGAAGTCTAGAGGCTTATTATTCTTTGTTGTTCAATTTGATATTTAAAATACCAGTTATTCTTGACTAACCAACAAATCTTAAGCTATCTTTTCTCCTGTCTCATTTTAAATAAACCACCATGAGGCAACGAGTGGGGGCCAATTCATCCAAGAAAAATAAAGGAAGGGTCAGTTTCACTATGAAAGAAAGAAAACATTTTTCTAAAAGCCCATTCTTGCAGGAAATTGGAGTTTCTCCCTTCTTTGCAACTTCCAAGGACAAGATCCCTGGGGTCTTCAGTTTGGGGGAATCTCTTTGTCTTATGTTTCTTGCAACAAAGCATTCAGATCTTCGAAAGCATGGACTTTGGTTATAGTATTGAGAAAAGCCAGAAGTAGAATTTTTCATAAATATGTGACCTGTGCTTATTTGCCCCATGGTCAGGCTACTCAAGATGGCTATTCTCTTGCTCTCTGTGCATCCCCTGCCAGTGTCGGGGGCACCTGCCCCCTGCGCAGATTACCAGCCTTCCTACATGCTTGCCGCAGGCCCCAGCTAGTAATTGTTCTTACCAAAGAGGAGGTGAGGGGCATGCCCCCTCTGTTGGTTTCCCTGGTAACTAATGCACCCACCTGAGATCAATTCTGCACCAACCCCTCCCCCCAACCTGCTCCCAGAGGTGAAGACTGCCACCCTGTCTTCCCACTGTCTGCTGCTCTAGAACCTTGCTTCAGACATGTAAGTACTTTCTTTAAACCAGGGTCCCCAAGCTCCAACATCTAAAGCTTGAAGATCTGAGGTGGAGCTGATGTAATAATAATAGAAATGAAGCGCACAGTAAATATAATGCACTTGAATCATCCTGAAAACTAGTTCACCCACCCCCCAATCTGCGGAAAAATTGTCTTTCATGAAACTGGTCCGTGGTGCCAAAAATTCGGGAACCGTTGCTTTAAACCATTGATTTAAATAGTCTTTGTTGCTACTGACTCTGGGTTGTTTCTTCAGTCTTAAAGCTGGGTGAGTACAGGCTCATATTCATGTGAAGTGCAGCCCAATATGCACATATCAACTTGTTGTTTGATATGAATTTATCTGCTAACAAAATAAATTTTCAGCATTGGTTATTTGATATTAAGATTTGATATTATGATTCAGGCCAATTATGAACCAATTGGCCTGAAATTGTGACTTGAATCTTAAATTTAACAAATAATAGTTTTCTCATCTCTCGTATGTATTTATTATGGTGTTGAGTTTTAAATCTAGCCATTGGATTTTCACTGGAATTATAGAAGCAGACTAAAATTAAGGTTACAAAGTTTGATTGCTATTTGATTTTGGAGACCCAGGATATTTAATAGACATTTATACATTGACCTTAAAGGTTTGCCTATCATATCTGTTTTAACCTTCCTTCTAGGTTAAAACTTCTAGGAAGAATATTATTTAAATAAAAGTTGATATCTCTGTGATCCAGTTTGCTAAAAAGAATCAGTCCTTTGAGGCTCTAAAATCATATTTTAAACAACCTTGCTTTGTCTGGTGGTAATATGGACATGATTTCATTGTACTGAGTTATAACTCTAAATACCATTGTATCAATAAGTACCTTTTTATTAATGGGGGATGAATATGTATTTAGCATGCACTGAACACTCATAAGTATTTCACATTTCATAAAGCTCACTTATACCCCATTCTTCAGAACACAAAACCTTGATATTAAAGGGAGGGAAATTTAGAGAGGTACAGAAAATAGACTTTAATTAATAAGATTTGCTTCCATAGCTCTGTAAAATTGCTTTTCTCTGGGGTTCAAGTAGAAAGGAGGGACGTTTTTGTTTATATCTGCAAAGAGTGAAGAAATCCCTGAACACCAATGCTGAAAATGGCTTTAGTTGGCTCCTGGGGACTTTTGGCTCATTGCATAGAGGAGCATCCACTACATAGATCTATAGTTTATTGCTACTACTACCTGTGTTTTCCTTGATCTTCAAAATATTTTCAGCTCCAATGTAGTCTCAGTTAGTTCAGATCCCCAGAGGGCCTAGAAAATTTTTAGTCCTTTCAGCCTTTGTAATTTATTTAATAAATGACATTGTCCTTGATATTGTATTCTGTTGAAAATGTACTTAATATGTAGAGTTCTGGGTATATTTTGGTTTATTTCTCCAGGGTTCAGTTGACAATTTCAATACAATTTCAGTGTATTAGGTCAGAAAAAGGATTCTGTCCAAAATAGACAACAGGAAAACACATTTGTTTTTCAGTTTCCATATGATGATGAATGTAGCCAGCCTTCTCAGTATGCTATATATCTTTTCTGCTACATCCTAGTAGAGCTATAGCTGTAATCTTGCATGCCAGGACTTTCAGCTTTGGGCTACCCATTCCAGTATTCTTGCCTAGAGAATCCCATGGACAGAGGAGCCTGGTGGGCTACAGTCCACGGGGTTGCATAGAGTTGGACAAGATTGAGCAACTCATGGAGAAGGCAATGGCAACCCACTCCAGTTTTCTTGCCTGGAAAATCCCATGGATGGAAGAGCCTGGTAGGCTACAGTCCATGAGGTCGCAAAGAGTCAGACACAACTGAGTGGCTTCACTTTCACTTTTCATTTTCATGGATTGGAGAAGGAAATGGCAACCCACTCCAGTGTTCTTGCCTGGAGNGCTACAGTCCATGAGGTCGCAAAGAGTCAGACACAACTGAGTGGCTTCACTTTCACTTTTCATTTTCATGGATTGGAGAAGGAAATGGCAACCCACTCCAGTGTTCTTGCCTGGAGGATCCCAGGGACGGTGGAGCCTGGTGGGCTGCCATCTATGGGGTCTCACAGAGTTGGACACAACTGAAGTGGCAGCAGCAGCAGCAGCAGCAGAGCAACTGACACACTAATCTTGCATGTCAGGACTTTCCCCTAATTGGGATAAGTTATGTATGTTTACATTATAGTTATGACCTATAAAATGCTATTTTGTCTGTCTTTATATAGAAAAAGACTTCCTACTATTATAATCCCTAATGAATTTGTCTGAAACATAAGACTCTTCTGAGGTTTGCTTGGGAATATCACATTTTGCAAATAGAAGGTTGAAAGCTTCCAATGAGTAATTATTCTAGATATACTTAAATAGTATATTTCATAGGGTGTATTACAATGTAAATGGAATTATTTTTTATCTAAATATATTGAAAAGAATCTAAGGGCAAGTAGATCTTGGTTTGGTTGTAGTCACAAAAAGGCCAATTTTTATGGCATATTCTGCTTATCGAAAGCTTTTTCTTTTTAAAATTAATTTTTATTGGAATATAGTTGCTTTTCAGTGTTGTGTTAGTTTCTGCTGTACAGCACAGTGATTCAGCTATATATATATATATATATATATAATATA
>SJYV01002355.1:1124667-1153609 GCA_006410875.1 Neotragus pygmaeus | reverse complement strand
CATATATACACTGCTGCTACTGCTAAGTCACTTCAGTCGTGTCCGACTCTGTGCGACCCCATAGATGGCAGCCCACCAAGCTCCCCTATTCCTGGGATTCTCCAGGCAAGAACACCGGAGTGGGTTGCCATTTCCTTCTCCAATGCATAAAAGTGAAAGTGAAGTCGCTTAGTCGTGTCCGACTCTTCGCGACCCCACGGACTATAGCCTACCAGGCTCCTCCACCCATGGGATTTTCCAGGCAAGAGTACTGGAGTGGGTTGCCATTGCCTTCTACTATGTATAAAATAGATAACTAATGAGAACCTACTGTATAGTGCAGGGAACTCTACTCGGTACTCTGTAATGATCTATATGGGAAAAGAATCTAACAGAGTGTGAATTATATATATATATAATATATTATATATATATATATATATATAATATATTATATATATATATAATTCACACTCTGTTAGATTCTTTTCCCATATAGATCATTACAGAGTACCGAGTAGAGTTCCCTGCACTATACAGTAGGTTCTCATTAGTTATCTATTTTATACATAGTAGAAGGCAATGGCAACCCACTCCAGTACTCTTGCCTGGAAAATCCCATGGGTGGAGGAGCCTGGTAGGCTATAGTCCGTGGGGTCGCGAAGAGTCGGACACGACTAAGCGACTTCACTTTCACTTTTATGCATTGGAGAAGGAAATGGCAACCCACTCCGGTGTTCTTGCCTGGAGAATCCCAGGAATAGGGGAGCTTGGTGGGCTGCCATCTATGGGGTCGCACAGAGTCGGACACGACTGAAGTGACTTAGCAGTAGCAGCAGTGTATATATGTCAGTTCTAATCTTCCAATTCATCCCTCTCCTCTCTTGGTATCCATACATTTATTCTCTCCATCTGTGTCTCTATTTCTACTTTCCAAATAAGTTTATCTGTACCATTTTGCTAGGCTTTATTACTCATACTTAAATACACATGAAAAATATAAAGAGAACAGTTAAAAGAAAGAGTATTTGGGGCTTAATTTAAAAGTGTTGTTCAGGGAGATAACCAATTGTGAAAGTACATAGGTATGACAGACACATCATAACTAATGCATGATAGTGACTTAAGAATATAGGAATTATAAAGAATAGAAAGCTAAAGAAGAGAAATGTGGCCACCTAAAATGTGACTAGTAAGCCTTTCATGAGTTTTAATTAATGTATCAATTCAATACCAGCCAAACTCTCTTGGTATTGAGAAAACTAATAAGCATAGTTTTGCTAGAAACTCGTTATTGTAAGTAACAATCTTCCTTCCAAAAATTATACACTGTTATGTACATATGCAGTTCATGGGTGGGTTTGTGAACATTTAAATGTGGAATGAACATAAAGACTGCTGATTAATGATGCAGATTGTTGTAAATAAATTGGACATGCTCTGGGTGATATATGCTTAGAGGAGAATATGTGGACTGATTATCACTCTTCTCTTTACTCCAGAGAGATCCAAAGCAGATCAGTTTAAAGCAATGTACTTCCAGGCTTTCGGACCCATAGGCAGTGTTCTAGACAAGCTGAGTACAGAAGTTTTACTACTGGTATGCTCAGTTGCTCAGTCGTATCTGACTCTATGTGGCCCCATGGACTGTAGCCCGCCAGGATCCTCTGTCCATGGAATTTTCCAGGCAAGAATAGTGGAGTGGGTTGCCATTTCCTGCTCCAGCAGATCTTCTCGACACAGGGATCAAACCCATGTCTTCTGTGTCTCCTGCATTGACAGGCAGATTCTTTGCCACTGTGCCACCTGGGAAGCCCCTTCCTTTTGGATTCTAGTTCAGTAAATTTTATTTTCCAACTGTTAAAAGTGAACATATATGTGTGTGTGCACTTTTGTATAGATGGATATACGATAGAAAGATGGATGAACTGGCAGACTGTAATAAGTAAGCAAATGCAAATTTATTTCTCAAATTGGGAACAAGAATTCCGAACTATAGGGCCTTCCCAGGTGGTGCAGTGAAAAGAATCCACCTGCCTATGCAGGAGATGCAGGTAACATGCGTTCTATCTTTGGGTCATGAAGATCCCTTGGAGTAGGAAATGGGAACCCACTCCAGTATTCTTGCCTGTAGAATTCCATGGACAGAGGAGCCTGGTGCACTACAGCCCATGGGGTTGCCAAGAGTGGGATATGACTGAGCAACTGAGCACGCACATTCATGCATTTTGAACTCTTACATCTCCCCCTCCTCCCTTTAAAATGAAATTAAAACAATGTAGGGATTCTTCTATAAGGACTATAAGCTTCAGTAAAATAGAATATTCTGTTTGAAACTGGCATAATGAAAGACATATTCAGCCATGCTCTGGGTGCTTATGTTCAGAAACAAAGAGGTCCATTAATTTGGAAGAGTATTTGCTAAAACATACCACATTTATATGAGGTTAAAGTGGAAATGAGCACAACTTCCAGGTTTAAAAATCACAACTGCAGTGCATTTTCCAAATTGTAAAATGGATAAAAGAAGTCACCTGAACAGAATTGATCGTAGTAATTGTCAATCAAAACATTCTTGACTTTTGGCCTAGTGGATTCTGTAATCTGTAACTGTCAATAAAGATGACTGACAGAACTGTGTGTTGATTCTACAGTTACCATTTGCCCTCTTTATGTATTAATGGGTTAAATCCTTTATTATTTTAAGAGAGTACAGAAAGTCCTACAGCTTTTGTTTCATTTCCAAAACTTTAATTAAACTGATCTATAGCAAAGCAGCTATTCGTTATTGAAACACTGAAAATTTGAGTCTCTGCAAAAAGAATCCTTATGGATTCAATTCTCGATACTTGAGAGAGAGAAAGAAATCTCAAAGAGATGGGCTCTGTTCTTTGTCATGTAAATGTCAGATACCATTTTAGGGGGCAAAAGAAAATTAAAGAGAAAAATCTCATTATGTTTGTTAGTGTTCCCTTTTCTCCTTTCCACTGAAAACAGTTTTCTGAGAGTCATCATACTCACTCAAAAGATTTATTGTATTAAGGGGAAAACACAAAGAGATCTTTGGAAAAATCTTGTACTTGAAGGGGGCTGGATTTTGACTTCCTTGAAGGGGAGAGTTCTCTGTCATGTTTATAACTCTTCAAACTATCACCAGTCACTTTATCCCTGGTACTTGAAAAGTATAATGCAAAAAGAACACAAACAGGTAATGGATGTGCCTCACCTTGATTCTCTTTACTGTACATCTGTGCCCCTTTTCAAGTCTTGAGTGCCCCTGTGTTGATTGTCATTCAGTCGCTAAGTTGTGTCTGACTCTTTGCGATCCCATGGATTGCAGTACATCAGTCTTCCTTGTCTTTCACTATTTCTTGGACTTTACTCAAACTCATGTCCATTGAGTAGGTGATGACATCCAACCATATCATCCTCTGTCATCCCTTTCTCCTCTTGCCCTCAATCTTTCTCGGCATCAGGGCCTTTTCCTGTGAGTTGGTTCTTCTCATCAGGTTATCAAAGTTTTGGAGCTTCAGCATCTATATCACTGGATCAGGTCGTTACTCAGCAGTAGCTGATATGTCATGGTCATTGAAGAGGTACTAGAGACTGGCTACATGCAGGGCAGCAGGGTGCACAGTGTTCTAGAGAAAGCTTCTGACTATAGAAAATGATCATTTCTCCCCTGTAAAAGAGGAAAATATGTGATTGCATTATCAAATCCATCCATGTGGAAATTTCTAAACAGTTTTCAACAAATGGATCACTTCTTAATTTATTAAACAGATATTTATTCCATGTTTGGTAAATGTATTACACTAAATGGAGTGACCAAGCATATGGAATCCAAACTGCCTAGAATTAGACCCTGGATCTACCACTTCCTTGACTTCTCTGTGTTTCAATTCTGCACCTATAAATACAGATAGTGATAGGCTACTTTTTAGGTCATTGCATTATGTAATGTGTTACTATGTTATAACCACCTATGATACTGCCTGGCACCTGGTTAGTACTATAGTGTGCTTACTATTTTTGTATATGTTCTACTGTAGGAGAAAGAGACCTAAATTTAAAAATGGCTTTAACAAAATGAAAGTTAATTTATCTCTCATATAAGAGTGAACAAATAAATCTGATTGAGATGGCTCTTCTCTGCAGAATTTTCAGGATTTTGTTTTTTGGTTCCATTTACGTTTGAAGAGGCTATCCTCCTCTGCTTAGTCTCAGGTGGATATTCTCATAGGAAGGGAGGGAGAAGGCCAGATTCCCCGGTACAGGCAGAACTTGGCAATTGCCTTCATCACTTCTCACTTGTTTTTGGCCAGAACTCAGACCACATGGCCACACTTAGCTTCAGGGGAGGCTGGAAATGCCCTTCTTTATATTGCATGGCCATGGGCCTAGCTCTGATTTCTGTTACCTGTACCAGGGAATCCAAAGAGAAAGTTTATTAGAAGGATAGTTTCCAGTCTCTGCCAGGATGAACTCACATAGAATCAGCACAGAAGTGGCTTTCCTATCCAGAGCTGGTAGATTGTAGTACTGATTTTCTATAATATACTACAATATATGGGAAAAAACACTTCTGCTTTTTTTCAGATACTCAGTACAGTATATTGCTCATTATTAAATTTTTTCTGGCATCACCATGATCAGAAGGCTCTTAACCCCTTTATTTAACCCAGCTTTCAATCTTAACATGACACTTTTAAAACTTTACAACCAGCAGTTTCTTTGTTAATATTGTTGACTTCCTTGATTTCTTTTTAGCTTAAAATATCCATTAAAACTCTTCATTCTTTAAAGAATAACTACTCTGATTTTCATTTTTTTTTTCTATTACTCTATCCCAAATGTTTTCTGAATTGATTTTGTTTCTTGTATTCCTCCCTGGCATCTTCTTTCATATTCTGGTTTAGATAATATACAACCTTCCCAAATGGCCACTTGGAAGGCTCTGTTCTAACAGTCATTATGGTGATGGGAGTTTGATCCTGAATCTTATCTAATCACCTTCATATTTCCTTGAAATCCATTACTTGACTCTTCCCTAAGCACGATTTCAGAAGCCTTAGGTTTGTTCATAAAGGCTTAATGGATTATAGATTGTTTATAGCCTAAGGAAATAGGTTTGATTTAAAACATAGCCATTTCTAAAGGATTGGAGCAAGATCAGCAAGTTGGTGGGATGACTTTTTGTTGCTTTGTATAAGGCACAGGTTAATCTCATTTCTTCCTTCAATTTTTTTGAAAACAGAACAAGTTCAAATAGTAACTCATTCTTTAAAATAGAGCTTGTTATTCATACTATGTACTTAGATGATTTATTTATTAAAATTGTAATAGAATGATTGGCTACTAAGTGGAGAGTGAGTAGTGGAAAAAACACATGCAGACTTACTATTATCTGAGAGGATGAACTATTCTAATTCCTCAGGAAAAAGAAATATTTCTCAAATAATAAATATAGAAGTCAGATTTTTTTAAAACATTGATCAATGACCAAGGTATGAAACAATCTTCAGTGTTACTTTATTCAGTAAATGAGGACTGTAAAAATCTGTGGCAAAGAACTGGACACAGATATGGAATAAATGTACTCTTAATACATCATTATTAGAGCCAGTATTTAGCAGATGACAGATTTCTAGCTGATGTAGAAATTCAATCCTCCCTCCATATATGAGCTCTCCTACTTTGGAAACATATTGGAAAGGAAGAGAGGATATAATTGTATAAAGCCAGAAGTGTGAAATCTTTCATATATGAAAAGAAATCCATAGTAAACCATTTCCTGAAAGTGGGCTACATAATCTTGTAGCCCGAATCCCTAAAGTGCCAGCTCGGGGTCACATCAATTTTGAACACAATACAAGGATGGCGTTTTTTCTCCTGCATTATGCCAATATCTTTTGAAATTTTTATATATACAGAAGACAGGATCACTGCATTTGAAAAGTGGACACACTACCCACAGAGAGCATATATTATCTGAAATAAATGTTCTTTTTAAAAAGAAACTTTGTGTGTCCTGGGGTTAAGAGGCATCTCTTAATCATAAAAATCAGTTTTAAGAATGTTTCAAGAGGCAAGGGATATACCAACAGCCAAGCTACATCCTCTTCCCAAACATTATGGATAGCCTAAGACACTGTAAATAGATTATGTAAAAAATTATTAAAATGTTATACTGGGAGGAAATTTCATAAGCCCAGGTCTGAGGAATCATTTAGTCGAAAGGTGGATGCTTGTTGAGAGTGGAACCTCTCTGTAGGGGAGAAAAGAAGTGATGAAATATCTTTTTCCAGTTCTGTGGACATTTTACATAGATGGTTTAGTCTGGTCTCAAAAGAACTTCATAAATTTAGAAAGGTACTACAAAGCTCCAGCAGGAATACTGACTCCTAACCTGGGTTTCCATGTAATTTTTAGGCTTTCTTACTGGTGATTTCCCTGGGATTACCCAACGAATATTCAAGAAAATGCTAGGACATTATAGTGAGTCATAGTAGGGTAGTGTTAGCCTATAGAGACTGTTGCTTAGAATAAGAAAATCAAGAACAGAGTATAATAAGTGTCTAAATATTCATCTATATTCACATTCCATTCTATTCCATAATTCTTTGCTCCTTGAAAAAAATCTGTGCCTTAAATTAATTTTTAGTGGTAAAGACATTGGGCTCCAGAAGAAAAAAGATCAAAGAGACTTGTCATAGTCTTCATTTTAGTTTTTTGGCACTTTAGCACTTACGGCAACTTCATTGAATTAGCTGTCATTTCAAAATCAGCTCTTTCTATTAATTCTAATAATAGTATGAAATTAGTCTTATTAGCAAAGGCTAAAGAACTGAGATATGCTAGTCAAGAAGAGGCGAGAGTACCAAGGAAACTACCATTTAGCCACATTGAGCTATTCAATACCCTGAACATGCCAGGTGCCTAGTTTTGGCTTCCCCTAACCTTTTGCCTGAAGAATTNCTAAAGAACTGAGATATGCTAGTCAAGAAGAGGCGAGAGTACCAAGGAAACTACCATTTAGCCACATTGAGCTATTCAATACCCTGAACATGCCAGGTGCCTAGTTTTGGCTTCCCCTAACCTTTTGCCTGAAGAATTCCATGGATAGAGGAGCCTGGTAGGCTGCAGTCCATGGGGTCGCTAAGAGTCAGACATGACTGAGCGACTTCAGTTTCACTTTTCACTTTCCTGCATTGGAGAAGGAAATGGCAACCCACTCCATTGTTCTTGCCTGGAGAATCCCAGGGATGGGGGAGCCTGGTGGGCTGCCATCTATGGGGTCTCACAGAGTCAGACACTACTAAAGCGACTTAGCAGCAGTAGCAGCAGCAATCTTTTGCTCAGGTCACCCATTTTGCATTGAATCCCTACTCATCCTTCAAGACCCTCTGAAATTATTATTATTATTATTTTCATGCGTGTGGGGGAGATGTTCCTCAATGCAGCAAGGAAAAATTAACCTTCTATGCCTATGTCAATAGTTTATATCACCATTACAATCGTTCCCCTTTAGAGTTCTGTTATAATATGCCTAGCTAACACAGGAGTTAATCATTTCTTATTTAAACTACCACCAGCTGTTTCTCTCCATTTTTTGACATTTGAGGCACTTGTGCAGTGTCATGGTAGAGTGGAAGGAGAATGTGAACTTTGAAATAATACACACCTAGGTTTAAACTTGGATCCTTCACATATTTTCTTTGTGCAAATTATCTATAATTTTGGTGAGCTTTAGTTCTCATGCCTGTAAAATAGAGACAATGAAATATATTGTACAGAGTAGTTCCATGAATTAAATGATAAAATTTTAGGTAACCAATGAACATTAGTTTTTATTTATGCTTGCATGCTAAGACGCTTCAGTTATGTCCAACTGTTTGGGACCCTATGGACCATAGCCCACCAGGCTTCTCTCTAGGGATCAAACCTGCATCTCTTTCACCTCCTGCATTTGCAGGCTGGTTCTTTACCACTAGTGCCACCCGGGAAGCCCAGTTCTTATTTGTATTCATAGCCAAACTAACAACTCAGTTCTTTCTTATTGTCCTGCACCATCAAAGACCTTGAACACAACCCTTGTGGCAATTGCATGAAGTCAGTAACTTTTAAAGCACTTTACTCCCTCAGTTACTCTCCCAGGCTTCTTTTGTGTAGAAAGCTATATGAATGAGTGACAAAGGCCTGTAATACTTTATGAATATGGCAGTTCTGTAATTAAATGTAATCAATCTATAATTTTTCTAAAATGATTGCATATCAAGTAAGTATGAGACATAAGCATCCCATTCATCTTTATAGAGAAACAGTGAAGTCTTTCCTACACAGTCTGCTTAGAAAGGGTGTGCCCACTGAGGACATTCACCTTGTTGCAGCATGTAAACTAATGGCTTTTGTAGAGCAATCATTCTGTGTTTTGCATGTGCTGGTAATTAAGATAGATTTAAAGGTGCTGCTCTATTCACATGACTTCCAGGGAAATTATTGTGATAAACTACTGAAGTGTTTTACACATCAGCGGTGGTTTGTCCTCTCTTCAAATGGTCTTTCAGTGCAATAAAAATTTAAAAATTTCTCAGTTATTAGTGAAGCGGTTTGCATTGTAGTTTTGTGGGAAATACACCTATTGACTTTCTCACTCTTTACAGTCATTCTTCATCCTCACTGAAATTTCAAGTTATTTTTGTCAGTTTGCCTTTTGATGTAAGTCAGTTTAAAAACATCCAGAAAGATTGTTTGTTTGAAATTGGTAATTTAAGCATTGACAAAATAAAGCAAATTCAAAACCTGTATTTGTGAAATGTTGGACAAGATTGAATTTAACAAGATTGGAGTGCAAGTTCAAATTTATTTTATTGCTCTTTTTTTTTTTCTGTTAAATGCAGTTGCGTTAGTAAACAGACTTTTTCCCCAAAAATGGTAACATAAAACAACCATTTACTATTCCTCATTATTCTGCAACTTTTTCCACTTAATATTAGGTACAGAAAATATATAAAATATAAGAAATATTGATCACTATTCTCTATTATGAAAACACTTGCCTTGAATCACTTTTGTAGGATTAATGATGGATTTGTATTGGCCTATCCAAGCTCTGTTGCACCTTAGAATCAAAACATAAATTTAAGGGATGGCTGGCTGAGTTGGTGATGTGGTTTGTAGAGTTGATCCAAAGCTTTGCAGAAATTATGAAATTCAAATTTAGTATTAATTGACACTGTATGCCTTTGTACCCAGTTGATGGTCAGATGAAGTTTAGGGCTAGCAAACAGGACCAGAAACACAGACAGAATGTGGAATGTGAGAAATATGCATGATTCACCTTCTCTAGTCATGTGTACAAATTTTACTTGTTAACGTATTTTTTTTCCAATANCAGTTGATGGTCAGATGAAGTTTAGGGCTAGCAAACAGGACCAGAAACACAGACAGAATGTGGAATGTGAGAAATATGCATGATTCACCTTCTCTAGTCATGTGTACAAATTTTACTCGTTAACGTATTTTTTTTCCAATATAAATTCTTACAAGTCCAAATTCCAGGCTGGACCAAGCAGTACTCCTAAGAAACCATTCCTCTTCCCTCGTTCTTTGGAGTTTCTTTATCCTCTCCCCCATCAGTTGCTAGGGATAAGGTTTTACCTGCGAAGACTTGAGGCCTAAGCCCTGCCAGGAGAACTTGTATACATATTAATAAAGGGACTCTTTGAAAATGAAACAGATTTACTATCCCTGTGTCTTCTTTTCACTGATCAGTGGATGCTCCTTTGATCAAGAAGTTCTAATACATGTTACTCATCAAACCACAGGGACTAGCCTGCCCTGACATGGCAAAAAATGCCTCATCCTTCTGGCTTACCTCAAGGACTGTTCTTTTAGGAAGTTTTCCCTGCCTCCTTCTGACCCCAGGCTAGAACTTGTGTACCCCTTAGATGCTTTGTTTTGGTTTCTATTTAGGTATCTTTCTCCTTTACCATGAGCTTCATATAGTGAATCTTCCTTAATGAATATATGAGTGAATGACTATTTGCTATCACTTAGTTTCTTTTTATTTTTTTATAACAGAATATGAAGCTTTACAAGAGATAAAATGCTGTTATTGTTATTCTTTTTTAGATATTATAAATAAATAGATGTTACTCTTGTTTAAACATAGTGGAAACAAATTGAACATTTCTTAGAAAATAAGGATCAGAGTGAATTCACATTGGCTGTATAGGTAACTAGCTGGTAACTTAGACTGTCCTGTCACTCTCTAAGGTGTTGTAAGTTAGTTCTGCTTTTATGTTACCTCATAAGATGATGCATTCAATGAAAGAAGCTAGAAGGTTATGAAACTCATTTTGGAAAATCTTTTCAGAAGATCCAAATGAATGTGATCTTTTACTAATATGAAGTTATTTGGGATAATATACACTTATTACAAAGATAATGCAGGAGACATAAGAGACTTGAGTTCGATCCCTGGGTTGGGAGGATCCCCCGGAGAAGGCAATGGCAACCCACTCCAGTATTCTTTCCTAGAGAACACCATGGACCGAGAAACCTGACAGTCTCCAGTCCATAGGGTCGCAAAGAGTTAGACATAACTGAGACAACTTAGCACACGTGCATGCACAAAGGTGCTGTTGCTACTCAAAGCAGTTTTAGAATTTTCTGCTCTTGACATTAGAGCCAAGATATTAAAAGCATATGAAGTGTCACATTTCTATGAACATGGATTTTTTTTTTCAGGTTAGAAAAATGAGACCTACTTTGGATACTGTGAAACATGGGAATGCCAGAAAATACAGGAAACCTTCGTAGTAGCTACATAGTCACACATTATAAAAACTAGAGTGTGATCATACTATGGGATCAGCCTAAAATAGTTTTGAGCACTGGCAACATTCATATTGATCTGTAAATTCTCATATGTTTAGTGCAAAAAAATCTTGTATATTACTTTTAAGCTTCACATTGCATGTCAGTCCTGAACTTTTAAAGGTACCATTTTGAAACTTTAATTCTTGGTTAGCTCAACCAGAAGACTTTGATGCTCTTCTCAAATGTGGGCAACAGGCCAGTCTGTAAGGCAATGATCAATAGTGATCAATTGGGTAAAGAGATTGACATGGAACTCCTCTAAATTGACAGTAATACATTTGAGAACCTGTTAAAGGATGAAGATGACTGATAATGCTCCAAATTAGGGGTTGGCAAACTTTTTCTCTAAAGGGCACAGGTAGTTTTCAGTTGTGCGCCGTAGAGCTCTGTCACAGCTACTCAACTCTGCAACTGTAGTGCAAAAGCAGCCTTAGAAAATATAAAAGTGAATGGATGTTGCTCTGTTCCAATACAGCTTTTTTGATGGACACTGAAGTTTCACTTTACATAGTTTTCATATCTCAGAAAATATTCTTTTTCTTTGGCTTCTTTTCAATAATTTTTATATGCAAAAAACATTCCTTATTCACTGATAATACAAAAGAAGAAGTGGGGATTGTGTGGAATTTGACCCATGACCTTAGTTAGAGGACCCTTGATTTCCTTGAGGTAACCAGTCAGTATTTAGGAATGTTAGGTCAAAGGGTGGCTACCCACAGGGTGGCTACAGAGTTGAGGTGGCTTCCAGGAGCCATGCTCTGAGTGAGTTACCTGCAGCTCTAGTGTAAAGCATTTAAAGAGTACCATTAAGGTTTAATAAGCTGACAGTAATGCTGTGCATTAGAACCTTCCATGACTGCTAGGAAAAATGCTTACTCAAGGCTCCACAATCCTTGTAAATACCAGCTGTCCTTCAGAGGCCCCTTTGGATGAAACAAGGTGCTCGAATTTATTGCTTCTGTGACTTAAAATTCCTGGACACACCAACTACACTTGCTCTTTTCAAATAAAAGTCAGTTTAGATTTATTTAGAGACTCTGCCCTTATGGAAGAAATACCAGAACAATATGTCTGAGAGAGCGGGATACTCATCTCTTGGAAATCCGGCAGGCCTCTGACATGGGAAAATTACTTCCAGCTGGTAATGGGGACATTCCTGTGTGACTCTTAGGATGGCCCTTCAGGGTCTCCTGACTCTCAGGGATAAATGTTACTCTGGAAGTGGGGGTATGGGTTGCAAAGGCAGCCTTGAACATCTATTCACCTTGGTTTCTCTCTTTGGCAAAGTATAGCCTATTTAATAAATTCTCCATATCTGGCCAAATGCCCTCTGATGACTAGCATAGAATAGGTACCTGAACAAACAACTGGGGATACAATTTTAAACTAAAAATCCTCCATCATTTTGAAATAGTTCCTCAAATTTTCTTTTCGTACTTGAAGGAAGAAGCATGCGTTGATGGCTGCATGTGTCTGGGGAAAAAAAGGCAAATAAAACAGGATTATTTGTTGAAACTGTTTAGTTCCAAGGAGTGGGAAAGCACATGAGTCAGTGTTTCCTAACATCAGATTTCTCCCCCCTCCCTGCTTAATTCAGAGCCTTACTTTTTTCCTTTTCAACTTTGGTGGTTCAGCTTCAGGAGCAAAATGAAAAAACCCCTTCCTGCCTATGGTAAGCATGCACAGGCATGATTACACTGGCTGGCTTCTCTCTGCTATCTTTCTAGAAATAGAAATATGCTGGTACCACGTGGCCATATTACCTCCACAGTCGACTGGTAATAGTGCCTCAACTTCAGGCAAATGGGCCCTGAGATAAAATACAGTCGTGGAAAGGGTGCTTGTGGCAGCCTCATTTGAAGAAAGCAACTATTATTCAGTTAGACTGTCAACTGCATACAGCAGAGTGCCTTCTAAACACCTACACTCATTTCTTGGCCCCCACTTTTTGTCCAGAAGAGATCTGATTTTGCCAGTGTTATTTCTTGGAAACCTCATTCCATTCCCTGTTGGTTTAAACCAGCACTCCTAACTCCAAAGTGATAGATTATCAGGTGTCCACATACAGCCTCCTTCATTCCTCACTGCTGTACAGACGGAGTGGGAACCAATGTCTCTGTCTCCCTTCACCAACATCCCTTTGCCCGACTGGCTAGAGAACCCAGAAAACTAGCACTGTCTTCTTATCTGCCCTCAGACATCGTTTCCTCAGTTTATTAATCAGAAAGGAGGCTCAAATAGGACAGTTTTTACTAATACATTAAACACAGACCTGGTGTTATCCCTGTTTCTTATATCAAGGAACCTGTCTCTGATATCTTTTACAGAGAATATTGGAGGGAAGTGTGACACTTAAAATCCTTATTTTTTTGCTGTCTTCATACATACAGAACAACTCCTGCAAAGCAAACCCAACTGAATCAACTGCTTTTACTTAGCAGTCAGTAGAAAGAGCTTCTTCAAATTGGGATAAATTTCTAGGCAAATGAAATCATAAATGCCATATAAACTTTTCCTTTTGGGAGAAAGAAGTGCTACTCATTCGTCCTTAACCACCTTGTACAAGTAAATTTCACCTGTTGACTTTTCCTTTCTTGCTTCTAAATGTGAACTTCGAGAGACTGCTTTTCAAACTATGTGTAGAGAAAAATGCCTGATACTGTTTGTTCACAACATATCTGAAAGCCATTTTCTCACTACTGTACTTAATTAACTTCCTTAATTTTCTTCTAAAGCTATCTTCTAATTTCATTTTAAAAATTACTTTCTAATTGTTTCTTAAGATTTAAGTGCTAAGAATAACTGAGTTGGCTCAGGAAGCATCATTACCATTTGAGGTTTAGAATTCTGAATATTGTCTTCTTGTAAAAAATTAATGAGTTTGCCAGAAGTTAGCTGATTATGGAATGTACAGCTATCATATTTCCTTCCTGTGCTCTGAATTCAAGTGTCTTGATCCTACTTGAAATCAATAGTCGTGAGATGCTGTATGTTTTATAGATAAGTAATTTATAGACCCAGCTATTTATAAATTATATAAATGTGTTTGTAATGCATATATTTGTAATATGTATTTCAGTTTAATTTAAGGCCTTGATTAATTAAACCTACCCTGAAAATTCATAGCTAATATTAAATTGCATTTAGAATTATAGTGAAATGACACTTACTTTAAGTAGCAGGAAAGAAGCCAAGTTGTATAGAGTTTTGGCAAACATATCAAACAATTGCTGGTTTCTAATGAGATGTCTTTTCTCTCAGTCTTGGTTTATATCACCCATTCATATAAAAGGACCGTGAATAAGTATGGAGAATAATACGGGAGGGGGAGGGGGCGTATCACCACCACAAAATGCATATTTCCTAGAGGAGAACTTTAATTTCTGGGGGAAATTAAAATCCCAGCCTCAGACATCATGGTTGCATTGTGAAAATGCCTTTTTAATAGTCATCTCTTTTAATAAATAACAATGTCTAATGAGTAAAAACTTCAATTTATTTGATGATTAATCCTTGGCTTTTGAATCTCACTCAGCCTTAGGGCTCTGCTGACTTATACATTCATCTCTGTAATTACTACTTAGAAATTGTTTCCATTTAAGTGTTACTTGGTGGCTCAGATGGTAAAGGTTCTGCCTGCAATGCAGGAGACCGGGTTCTAATCCCAGGATTGGGAAGATCCCCTGGAGAAGGGAATGGCTACCCACTCGAGCATTCTTGCCTGGAGAATGCCACAGGCAGAGGAGCCTGGCAGGCTACAATCCATGGGGTCTCTTAGTTGGACACAACTGAGCAACTGACACATTCCCAAGTGTTACTCTGTATCCTCCAATTCAGCATTTCTAAAACCAAACTTGCTTCCTCTCCAGATCTGTTTTAGCTACATTCTCTATTCCAATATATTGACAGTCGCCACTGGATTACCAAAGTCAGAAATATGGGAGTCTTCCTAGATGTCTTCTTCAGTTCAGTTCATTTGCTCAGTTGTGTTTGACTCTTTGCAACCCCATGAACTGCAGCACGCCAGCCCTCCCTGTCCATCACCAACTCCTGGAGTCCACCCAAATCCATGTCCATTGAGTTGGTGATGCCATCCAGTCATCTCATCCTCTGTCATTCCCTTTCTCCTCCTGCTCTCAATCTTTCCCAGTATCAAGGTCTTTTCAAATGAATCAGCTCTTCACATCAGGTGGCCAAAGGGTTGGAGTTTCAGCTTCAACATCAGTCCTTCCAATGAACACCCAGGACTGATCTCCTTTAGCATGGACTGGTTGGATCTCCTTGCAGTCCAAGGGACTCTGAAGAATCTTCTCCAACACCACAGTTCAAAAACATCAATTCTTCGGTGCTCAAGCTTCTTCATAGTCCAACTCTCACATCCATACATGACCACACGAAAAACCATAGCCTTGACTAGAGGGACCTTAATCGGCAAAGTAATGTCTCAGCTTTTGAATATGCTGTCTAGGTTGGTCAAAACTTTTCTTCCAAGGAGTAAGCGTCTTTTAATTTCATGGCTGCAATCACTATNATTCGATGGATGTGAGTCTGAGTGAATTCTGGGAGTTGATGATGGACAGGGAGGCCTGGCGTGCTGCGATTCATGGGGTCGCAAAGAGTCGGACACGACTGAGTGACTGAACTGAACTGACTGAAGGAGTTAGATTTATGGATTGTTACTTGGCTACACCCCTGGATTCAATCCCATCTGCCCCCTACTGTGTGACTTTGGGAAATTGTACAACCTCTCTGCCCTCAGAAGCATTCTTACTGATAAAGTGATATCAACAGCAATACCTATCAATGCAAGCATTAAGTGAGATGATGAGATATTCCATGCAAAGTATATAGTATATAGAAGGATGATAAATGTTACATATTTTTATTGGCTTAATGGCTTTCTTAAATAACTCAAGAAATAACACATTTCTATACCCAGATAGTACTGATCAGTACACAATTGTTTCCTGGTGTAGAGTCTACATACTTAGTAAATAGCCACACCTGGATAAACTTACTATAATGCATTCTACCCTTTTCTCTATAAAGAATTATCATCATGTTCTTGGGTAAATCCTTGGAGCAAGACTGTCCCTAAGAGCAAGGTTTAGGCGGCCAGTAAGAAGAACACTGGGGGACTTCCCCAGCGGTGCAGTGGCTAAGGCTTCAAGTCCAGTGCAGCGGCTGTGTGCTTGGTCCCGGCCTGGGGGTGTGGTCCTGGCCTGTGGGTTTGGTCCCTGGTGGGGAAGTTAAAAGTCACATGCCTCCCAGCCAAGAAACCAAAAGAGAAGCAACACTGTAACAAATTCAATAAAGACTTAGAATGGTCCATGTCAAAAAGCAAAGATTAAGCAAGCCCATCAGGGGCAGGTCTGTGAGCTGCTCCGAAGCCGCGCGGGGGCTGTGGCTGCGTGCGCTGGGCGGGCCCGCTGCTGTGCTCCGCTGTGTTCTGCTTCGTCGGGCGCTGACTGCTGTTCAGCCGCTCGGCCGCGTCTGACCCTGCGACCCCAGGGGCTGCAGCCGCCAGGCCCCTCCGTCCCTGGGCTCTCCGGGCGAGAACGCTGGGGCGGCCGCCACTGTGCGGGGGTCGCCGGGCGCGTGTCCCCGCCGCCCGCCCGGCGCCTCCCCTCTGCTCCGTCACCCGCCGGCGGTCGGGACTCAGGTGAGCGCTTCTTCAACAGCCGCAACAGAGCTCCCCGCCCCAGCGCTCCGCCGGCTTCTCTCTGCAGAGACCTTCGTGGTCTTCTCTCGCGCACAGAACCCACCCCAACCTAATTCCGCCGGCCCCCAGGGCCGCCGTTGCTCTCTTCACAGCGCTCCACCCAGTTTGCCGGGCTGGATTCAGCAGGAGGCCGAAACCTGTTAATCTTCAACGTGTCTGGCCTTTTTAGTACATGAGACAAATTACTTGCCTCTTTTCACATGTTTTAAATGAACCGACTCTTGGCTCAGTCTTGTCCTTAAATAAACAGCAAAATGTCTGGCAGCTCCAAGCATTCAGGTATAGTCTGACTCACTGGGAAACCCGTGAGGCCAAAGACAACCCCAAGCTATGGGCTGACTGGGCGAAGCGTCTGGATTTTAGGGTTACTTTAAAGAAAGCCGAGTGCCAAAGAATTTCCCACAGTTTATTGTGATCCACACAGTCAAAGGCTTTGGCACAGTCAATAAAGCAGAAATAGATGTTTTTCTGGNGTCCAGTTCTAACTGTTGCTTCCTGACCTGCATACAGATTTCTCAAGAGGCAGGTCGCGTGGTCTGGTATTCCCATCTCTTTCAGAATTTTCCACAGTTTATTGTGATCCACACAGTCAAAGGCTTTGGCATAGTCAATAAAGCAGAAATAGATGTTTTTCTGGAACTCTCTTGCTTTTTCCATGATCCAGCAGATGTTGGCAGTTTGATCTCTGGTTCCTCTGCCTTTTCTAAAACCAGCTTGAACATCTGGAAGTTCACAGTTCATGTATTGCTGAAGCCTGGCTTGGAGAATTTTGAGCATTATTTTACTAGCGTGTGAGATGAGTGCAATTGTGTGGTAGTTTAAGCATTCAACTCTCAATTTGCTGTATCTTGTCTGAAATCTTTCCTAGTATCTCTTTATCTGACTCTTCCTGTCCATTCCAACCGTAACTGTTTTAGTTCATAAATCTGTCTCTTCTCACTAGGGTTAACAGTTAGAGAAGGCAATGGCTTCCCACTCCGGTACTCTTGCCTGGAAAATCCCCTGGACAGAGGAGCCTAGAAGGCTGCAGTCTATTGGGTCGCTAAGAGTCAGACATGACTGAGCGACTTCACTTTCACTTTTCACTTTCATGCATTGGAGAAGGAAATGGCAACCCACTCCAGTGTTCTTGCCTGGAGAATTACAGGAATGGGGGAGCCTGGTAGGCTGCCGTCTATGGGGTTGTGCAGTGTCAGACACGACTGAAGCGACTTAGCAGCAGCAGAATTAGGGTTAATACAATCACCTTCCTATAAGGTGTTCTTTCTCCAGTTTTGTGCCCGGTAGATCATCCTTATGTATTTATTCCAGATTTCTTCCCATAGCATTGTTGGCCTTTGGGGCTGGGTAGTTCTTTGTTGTAGAGTGCTACTGTGTACATTCTATGAGGTTTAGCAGCATCACTGGCCTCTACCCTCCAGATGCCAGTAGCATTTCTCTCCCAGTTGTGACAACCAAGTGTTTCCAGACATTGTCAGATATTTCCCTGGAAGCAAAATTGCCCCCCACACTTGACAACCACTGCTTTAGCCTTATTGTTAAATGCAACTCCTAGTAGAGGAGATATTTAGTAAATGATAAAAAGCCATTCATATGATATAATTACATATTTAAACATCCAGGAGAAAGATTTCTTTGAGTTTTGTTTGGTTTGGACATTAAGTAATATATCAAAATATGTATTTTAAGTTGTGCAACATTAATACCATTAATATCTACTTTCATTTCAGTTACCTTCATCTTTGATGTGTTTGCACCTGCTCTCTTCCAGTTTAAGGTCCTTTTCCTTAAGGGTAGAGTACCTGACCTCCCAAGTTCAAATTATAAAATTCTTTATGATTTGATATATCAGGAAATGATAGTCTAGAAATCTTTCTAGGTTATCAAAGGAAAAATTTAATACATTTCAAAAATATTTGTGAATGCCACTTCTTAAATGAAGAAAGCAAGCTGCAGCATATGGGAACTCAAATCTTTTTATCAGCAACTAACACTTGTTTTCATTTGTTTAAAATGTTGATTTGTCTAACATGTGGTAGACTGTGAGAATGATAAAATTATGAAAACATAAATCAGACCATTCCATTGTAATCCATTTGTATCCTAATAAAGACTATATCCTAGAGTCAGATGGTAGAAAGCAAACTTATCTTGCTTGAGAGACATGCTATAGTCATCTTCCCTCTGTTGGCAGTTCCTATTGTAGAAAAATTAAATTTGCTGAATTTTTAAAATTTAGCAAAATCTTCAGACCATGTAAGCTCTGGGCAGTGTCAAGAAGAAAAGATTCCTTCAATACTGGTTAATGTCTTTCAAAAAGTTATATAAACACTCTTTTGGAAGATAATACATCTCTATCCATTTGTAGTTACCATCCCCTGTAGATTCCATTCCAGTATTCTTGGGCTTCCCTTGTGGCTCAGCTGGTAAAGAATCTGCCTGCGATGTGGGAGACCTGGGTCCAATCCCTGCTTTGGGAAAATCCCCTGGAGAAGGGAACAGCTACTTACTCCAGTATTCTGGCCTGGAGAATTCCATGGACTGTATAGTCCATGGGGTCTCAAAGAGTTGGAACGACTGAGCCACTTTCACTTTTCCCTTTGTTCCCCATAGATATTTTCACGATTTCTAATGCTAAGGGCATATTAGAAATCATAATGAAAGATTAAATATTTTTGTCCTATCATTTTGAGGATAAAATGTGTAAGAAAGAAGATATCGATTAATTTTCACATCAGGAAATTATAGATATTCAGTGTGAGACAAGTGCACAAAATGTGTGGGCACTGAATTTGAACAGTTTAGCACAGTCACCCAGATTCATTTTATTTGTTTTTATTACTTGTTTTTTAAGAAATACTGAGTCTCAAGCTCAATGAAATTCTATAGTTCAATAATTTGCAAGTCTGTTTCTATTGGTTCCGTGATGTTTAGATTATTACAACTTGAAAAGTACTTTCAATAAAACAAGGAGTTCTATTTATCAGCCATTTGTTCTTGAATGCCAAAATCAACATGTCTGTATTGGATGATGAGGAGGAGGAGGTCGAAGATAAGGATGAAGATGAAAAAAATGAAGAAGTAGAAGCAGAAATAGCAAAAGAATTGGTATTATCACAAAATATGCTGTTTCTTAGAGGCTAAAAATAATTTCCTGATTATCAAGAAAATATAGAACTCCAGACTCTAATTTTCATATCAATACTTCTTCAGAGATAATGTGAATTCATATATATTTGTAGGAGTCCTTTGAAATATTTTGCAATTATGCAGCAATCACTGTTCCTCAGGATTTTTAATGTACTTACCCAGATAACAGATGTAGGAGATTTATCTAGTTCTTTTGGTTTAGTTGTTTGATATTACCAATTTGTCTCTTACTCCAATGAGTAACATTCATGGCATGTTCATTTACTAGGTTTCTTAACTGACTCACTGGTTAAATGCCTTACTTAAGTGCTCTCCCTGAGGTATCTTTTCTTAGGAATCTTTTGGTTAAAATTTTCTATATTGCTTTCCATAATAGTTGCAAGTTGAGAATATTTCATTATCTCATGCTATTGTTCAATGTTTGTTCTCAAATATGTGATTTTATAGAATGTCAAATTGACTATATTGACAAGAGAGCTGAATTTGAAACTTTTTATATAGGTTTTAGTGTGAGTGAAGGTCTTAAACCTGTATAATGCTCTAACAAGTGGCATGCAAGTAAAACAAAGTCCAGACTTATAGAAACAATTCAAAAGTGGAATTTCATGAAATTATTATTGAAATAACATTTCACTATGTCAGAAACATGATTCCTGAATGTTTTTTGTTGCCTACTGAAACATTTAAATTATTACCCACTTTCTCTTTAAACAAAACATGTGTGTGTGTGTGTGTGTGTGTGTGTGTATTTCACTTGGTTTGAAAATATCAAATAGTACAGAATAATCTCATGCCTCAATTCCCATATTTTCCTATTAGAAGTATAGATAAGGACAGCTGGAGGCTAGACTTGGGTTGGTAAGTTAAAATAGAATGAAGAGAAAGCATTTACTAACTACTATGTATTCCCCTAGGTGCTGGGGATATATATGATAGAGGAAAAAAATATATAGTCTTTGCCTTTATTGAGTTTACAGCCATTGTGGGAGACACCCATTATTAAAAGAACACAAAATATGTAGTAATTTTTAAACCATTATAAGTGTCATAGATGAAGTAGAAGCAACTTCTATAAATCACATAATAGGAGACTCTGATCTAGTGTGGGAGGGGTGTAAAGGCTTCCTTAGAGGAACATCATTTGAACTGTGATCTGCTGGGTTCATCAGCTGAAAGGGGAAGAAGCGCCATGTAAGAGATTTCAAGCTGATGGTACAGCATAGGCAAAGGCCTTGAGGCACGGGGAGAAATGACACTTTTAAAGAAATGTTATTGTTGCCCTTTATCAATGACTATTGACTGAGAAACCTCAAAGAAAACACTCTTGATTTTGTATATGCAGTGAAAACTAGGTACCATAGCAACCCATAGCATTTTTTGCACGTCCTTTATACTTTGGTTGGTATGGGGAGGAAGAATCTCTTCTCTCAAAGAACTTTGCCCTAGTTAGGAAAAGTAGAACAAAGAGATAGAAATATAGATAGAGAAACAGAGAGAGAGAGTTTAAGGCATTTGCCTAGTTCTCCAAATCCATCCTTGAAAATAATAAGCCTGGAGTTTCTGATGAAAATGGCCCTGTTAATAGTGACCACTGGTGATGCCTGTTGAGATACAGAAGATATTTAGACAGATACGGAAGGCATTTAGACAGAAAATGTAGGTATTTCCAGAGACAGCATATGTAAAATTAGATACTCTAGTTCTAAAATTCAAATATGGGGCAGTTAACGTGTAGTAGAAAAGGCAAAGCTGACATAAGCTAAGAAAAAGAATCACAGACATATATAGGACATCCGATATCCTTCCATTTAAAGAGTAATTCTAACAAATCATTAAGTAAAGAGTATGTCTATGCATTCTTCAATCTTTGTAAAAGACATCCGATGTTAAGCTTCTTTGTTCAAATTGGAGCCTTAAAATTCTGCACCAGAAAAGGAAGTTATTGATTCTTTTTGGCATGTACATTTTGTGTTTAAAACAAGACCAATATTTAAGATTACCAGCAGTGTAACCTCAAGGACTCTTTTTCATTCCTTAAAGCATTTCCATAAAAATAATTTACTTAAATGCTTCTTGAGGGATAGTAGCATTTTATTTTGTTGAAGGAAAAGTATTTTCCTTTAAAGCATCCTCTAATAACGAGGTTTTTAAAAGAAGGTAGAGACTGCTTATAGAATAGACAAAACAAAAACAACAGTAATAACTAACATTGCATTCTGTGGAACAATTTCTTATCAATGGTACCACCTAATTAAGTTAGGATTGGATCTCATTTTTTGAGCCTTCTTTATCTGAATTCCTGGTTTAGTTTGAAACAGTTTGTCTTCAAGCTCTTGATTTGTGAAAGGGGACTTCTTTACTTTCTTCCTTAGGGCGGGGACCAGGAGCAAATATAGTATCTAATATTTACATGATAGTTATCAATTCAATAGATATTAATACTTTCCTATTAATGTTTCCACTTGGTCCTCAATGGCCTACAAAAAACACTAAATTACATGACTACAGTAATAAAAATATAGGGCTTTTCACTCACCAAGCTCTCAACACATTCATGTTTCCACAAGGGATAGGACAAGGTTTAATGTTGTTGTTTTACACTTATGGATGTTTAATACAAAATAATAAAAATTCAGTTAACATTGGCCCCCCACTCAACATGGCCCCCCAAATGTACTTTTTTAACCATTATGCTTGTCCAAAATGGGTTCCAACCTCTAGTACTTTAAAACAGACAGAAATAAACAATAAAAATAAAAAATGCTCTCTTGCATCAATCATTTTCTTCCCTGAGGAAAAGCTCTATAAAAGCATCCTATGTCCTCCTTGCACTTGGGAGAATATTGAATTGGTTGGTTACTCAGTTGTGACCAACTCCTTGCAATCCCATGAATTGTAGCCCACCAGGTTCTTCTGTATATGGGATTTCCCAAGCAAGAATACTGGAGTGGGTTGCCATTTCCTCCTTCAGGGGATCCTCCCAGCCCAGGAATTGAACCTGTGTCTCCTGCATTGGCAGGCAGATTCTTTACCACTAAGCCACCAAGGAAACAAAATCCCAAACTACTAATTAATGGGACTCAGAAAGTTTGAAATATGATATAGTTGGTGATTTAGTATTGATCAGTTGTGCTCAGTTGCTCAGTCGTATCTGACTTTTTGCCACCCCGTGGACTATAGCCCACCAGGCTCTTCTGTCCATGGGCTTATTCAGGCAAGAATACTGAAATAGGTTGCATGCCCTCCTCCAGGGGATCTTCCCCACCCAGGGATTGAACCTAGGTCTTCCGCATTGCAAGTGGATTTTTTACAGTCTGAACCACCATATTTGTCGTAGATTATCCAGAGAGTGTTCTTCTGAGGAGGTATTTGTTAGGGGCTTCCAGGTGGTGCTTGTGGTAAAGAATCTGCTTGCCAATGCAGGAGACATAAGAGACTCAGGTTTGATTCCTGGGTTGGGAAGATCCCCTGGAGGAGGGCATAGCAACCCACTCCAGTTTTCTTGCCTGTAGAATCCCATGAACAGAGGAATCTGGTGGGCTATAGTTCATAAGGTGGCACAGAATCAGACATGACTGAAGCAACTTAGTATGCATGCATGGTGTCCTTAAAAAAAAGGAAATTTGGACACAGGCATGTGTGACTGAATCAACCTAGCATACATGCCCATTTTGTAGATGAGGAAACTGAGGTTCCAACAGGATAAATGCAGTTTGAATTAACATGGCTTATAAATGGCAGAGCTGGAANATGCATGGTGTCCTTAAAAAAAAGGAAATTTGGACACAGGCATGTGTGACTGAATCAACCTAGCATACATGCCCATTTTGTAGATGAGGAAACTGAGGTTCCAACAGGATAAATGCAGTTTGAATTAACATGGCTTATAAATGGCAGAGCTGGAATTTCAGTTTCAGCCTGCTAGACTCCAAAAATTGAGGTTTGTCATGATCTACACCACATGTCCTTGTTGTTAGTATGCGCCTGACAAGAAAATCTCAGGAGATTTACACATTGAAATCCTATTGATTTCAAGCAAACTTATTAATAATTTTGCAAAGTTATAATGCATTTTGTAATGTGGATAATTGACTTCTAACATATCTGTTTTGTACATTTAACTTTTTCATAGAGAGCTTTTTCTTTATAGGAAGGAAACCTGAATAAAAATTCTAAGATAAATTAACATTTCAAGTTAAAATTAAGTGACTTAATGTTATTGTCATTTTAAGTTATTTTAAAATTAATCTCTGTTGAGACAATATTTTCAAACTATGTTCACTCTAACTTTTCTCTGTTTTATATCGTGACTTATGAATCACTTAATATTGTGTTATCTTTGCTAATTTGAAAATGATTCTTGGCACTTTTTCAACAATGACCACTATAGAGCAAATATTTTATATTTCAAAGCAGTTTATAAACAAGTATTGTCTAGAGCTTTGTGGCAGTCTTTAATAAAATGGCATAACCCATTTTCAGTTTGATTTACTTAAAAAGCTTCATCAGGGTTGTTTCATATGTCATTCCTGTAAATATTTTAAATAATGAATCATTATCTTGTTAACAACTTACCCAACCAAGGATAATTCTTCATGACCATCATAAGCCTGGAGCAGAGAAGAAGAACAGTTAATTTTGAGCGGAAAAGATACAGATACAATATTTTTGGTATTCATTCAGTTTTGAATATTTGAATATTCCTTTCTTTACTTCTGTCAAGCACAAGCTGGAATCAAGATTGCTGGAAGAAATATCAACAGCCTCAGATACACAGATGACACCACTCTCTTATGGCAGAAAGTGAAAAACAACTAAAGAGCCTCTCGATGAAAGTGAAAGAGGAGAGTGAAAAGCTTGGCTTAAAACCTAACATTCAGAAAACTAGATCATGGCATCTGGCCCTATCACTTCATGGAGAATAAATGGGGAAACAATGGAAACAGTGTGAGACTTTATTTTGGGGGGCTCCAAAATCACTGTAGATGGTGACTGCAGCTATGAAATTAAAAGACGTTTGCCCCTTGGAAGAAAAGTTATGACTAATCTAGACAGCGTATTAAAAAGCAGGGACATTACTTTGCCAACAAAGGCCCATCTAGTCAAAGCTATGGCTTTTCCAGTAGTCATATATGTATGTGAGTGTTGGACTATAAAGAAAAGCGGAGTGCCGAAGAATTGATGCTTTTGAGCTGTGGTATTGGAGAAGATTCTTGAGAGTCCCTTGGACTGCAAGGAGATCCAACCAGTCCATCCTAAAGGAAATCAAGGAAGAAACTCCAATATTTGGCCACCTGATGTGAAGAACTGACTCATTTGAAAAGACCCTGATCCTGGGAAAGATTGAAGGCAGGAGGAGAAGGAGATGACAGAGACTGAGACAGCTGGATCGCATCACTGACTCAATGGATTTGAATTTGAGTAAGCTCTGGGAGTTGGTGATGGACAGGGAAGCCTGGCATGGTATAGCCCATGGGGTCACAAAGAGTTGGACATGACTGAGTGACTGAACTGACTGACTCACTGACTGACTCCTATCAAAAGTATCTTGCTAACATGTCTTGCTGAGGGGTCATGCACTATCAATGCATTCTTTAACTTTTAAACTATTAATATTTAGATTGGATGTTTTCCTCTTAAATGTAAAATGTTGATACCCATATTACTGTAAATCTTATGATGACCATTATGTTAATGTAGTTTGATGGATGGTTGCCTCATTTGACAAGCAACTGATGGATCATTTGGTGGATAAGGTACAGGCAGTCACACCAGCACCATTATTTCTATTTTAGACAGGCTAGTGATTTCAAGGGTGGTTCCCAGGGAATAGGAGCATGTTAGCTGATAGCCCCCGACAAATGATGCTGCAGATATCAGGCTGTTTCATTGAGCCTGATTTCTTTTAAATCTTGCAGTGCAAAAGTACAAAATTAAGGCAGAGAAACTTGAACTTGGTAAGAAGGATGAATGAATGGTTTGTGGCATAATTGNAGCCCCCGACAAATGATGCTGCAGATATCAGGCTGTTTCATTGAGCCTGATTTCTTTTAAATCTTGCAGTGCAAAAGTACAAAATTAAGGCAGAGAAACTTGAACTTGGTAAGAAGGATGAATGAATGGTTTGTGGCTTAATTGGACATGCTGCTGCTGCTGCTAAGTCGCTTCAGTCATGTCCGACTCTGTGCAACCCCATAGACGGCAGCCCACCAGGCTCCGCCGTCCCTGGGATTCTCCAGGCAAGAACACTGGAGTGAGTATGCAGGACATTTTTAATCTCAGGAATAATTTTTTCACGTGTGTCTCTTGTTTTTAGCCAAACCACTACTTCTGAGTTCTTTGAATGGTTTGTCAGGTGAGCCATCATTAAGTTCTTCTGTAGTTTAAATAATTTCTTGCTAGTATTATCCCAGAAAATCTTGGTGCTTTTGGCTTCTCTCAAACCGTTTTCAGAATTTCACTACATTCTTGTTGGCTGCCACCTTACATTGTACTCTGTTGAGCACAAAATGGTCTTTTGCTCAATAAGACCACATTTTCATCTTTCAGTTTTAGTGCTTTTGTAGAATTTTTTCTGATGTGGTAAAATAAATGCATCATATGTCAGTAAGCTGCTTACTATTCAATGTAAATACAAACCCATATAAAGAGCTTTTATTCAGAAAATGTAATGGTCTTCCATGACCCTTTGTGCCAAATTTAAGTGGTTTCTCTCATATTATAAGTGGTATATTGAGATTTTTTTAATAGGAGGCACAGTGCATAGTCTGTGTGTATGATTTTTACATTATTTAATGTTTTGAGCACATGGCAGATTCCTTAGAATAACCTGTGCCTTTAGAGTGCTAATATTTTAATTACCACCCAGAACATTGTTTCTCTTTTTTTCTTTAACACTGTGCTGAGCACATATTTCTGACTATATAGAAGGATGTGATATAAGCTGAATATTGCATTAAAACATAAAGAAAAATAAGGGTCGTTCTTATATCTCACAGCTCAGAATCCATATTTGGAAGTTTCGTAAGCAAAGGCAACACTGTATGATTTAAAGGCCCTCGGTGCTTTACTGGATGTGCTGCAAAATCAGTCCAGCTCTGATCTGTCCTGAAGTCATGCGTCTAAACTACAATATACTTATTACTTTCTCTTTTGAATTTAATGTTTAAAACCAAATGATCTAGACACTATATTTTTATAAGCTCCTGGTTTAAAAGAATAAAGATCAGACCCTTTGGGGGCTATTGTAGGCTGAACAGTATGGGCTTCCCTCAGTCTTAAGAAAGCCAGCAAGCAGCAGAGGACTAGTCTTCCACTCTAGACTTTTTTTTTCCAGTCAAGAAGTAAATATTCTCACTAGCAGGCTCTATTCTCATGTCACTCCTTGGTTATATGTATCTCCTGAATACAAGGTTAGTTTATTTATTTTTCCTTTTAACAGTTGTGTGATCTTTCATAAGGTGAAGAGCTGTCTGTGAGCATATGAAAACTAAGTTGCAAATACATACCACCTTCTTAGAATCAAAGGGGACATCAAGGAGCCTTTTATTTCCTGCTTCTTTTGAGTGTCTCTCCTTTCTAATGTTGAGGAAGGGCTGCTTGAATATATAGGGCATTTTCCTTTAATTATTTCCATTTTTTCAGTTTAGCCTTCTTGTTTTAAACTGCTGAATTTAAGTCACAGAATTGTGTTTTTTTGCAAGTTATTAATGGCTATAATTCATGCTGCAGTCCCTGGGGTTGCAAAGAGTCAAACATGTCTGAACAACTGAACTGAATGGCTATAATATGATTATTACTGTCATTATGAAACAGTGATTGAAGATTTTAACTCATTTTGCAATACATAGGACATAAGCACAGCCTTTGACACTACTGTTATATAGCAAATTCATTTTATTTAATACCTTCCTTTGTTAAACCAGGCACCCAAAATCCAAGAGGATAGGATTAGCCAGTTTTCTTTTCAGTTTGAAGAAGGTATATTAGGAGTAAACACATGTTCCATAATTTACCTGAACTTCAAGAGTGAATTTCACCAATATGGGGAAATGATAAACTTGTAAATGAATTCAGAGAGACTCAGTGAATAAATAATTAATTGGCATAATAAAGGCTTCATATGTTATAGAAAGACAAAGTTTGGGTGAGGAACCTGATCCTTTGAATAAAGGTCAAGGTGAAGGACAGTAATGTTCTCCATGATCTTATAAGGGGACCAGTAGCCATATGCATAGATTTTATTTTCTACCTGAAATTTTGGACACTGAAAAATAGAATTTTTTTTTTTTTTTTTTAATACCGCATTTGGATTTCAGTGTGAATATTTGCCTTTAATATTTTTAGGAATTTATGCACTGAATAAAGCAAGTTAGACTAATATTTGTAACTTTGTAGAAGTTACAGTTTGCAAATCTTATTGATTTTCACCGAATTTTTATAAGCAATAGTTCTTGCTGCAGTAATCATCCTTCTGATTAATAACACAAAGCTTAGAAAGTAGACTGGGCTTTTTTTGTGGCTGTTCATTTGTTTTCCACTCAAGCATTTTTCTTCAACTGTCACTCTGACATCTAAATTTGGTAGTTCATCCTTAAAAGATCACATTGTTGTCCGCAGCTCCACTTCCAATTACTTAGGACCACGGAAGGAAGAGAACAAATGGAGTGATGATATTCTTGGTGTTTAAAGCATCTGCTTTTATTTTATTCAGTCTATTTTGTGGAAACCACGGTCAGTATGGAGGCTTCTAAGTGATTTGGCATCAGTGTTGTAACACAGGTCACACTTCTATCCTGAGTTAAGCACACAAAGAGAAAATCTGTTGGACAGAAACCTGTTTTTAAACTTGACTTCATTCACTTCTACAGAGTTAGGTTTTTCTTTGTCCATCACTCTACTATCTAAATGTGGCCGTTCATTGTAAAGATAGCATTGTTCTCTGGTAGCTTCACTTAAGTTGGGTAGGACCACTAAAGGAACAGAACAGTTGAATTGATATTCTCAGTGTTTAAAGAATCAGTGTTTATTTTCTTCAGTCTCTTTTTCAAAAACTGATCAGTCCCCTTATTGGGGAAATATCACCTTTAGGCTGTGTCTATCGATTCCTCATTCTGAGAGAGGAAGAATTAACTCTTAAAGAGCATTTATTTGATGTCTATCTTGGTTTCATTTGGCTTCCCTTCCCCACCCCACCCCCTGCCCCCG